>CM073761.1:82123459-82695959 GCA_037127475.1 Arma custos | reverse complement strand
TGGACGAGTCGTTCCCAAATTTATTTATCCTGGAATAAGAACATATTGGAAAAAATTCAAAGCAAGAGATTTACATTTAAAGTACCTAATATTTCTAATACCATCAAGCATTAACTTACAGAATTTTTAATTTTTCAGTAGTACGCTAAAAAACTTACCTGCATATGCAAAAACTATTTGTGTATTAGAGCAAATATAGCTGAAGTACTCCATAGATGCAAAACCGCTCGCTACACTTGCCTATGAGATTTACCAACTCTTCATACTTTACAGTTATGTTTAGGCTCTCGCAGTAATTTTAATTGTTATTATTTCAGCAAAACATTTCCCAGAGCACAGTGGTTCGCAGGAATGATAATTTTAAGTATTATCAAATTAAAAAAATAATAAGAGGTAGAAATTGGTCCGGGTGGAGGTAAAAAAAAATCTCTTAAATAGGGAGAACTGTTTATTGGAAATCCAACATTTCGACCAGCATTGCAGGTCTTCTTCAGGGCTAAATGTACAAACTATAGACAAATTAAAACTATACATGGTAAATATTAACTGAGTGATAAGATATAAAGATGGGATGACCCTTAGACAAATATACAAAGCAAAAGGAATAATTGTAGAGTATTAGGTCGAAACGTTAGCTTTCCAATAAACAGACTTTCCCTATTTAAGAGATTTTTTAAGAGAAAAAAGCTGTTAGGGTAAGTTCGTAGGCTCCCTCTTAAAAATAAATAAAATTTATTTTTATTTAAACGGCATGGGGAATAACTAACTTTAATTACGATATATTAATCATTTTTCTCAGTATGCACCTGAGATAAACATGCTGTTGCACTTGACACAATGATACTGTCACCTGTGTGATCAGCGGTTTATTTAAGTAATGCGTTTGTAAAAATTACTATCATCTCAGGTACCATCAGTAATTATATTTATATATTAGATATACAGTGTATCATGTTCAGGAGGTTATTTAAGCATTTTCAAAAAAATATGACAGTCCAGTTATTACTAAGAAGTGAATACAATTTTTTGTAATTTAAAATGTACGAAAATGAAGATAAACGTTCTTACAACAACGGTGTAGTTTTAAAAAAGACGAGGGTGTGTCCTTCTTTGGTGGGGGTATTTGAATGATTCATTATTTCATACAACATATTTTGTGTTCAGCTGTGCCAACTTGCAATTTGAACATTAATTTTTTTTCATGGATTTATATATAAACATAGTTTCAATTAATGGCATATAGGCAGGGTAGCTTTCAGAACAAACAAATAAAGACTTTGTGGAAATTTATTGCATATTTGCTGAAAATAAAGTAAGTTTGAAGATGTCATGAATATTTTACAAAACTGGAGGCAAAATTTCAGAGCAGAGCTTAACACAGCTATCATTTAACAAAACGAATTTAATGCTTATTTAACAAAGTATCTTCTCACGAAATAGAGGATATGTAATCCAAGAGGTGGAACATTAACAAAAAATCAGAATACTCAATGGTTTTTTATATAAAAAAAAAGAAATCAGGAAAATATATATGTTTTTAAAGAATTACTTGTTTTGTTCGGAATTGCCTTTTTAATACTTTGATTATCGTTTCCTATTCGAAAATAGACGGGACAATCTCAATTTAATTCTAAAACCCCGGTAAACCCAGTAAAAGTGGCTGTGGGATTTTCTGCAAAAGGGGCTAAGTGAGACATTGGCTTGAAACCGAGTTATTACTTTTATTTCAAAGACACGACTTCGCTCCCCTCAAGCGGGCAATTAACTCAAAAATTATCCATAACTGTTAACTCTCTCTATCTAATTAACCATTTCTACAATGGCGCTGTAGAGTTAACTCCTTCTCTGTTCGGACGTAATCACAGTCCAAATGAAGTATTTTGTGATAAATCAGTTTAGCAAAATGTTTTTTTCTCTGTTTTATTTGTTGGTCTTTGGAGTCATCACTGATAAGACCAAGTGGCTTAGTTATCCTGTACACGACAGTCTTTGAGTTTCTGAAGTTTTGTGGGTGATTAGCATTTGCGATAACATCTGTTATATAAAACTGTAATATAACATAATATGTGTTTTTTTGTTGCAGCAATGAGCCAGAAAGGAATGGAGTGGCCAGGCCTGAGCGCGGCGCTCGCTGGCTTCCTCCCGCTCCGGCCGGATATGAGGCACCTGGTCCCAGGAGCAGAAGGTCTCATCTACACCCCTACGCCTTACAAGTATTCCTACATCAACCAAAAGAGTAAGCTAATAAAAAAATATTATATAAGGGAGTCATTAGGCCCATGATAACTTACGCATGCCCAGTCTGGAGTTTAGCTAGCAAAACACACATTAACAAAATACAGATCTTTCAAAACAAATGTCTAAGAATCATAAAAAACTATCCAATATATACTAAAATCACCAAAATGCACAAAGAACTGGACATCCCAACAATACAAAAATTCATACATCAACAAACCCTCAGATTCTTCACCTCATGCCAACTTTCAGACAACACACTCATACAAGAAATAGGAAATTATACAAAAACAACAACACAAAAATACAGAAACAAACGAACAAAACACATACTATTATAAATAATATGCATTTTGTATTATATTATACATAAATTTTGTCTTAAGTAAATCCTATGTACTCTCATTTCTGTTGGTTTTTTAAATTTTACCAACAACAAAAACATATTAATCAGAAACCGTTGTAATGTGAACTCATTTTCATTGTAAGGGATTATCCCACCAATGTTTTTAAATTTGTACATATTTTAAAATAAAATAAAACAAAATATTTAAAAAAAAAAAAAAAAAAAAAAAGAGTAAGCATCGTCAAATTAGCTATAACTAAAGCTACAACTAAGTAAATCCAATTTGCAGACGGTATCCGAAATGCACCACTAAGAGCAAAGGGGTTTTGATGCCTTCCAAACTTAATAAACCCATTTTTTATTGTTTTAGAAAAAAAATTTCGGCTTTACTGGTCTAATTATTAATTTGATTCCTTAGTTTAACCCCTTGTTTTTTCCTCAGTGTGCTTAATACTATGAACAGGTGTTTGGTATGATCACCATCGATAGGAAACATACAAATAATGATAAATTTTACAAGGAAGATGGGATGTGATGGGAACATCGTCTAGCGAATACCCTCCCTCCCCCCTTAAACTTCGAATCACACCGATAAGAAATTAAACTTCTCTCGATCGTTGACAAGTAGCTTATGGACCTATGTATGTATGTAGCTTATATACTATGTATGTAAGTATAGCGACACATATGGTTCAACATTTTATTTTGTTCAAATGAATCAAATCCACAACCAGTGCCGCCCTAGGAGACCAGTACTCTGAACACTTTTTAATCTTCTAGGACACGCAGTCCCCTAAGAATAAAAAATAGGAAAATTAAACATTATTGTTCTTGCTGCTTTTTTTCACAAATAAATCGGAAACAAGAATATAGAAAATAGAAGAAATAAAAATTAAAAATAAATACATATTTGTACAAGCCTACATAGTCGTGCATTTTTAGATTTGAACAAAAAAATAACAATCAAGAAATGATTGGAGATAAAAGTGTTTTTATTAAGATAGGGGGACAAAGCTTGAGAAAGAGGAAGATGACATAAGATTTTTCAAGAGAAGTGGAAGGAATGGACAAATTGGTAGATTGATTTCTTTTGGGAGGTTTTCGATATTTAAAATTTGGAAAAGGAATAAATCAAGAAGGTTTCCGAGTTAGAATTATGTCAATACCTTTTCTATGCAAGCGTCTGGGAACACCAATTTTGAATGTTATAAAGCCATCATTTACTTCTTGTCTCATCTCTTTTTGGCCAGACATCCCTCCATACACTATACATTCGTAATCAAAGTGAGTAAGAATGAAGAAGGTTACTAGTAAATTATAGATTTTTAGAACTGGGTCGGAATATTGTTGCGGAACAGCAACGGAAACAAGGGAAGAACATTAAGGGGGGGGGGGTTAATCCAATGTGCATAGACTTGGTTCTCAAAAGAATTTTTTTAACATAATTAAATGTCAATGAGACATAAATAATGAATGAATCTATAGACCCCAAAGCCGCTACTTCGTTATTGATTTGTGTAATATAAAGTTATACAATCTTATACACAATTGAAGTCTCCTTTATTATTGTATCCCGTGATACAAACCACTAGACGTTAAGGAATTGATAGACGGAAACTTCATATTCTTCATATTCTTGTGCATTTTTTAAGAAATTTATATATATTTTTTTTTAGGTGTTTGGATTAATATAAGACAACGATTGAAACTAATCCTGTTAAAGACATTAAAAAAAGTTATTAAGCGTGAAATCGTTAACCTGTTATCACAAGCATATCATTGACTTCCCTAACATGTAGTGCAACAAAATACAGCACGTGTCGCTATGATCGTATAAATTTTATCCCGAGTTGGAAAAATACCAAGAGAAGCTTATAGACATTTTATATTGACAAATTCGTCAAAAACACAACCTTTCGTGTTCGTTTTCGCTAACTAAGAGATTAATATGCTGGTCACGATTGCCTTCAATGGTCAAATATGCGTTAACTCATTATTATTTAGATACATTAATTGATTTCTTCGTTTATTTATTGCAAAATTATTACTTAAAATGTAAATATTATCGTCGTGTGTAAGAATTAATTTTCCTAAATTTAAGGGGAAGGGAATTGTAGCTTCCTAAAATATTCCTGGTTGTCCTCAAATATTGTACTTAAATGTCTCTTTATATTCAAACTTACACACTGCTGGATAAATAAGTACAGTGGATTTTTTTCATTTTTCTCCATTAATATTAAACATTTTATTTATTTATTTTTATATTGGGGCTCTACTAAACAATCCAATTCATCTCGTATCCAATCCTTACAATCCAAAATCCTTCGTGAAATCCTCAATGGTCCTTATTATGTCACAAACAAAATCATCCATCATGATCTTAATATCCCATATGTTGCTGATTTGGCCCAAACTAGATACCTATTCTTCCATGACAAGCTCCATACACACTTGAATCCGTTTGTCTCTCGTTGCTTCCCATACTATTCCTGATAACCCTCCAAGGCGTCTGAAAAGAAGATGGCCTCGAGACCTTCTATTATAGAACTTTATTGGAGTGTTACCGATGGGTAGTTTCTCCAAAAGTGTTTTTTTTTTAATGTCGTTTGTTCATATCAGCAGATTTACTTGTTGTAATATTATTATAGTTGTAAATATCAATAAATTAATCTAGACTTTTTTTTTATATTAAAATATTAAACATATTATAAAGAAATAATTTGTGTATAACACCAATGTAATAATAATTTCAACCATTGATCTTATGTTTTCTTTTTAACCGTATTTATTTCGAAATCCAATTATTCACTGGGTTTCATGTACGTTTTTGAATTTAATTTAATTATTTATTGTTTTTAATATAGCATATTTTGTGTTGAGGTGTGCCAACTTACAATTTGAACATTTAATTTTTTTTCATGCGTTTAGGGGGGATTACTGCAAAAGTGGGGATGAATGTGTGACCAATAGAGACGGTTTAAAGCAGATCCATTGTTTTTTATATATAAAATGTATTAATAATAGTAATATTTTTTTGGATAATAGCTTATAGAATTACTTAGAATATGTCTTACAATAAAATATATATTATTTTAGCGCTGCATCTCTCGTACAACTAGAAACGTTTGAGGAAATTTTATTATTTAACGGTAATAACAAAGTAAGGAAAGTGAACTAAATCTTATCTCCGTTATCTCAATCGTTTGCAGTATACAAGTGTTTAAACTTAAATTTGTTTGCTTTCAAAAGATGAATCACTATTAGGAGTATTTTATAAGTGTTAAACTATTAATATTAATGGGGTTGGTAATCATTTCAAATTCGAATTTTTTTTTAAGCTAACATATTATAAAAGTCAACCTCTTCGTACTTATTTTTTTTTTTAATAACAGCCTTTTACTAGACCAGGAAGACATTTTGGATAGGGATTCAAATCCGACGATATGTGGCAAATTTAGACATGGGCCATGAATACTTGCTATGAAAGGAAAAAATCATTGAGAATTACCAAGGTCACAGTTCTATATCTAGATGTAAATATTCAGATTATAAATATTACCCTTAGATTCGTCGCACCTCGTGCTCCTTCCTTTCTTTATATAACTATATACATATAGTAATATTACATCTTGTGTATATATAATATATTCTTATATTTGGGCTTACCTTATTATTTTAATATTTTTTTAAAAATTAATATTGTTTTTAAAGGAGCATCAAAGTATTTTATAATCATTTATAGAAAATAATAAAAAAAACATATAATGTTTTAAATAGCCATCTTACAATATCATAGATATATTGCTTTTGGGGGGGGGAGTGATATTCAGGGGGTTCTTTCCTATTTATTTTGTTTATTGATATTACTATCATGTAATAATATTAGTGTTATTATTATTATGTAATTTATAAATAGTCATAATATCAACAGGTTTTGAAATAACCGCATCAAAGACTAAGGTAGGTGTAGGCTCAAACAATAATCATCATATCTAGGTTCTTTTAATTTATTTCTCCCTATTATATAAAAAAGTTTTTAGTGATCACAGTTAATATTTTATTTTACATATAATGTTGAATAATAATAAAGGATCATAAAAATTATAGTTTAACTCATGAAGAACGCATTTTCCGGAGACATGAAAAAAAAAGAAAAATGTGTGGTGTGGTGATAGCATACATCACGAATAGTTAAAAAAACCTTCGAACCAGACAGCGAATCGAAAATTTAAATTCAGTTCGGTTTAAATCAAATAAAAACTTAGAGGAAAAATTATAAACGAACATGTTTTGAAGAGGCACTAAATAGAGACATTAACAGATTTGAAATTTATTCTTGTCCCTGCTTACATCTGTCTTGCAATAAATAATACAATTTGACCTACAGAATACATGTAACAGTTATACAATTTGAGCAACGAGTATTACAGTAAAATGAATAGTTGGAAAGTGGGGATCGGTCGAAAAGTCGGACAGGAGGTACCCTTGATTTTTTTTTTATTTATTTATTTCTTTTAGCAAACCTACCACGCAAATATCAAGTTTTTACGCGCACATTCTTTCTTCTCCAATAATCCTTATATGTTTCATTCTTCTCCTAGTTTTATACATAATTATATAATGATACAAATAATATATGTATATATATATATATATATATATATATATATATATATATATATATATATATATATATATATCATATAATGATAGTTTCTACCTACTTTTATATAAAGAAATAAATGAGAAAATAAACCTATTTTATCTAGAAATGTTACAGGTTAACTAACCGTCCTTGGCAACCTGTTCTAAACAACCCCATAGTTCGATTGTTAAAAATAATGTAATAAGAGCTTTTATACAATCGAATATTTTTTAACAATTTACTATAAATATATTTTTAGGTATACGATTCAACATTACTTTTTTTTAAACATGTAATCAATTAAAAATTATTTATTAAGAAATAGCAAAGATTATTTTCAGACCATCATATTAAAATGACAATAAAAAAAATGAAATAGAATAGACGATGAATCGTAAAAAAAAAAGTAGTGTAAGTGTTTAAAAAAATGTTTATTAAATATATTTGTAATAAATTATCATTATTTATAGATATAAGATTCGAAATATTCGAAAAAGTAAATTAAATATAGAATTAAAACAAAACTAAATGTTAAGCTAATCAAAGATTATATTTTTTAAATAATTATAAACATATAAAATACTGAGAAATATTGGAATATTAATCCTTTATCAAGCCCATGATAAATTAAAACAATACTGAGTACTTGGGCTTGGAATAATATCATGTGTTTGTTTATTAATTTATTATTATTACTATGTAAACCCAATATTGAAAAAATATATGTAATTAAAAGAGTGTATGATTCTAATTTTTAGAAGACTCATATGTAAACTTCAAGACCTGGGTTCAAAGGGGCATACTTTGAGTTTAAGTTAATCATGGTTTGGGTAACCCTGACAAAAACATAGGAATTGTCTATTCTTGAATAATTTGTGTTCCGCCTAGGATTAGAGCTCCACACACACACTCCTTCTCAACATGAACTTTGTTCCTATAAATATGTTTATATATATATATATATATATATATATAAACTCATAAACTATACATTCTCTTCACAATGACTATATTACAATGTTCTAAAGACACAACTAAGAATTTTGAAAAATGTCTGACACTACACCATTGAGTAGAATTGCTTCTTATCACTTCGTCTTAGTTTTGGTTTAACCCATCAGGCAAGCAATCCTCTACTTTATTAAGTATTCCCCTCAATTTACCTTTCTGGCATTTTCGATATTTTTTAAGTCTCTTCTTCGTTCATCAATGACAAAAACTTTCGTACCATCAGGATTAGGGAAAAAATATTCGGTATAGAATAAGAAATAGCACGAATAATAAAAGATTCTTTGACTTCATTTCTATGAGAAGGGATCAGGAAAAGGCTCCACACAAACACATCTATCCCACTTATCTATTTCATCAAATAAATAAATGATCCTCAAGATTCTAATAAAAATGTATCGAATAAAGGATGTCATAATACCACTATAATTTGGCTTGTATCTTGTTTTGAGATGTTTACTAATTAAAAAAAAATTTCAGGTTTTGCTCTCGCTCTTGTGTTTGCAATTAGCGCGGGTTTGTCTGCATTGATGTGGCTCACTAGTGCTTATGATAATGCTATACTAAAGGTGAGTTGGTCATATTAAGGGAAAATATCTCATAAACTAAATAATAGGTATATGATTGTGGTGAAATAACAGCACAATAAATATTTTACATTGTTTGCCTATGATCAGTGGCGTACGCAGATGTTGGGGGTCAAGGGATATTCGTTGCAAAGCGAATATATTTATCATACACACCAACATACGATTTGTACTATAGCTATAAAATAACAAACAATAAAAAACGAATCGGTGTGAGATCTGTTACTGATGTCCTAGAGGAACGCCAGCTGAAATGGCCATGATTGTAGGATGGGAGATGACCGTAATACTCGCTGGCTAATAGAAGCAAGGCCATTAGGAAACCGCCCTGTAGGTAGGCCAAGACTTACTTATAGAGAATATATAGAGGAGTTAGGAAAGGAACGCAGCTAGCTGCCCGATGGATCAACTATGAAGAATGGCTCTGGGCAGAGAAAACTTATAAAAAGATGGACTGAGGTTACTCTACGCCTAACAGCACTACGGAGATAGATAAAGCGAATCAATATAATGGAAATGACGATTTATTAAAACATATTTGTTCACTATATTAGGTGGACACAGATGCCTTCTTATACTTAATCCACCAACTCACAAAAAAAATCTGCGTACGCTACTGCCTATTATCATAGTTAAACTTGGTAGTTGGACTAGGTAATTTCGACCATAAAAACTTTAATGCTTTCTTTCAAATCAGTTACATTATCAATATATATTGAAAAATATAGGGGATGTTGAGGGATCCCCTAAAAAAATCCTGTAACCATTGGATAATTCAATTCATTTTTATATTTCAACGATTGCGATCAAATACCGAATGGTTATTCGGTTTTCCGTTTAACTAGGTGTATTGAAACAGAGAAATAATTTTGGAAAAATTTGCTATTTTCCATTCGCTTATCCCTTTATATTTCGTGAACTATTATGTTTTTACTGAAATAATTTTTGGACTGTTTAGATACCAAGAAAATGGAAAGTCGGGGAATTTTCTCAATCGTTTCCTTTTTAGCCTGATAAATCAACTTTTATTTTGTTTATTTAGATCTTCATGTTGTTAATAATTAATTGTTTAAAATCATCGTAAATCGTAAAATCGTTATGTTTTATCGTAAAAAAACAAACAGGAAAAGCTTGTGAAAAATAGGACAATTTTTCAAACTTGTTTTCTTTTTAGCATATCTGCATATTCTTGGAATATCGTTGGAAAATCCATTCATAGCAAATTTTTGAAAACTTTTTTTTACTCTAAATATCTACATCTAATTAGTCTAAAAAGGATCCATTCGGCCGTTCAGGGGATATAAGAAAAACGTTAACGAAAAGTCATAAAAATTTTCAAACTCGTTATTCTTTTAATTTACCTTGTATAGTCGGAAAATCGTTGGAAACACAAAATAAATTTACTCCATCACATAGGTAATATGAGAGGAAAAGCTAATGAAAAATCACATTTTCTCTACCGTTTTCTGTTTAGCATATCAATAAATAGTAATCTTTTAGTTGCAATAAAAATATTTTTAACTGCAAAAATCCATATACTTGTTGAAAAAATATATGAGGGAGAGTGAATAATGGAAAACTTGCCTAACCTATGATATTTAATTTTACTCACTCACCATTGCAATGTGTTTTACATTACTTAATGTAAAACTATTTCTCTCTGTTTCAGTTAGTTTCAATCAGAGATGATATAGACACAGTATTCGAAAACTGGCGGTACCCACCGACCAAACCAAGGCTTTTTGTGTATATATTCAACTACACCAATACAGAAAAGTTTTTAGAAGGAAAAGAAATGCCAAAGGTTCAAGAAACAGGGCCTTATGTTTTCAGGTATTAAGATTATCATATTTGATCTGTACTTTTAATTACCTTACTATAATTTGTTAAGGATTAAAAGGATAACTTCAGATAAAATAATAAAGTCTTTATTACTAAACAAAAAAGTGGCACATGGTACCTAGGGTTACATAGCATGACAATAACTACAATGAAGAAACCTTTCAGTCACAACCTGCTAAATCACTTAATGTTGCCAGCAATATCTTACATATATAAAAATAATTTAAATGTAAGTCATTGTCATTTCAACAGTTATCAATTTTTGAAATCATATGTTGGAAGATATGACATAACTTTATTTTATTATTCACATTTAAAATAATCAATATTTGTAACTTCCTGATAACTTAATTTCCTCAATCTTGAAATTCTAATTCTTAATGTTTTTTTTATTTATAATAATATTTTTAAGGTTAAAGTTTTCTGATATTGTTTTCACTCAAAATAATAATAACTCATTATAGAAAATCATTCCGCATATGTAATAACGCTTACTTTCAATAAATGATTTTTATAATATTTTTTTTAAGGAATGGGGATATTTAATAAAAAGAAAATAAATAATCACAGGTGTCTTTGATAAACTGAAATGTTTCAATCCGTTATTGCAATTCATGAATTGAATATTTTTGTTTTGACACTTGTAACTTTTTCGCAAATTCCTTACTTAAAATGAAAAATATTTTCCACCATACGGAAAATTTTCCTAGCACCCTTGAACATTTGTTTATAATACTTCTGCCTTGTGATAAATGATACATAAAGTATTTATAGAATTTAGAAATACAATAATTAATTATTGTAATTTTGATTAACTTTCAAATTAAATGGTAACAGTTTCAATTGCTGAATGAGATAGATATGTGATATATAATGACTATATAGTCCTGTGAGACTAGTCCAGTAAGAGGGCATTAAGGTCCATTTTGCAAACACCTGATTACTACCTTGAGGTTGCAACCTCGTATTAATTAGAATGGCAATGTCAAGATTCATTTCTTGCTACAGCCATGAAATAAATATTAACTGTTCTTGGGTGGAATTGAATTCACAACATTCTGAACCGGGTACTCTAGGACCCTCACACCAACTTCCCTTATGTCTTCAACTGATGCTTAATATATTAAGCAGGTTTTCTTCATGAAAATATACTTTTATTTTCAAATATCTAAAGCTATTTGTTATATTTTTACCTCTGATTTCCATGTTAGGGTTTAATTATTTATTTTAATGTAAGGTGAAAGGATGGATTTCGCTGTATATATTACTTTAATTTATAATTTATACTCACATTTATAAACAGATAAAATGATGAAAAATATTTATTTTTTTCAGTGAAGAAATGGAAAGAATAAATGTAGTATTTAATCAAAACAGTACTGTGACATTCCAAGAAATAAAAAGAATTGAACCATTACCTAAAGAATCAAACGGAACATTTGATGATATGGTCTGGGTACCAAACATACCCTATTTGGTAAGTATGCTTGAATAATTTAAAACAAGTAGAGCTTTTACTAAATATATTGCTGAATCATTAAGGGAGAGAGAGGAAGGTTATCACCCCCCTACTCCCACCAAGTCCCATGGTCTAAGTCTGGAAATACTTTTAAATTTTAAAGTTGAAACTAGTAAATATTTTATATCTCTTCTTAAGGTTTTGAATTTAAAATATGAAAATATAAATGTTTATGTGTGCATATGCTTTAACATACAATCTTAAATTTCAGACAACTCTCAATTTTGCTTCTTCATCAGACTTGCTTGTTCAGAAAGTGTTTTCTGCTTTTGGTTCATCATCAGAAGTAAAACCATTTTTAAATGTTCCTGTAAATGACTTCATTTGGGGTATTCGAGATAATTTTTTTGAATCGTTAAGGAAAATGAAGCAATTTTTAGGAGATGAAGTGAAACCTTTTGGTTTCCTGGCCAAAGTAAGCACAAAATAAAAATATCTTTTAGAGTTTTATTTATAGAGATTTAACAAAATTTTAGAAATATACTTTTTTTTTACAAAACACTATATATATAATGTATGCATATAGAATGTCAATACATTTTTATTTCATAAGTATTTTATTTTAGAGAAGGGGTGTTCATTCAGACCTAATTACAATGTATACTGGAAGTAGAGATCTAGATACAGTTGGTATAATCACTCGCTGGAATGGTGCTTCGAAAATTGGAAAATGGGGAAATACAACTTGTGACAGCATGGAATCAACAGATGGCTCAATGTTTCCAGGCCGATTAGTCATGAGAGGGGAACCTTTATATGTTTATGCTCATAGCATGTGTCGCAGAATACCTATACGTTTCAACAAAACTACTTTGGTAATTTTTTACTAGTTCATCAATATTTTATTGTTATTATTTATTTATTCTTAACTAGGCTATGATCAATAAAAAACATTTCAAATTTTTTTCGTTTTTTTAAATTTAATAAAAATTTATTAAAGCATTTGGTATCAAATATCAATAAAATCAATGCAAGGAAAATTGTTTTTACAATTGTTTTCAACTTAATTCAATAGATAAAATCTATATTAAAGCAAAGCTTTCTACAATGCATGTCTTTTCACTTCCTAGAAGTGAAGTACAATACTTTACACCCGGGCAATCATTATTCTTCTTTTTAAATTATATTGCCCACAAGAGGCAGATTGTAATGCTTCAATAAAGTGTTTTCTTCTCTCTCTTTTTAAAATAGTTATAAATAAGTTAAAAATAACTTTCCATTCCTCCTCTGTTTTGAACAGCTTTAACATATTTCTTCCCCTATTATAAAAAAAAAAAACATTTAATGCTAAGTTATACCAACAGAACTAATTAAATTTAATAATAAATTGCATTGAAGTAAGTCTTTTTCGTGAAATCAAGTAAAAAATATCAAATTATTAGGAACTTGGTAAAATATATATATTGTTGTTTCCCTACTATCATGAGCAGACATGAATTATTTTTAAAACAATTAAAGAAACCTTTAAATATATTATCTTAAAGAGATTAAAAGAGATGGTGGTTAACACATCATTGTACAAGAAAAAATTTGATGATATGGTCTGGGTACCAACATACCTTATTTGGTAAGTATGCTTGAATAATTTAAAACAAGTAGAGCTTTCCCTAAATATATTGCTGAATCATTGAGGGAGAGAGAGGAAGGTGATCACCCCCTTACTACCACCAAGTCCCATGGTCGAAGTCATGAAGTTATTGAAAAATTATCATAATAGTTGTTGGAAAAGTTAACATTTTATATTTTGTTAAAATTCTTTATTAAAAACTATATGAATGTATTCAATTGTTTTCATGGTAATTATTTATGAACACAACTATTAAATACATCCAGGTATTTAAGAATAAAAACTTTTAATTAGGTTGTGTGTTTTTTCTAAGTAACTATTGAAACCTTACTTTGAACTAATATAGTCCCTAGTAGTATTTGATTAATTTTTTTACTTGGGAAAATTAAAAAGGACTCTTATTACAGTAAATTTTTTCTTTGATTAATTTTATCAGTTCAATTAGTTCTGTTAGTGAATATTTAAGGTAGTGCCAGTTATAAAAAATAGATTTTAAATGATAGGTATAAGTAAAATTTTGTATTTATGTTGTTTGAGTGTTACATGTAGAGTGTACGTAATTTCAGACTGAATTTTTTTTTAAATAATAAACTCTCATCTAATATTCATAATTTTCAGAGTAAGGATGGTTTTCCAGTTCAGCAATACAATGTCGCTGAAGACATGTTTGACTACAATAGTCCAGAAAACAAATGTTTTGAAAATAATGGAAAAAACCCAATGAAAGGTGTATTTAGTAATGCACCTTGTCAAAATGGTAAGACTTTAAATAACAATATGATAGAATCCAAAAACATTTTAGTTTGTTAAAATAAGAAAGTGAGTTGCTAAAAACAAAATGTCAATGTTGAAACTTTATAACTTTCTTTTTTTCATATACAAATATATAATTATTGATATAAGGTTTATACATATTTTACATTTTTTTCTTATATTGAATTGTTCTTTTTCTTTCTCAGCAGATTTTTGAAATTGTTTTTATGGATATTTTAGTATGTTTAACAATATCAATAATTCATATTATGAAATAATATTTACAAAAATACAATGATATAACATAACAATAGTATTAATAATAATAATATAACAATAGTATTATCAAACATCATTTTAATAACTATGATGTTTTCATAAGTTTTAAAATGTCCTTCATTAAATTCAATCCAACAATTGGTCATTCGAATATTATTAGTTTAACTTCTTATACAACCTAAAAGATATAAACTATAAGAAGCTGCATTTTTCTGTCATGCATATGATTTAATTTGTTATATATCTTTATCAATGCCATACACATTAATACCTAATGTTGGATGTAATAATTATTCTAATATCTAAGCTTGATATGTCTGAAAAATCTTGAAGAAGAAAATAAATTAAAAGATAATTTGAATAGCAGTAATAACTGTTTTAGTGTAGGTTTTAAATTTATTAACATTTTTGAGTAGTTTGTTTTATTTTTAATTATTCAATTTAATTTCTGTTTAAATCTAACTAACAAATTTATCATAATTAGAAGAAGCTAGTACAGTTAATGTCTCTATATAACTGGAACATATAAAACAAGTATCTCCCCTAAATCCCAAAATTGACTATTTTAATAGAAATGCCAATCAAGTGTTGAACAGCCTGTAAACATTTGCTGAAAAAATCTATTTAATAGAAATGATCATTAAAATCCATGTTATATCAAACTATTATATTTTAAGGTGCCCCAATTTACACTTCTTTTCCACACTTCTGGAAAGGTGATGAAATATTGAGAATGGATGTTGAAGGATTGAACCCCAACCCTGAAAAACACTACTCTTATTTTCAGATACATCAGGTAAGAATACAAATTACTAAATAAGCCATTATTCTTTAGACAATATTGTAATTATTTATTATTCACTATATATTGTAATTAAAATAAATGTATCTCATATCCAGAAATTAGGAATATGCTTGAGAGCAAGGACAAGATTCCAACTCAATATAGTTCTGAAAAAACCCATTTACCTCAGTGAGTTATCAAAGCTACCAAAAGAAGTACTTTTACCAGTGGGATGGTTAGATTATGTAAGTATCATTACATTCCCATTGAATAGAAAGACATTTTCAATAATTAATTTTAAAAATAAACAAATGTCACAGCTAATTGATATATATATATATATATATATATATATATACTAGCTGACCCGGCCACGCGTTGCTGTGGCTGTTGTAATCGTTTTAAAAAATTCTTACGTTAAAATTTGAATAATAAATGAATGGAAAAGATGAATTAAATAGATTTTTTATTTTACATTTTATTCATCTTATATCTAAGTACAGTATATAATAAATAAATAATATACAAAAATCATAACTGATAAGATATAAACATTAGATTAATGAATAAGGTATATATAATAAGGTAATATAATATATATAATAAGGTATATAGCATGGTTGATTTTTAATTATAACTAATAATATTTTTTTAAATTATAACTATTTATTTCAATTTATTATGCGCTAATCGTTGACCAATATTCTTTTTTAATCTGTCCTTTGTTAATACAAATAGATTAGATGGTTTACTAACACGTGAGCATGCGACATATAATTGAACATGTATGTTCTAGGTCCAAACTGGCAATGGACATTGGCTGGCCATGAGACTTGCTGATGGTCATAGCAATAGTCAAGCGTATATCAAATTGAAATAATTGAACGGTATTATGGGTTCTGAGGGTATTATTGGAATACATGGCTACAGGACGACTTCTCCTTTAAACATTCCATTCAACATTGCCCCCTCAATAACATTCCCGATGATATTTTTGATGACCAAGTGGTCAAGTTGCTTCCTCAGACCTACTGAATATGGACAAAAATTTTCGTAAGAATCGGTCAAGTCGTTTCGGAGGAGTTCTGTTACAAACACTGTGACACGACAATTTTATTTATTAGATAGAGCTGAGATTCCGGGTTCTTTTTATATGATTGAAACTTAAGGACCTGTTACACCTACAGACCTGCATTAGGGCACAGATTAGGAGATAAAGGCCAAAAACTGAGAAAAAATCCGAACATTTCGAAGTTTTTCGGCCACGGAAATTATTCCCGTCCGTTTTTTTGGTTGCAAACTTGGATATACACTGCTCAGACGTGCCCTTACAACATATCAAAAATGCAGCATCATCAAGCGTCACTGCTACGATCGACGCTTAATCGATAATAATGGACGACACGTATCACTTAGGGGTATGAAAAATAGTTTACATCCTATTCTCAGACCTACTGAATATGGACACCAAATTTCATAAGAATCGGTCAAGTCGTTTCGGAGGAGTTTTGTTACAAACATTGTGACACGACAATTTTATAGGTATATTAGATATTAAAATGTAAGCTGAAAGAAATGAATATTGAAGTTAAGTTAAAAAAAGTAATAATAATTTTTTAGTACGATAAAAAAGGTATACTTATTGCTTGATTTTCTTTTATTAACAACACTAATATCTTAGTTTAGTTTAAAGATGTCCTATTGCGTTTGACATAACCAATTGAAGTTTTAATGGTACATAATGTATACAATTTGAACATCATTCTCCTTGAAAGATGAAAAATTGGTACAACTTTTTAACCTATCATAACTTCTTATGGACGTCATAGCCCTGATTTCGTAATTTACTCATTTAAATATGTAATGCCATGGTTCAGACAATATCCATTCTTTGGTTACTTGATCTGATCTTTAACACTCCATAAATGTATATGAATATGATCTACCTAAGAGATCCAACTATGTTTTTCACTAATACATATTACAGAACCTTATCAGTAGTTAATAGATTATTAAATATAGTTTAATAACCACACGTTCCAACTGAAAGCATTAGTGCCTACTACTTCAGCTGTTAGTTTTAGGCTAATTTATGAATTATTTTATCCTCATGTGATATTGTCCTACTTAACCCTCAAAATGTATGGTGGGGTTAGGGCTGGCCCCAGGATGCTTTGAAAATGTATTGTTATGATGAATAAAGTCATGTTACAGTATTATAATTATGTTCTTATTGATGAGTAGAGAAGCAATGATACCATAGCATCTCAAACCTTTAAAAAAAAGTTGGAGTATGTGAGGACCTCACCGTACCATTTATGTCCTCCCAGCTCACCGTACCAATGGAGAGTTAATGAGTGTTTATTAAATGAAAGTTAATTCACCCATGATGAAACAGTTAGCAAGCTATTAAGAAATTTGTAGCTATTTTAACTACCCTGCTTTATAAAAATTGGGCCAATGATTCCAGATATCTAATGTCCTCTCCCCACACAGATATAGAGCTTATTTACACCTAAGCATCTGGTAATTTTAAAAAAATTCTTCACTATTTTTTTATTAAAGTTGCTTGAGTGTACTGATGTGGGAAAGCCAAGATTTAGAAATGGTACCCTTAACAAGATTCATACCTATAATCATAATATTATGATAAAATGTTATTTCAAATTTGTAAACCCATGCAAGATGAAATGTTGTATGAATGAAAGATACTATTAAAAGTTAAAATTTACATTTTACTTTAAATTACCTTTAAATAAATATATTAGTAAAATTATTTATTCTGTTTGTTCCAGGATTCAGGAGAATTGTCTGAGCCATTTATCAATACATTGTATCATCTAACCTATACAGTAAGGATTGCAGAAGAAATTTTGAAGTGGTTACTCTTATCAATAACTATTGGATCATTCACATTTTTACTCTTAGAGATTACAAAATCTATAAAAAAATAATATTCAATTATCTAGGATGTGTCATTTTGTAAATATTATATAGTAATGTTAAATAATGATCTTGAATAAGACTGCAACATTAAAGTCCATGCATGTTAGGCTGTCACCTAATTTGGTAGATAAGAATATTTTTTGTAATATAGATATAAAATAAAAATAAATTAACATGTAATAATAAAACAAAATAGCTATTTTAAATTTATCACTTAACTTAGTAACTTATGAATCGTGAAAGTTATTCCTTTTAAGTATAAATAATGTAATTTCATAGTTCCTAAATTACAGTCACAGTTTTAAACGTAAGTGTCAGATGATTTAATAGTTTTATCCATATTTCTTCTATAATTTGTAATCTCACATTAGGCATAAATTTTAATTATATATTTTTGTTTTTAAAGACAAATTTATTAGAAGAATGGATGTGATCTATATTTTATGTGGATGTGAATAGATTCTTGAGCGAAAATGATTTGTAATATATTTTATAAGCAAATATAGTTTTGTAACCAAATAAATGCATAAAGAATAATACCTGAATTTACTTTATCAAACACGATAATTTTTAGATGGTTCTTAAAGAGTGAACGTTTCTATTTAATAATAGGAAGCGTATAATAATAATGATAATAATTTTATATATGTGTATAGTGAATAATAATCAGAAAAAATTGTCAAAGTAAATTCTGATTTTCTTTTTAGTTTAAATTTATTGATATAACTTTTTTATATCTATAAAAATTACCATCACAGCTAATGAATAAATACACAATCATATTATCCATGAATTATTTCTAAAACATAGCTTAGAGATATTATTCAAATTTAAAAATATTTAATAATGTTAATTGTATATTTTTAATTTATTTATTAATTTATAAATAATTTGTAATATTATCTATGAAAATTTTATTGTCATTAGATTTTATTAGCCTTTTTTGTATTGGAAAAAACAGATTCTGTTTAAACCATAAATTATATTTAATCATTATGCTCAACTAGTCCTTGTTTAATTATGTACATGTTGAATTTAAACTTTATATACCTAAAGTGTAAATAGTGAATAAATGATTATGATCTGTAAATATATATTATTTTTATGAAACAAAACATACTAATAAAAAAATATGTCCTATTTGCCTTAGCTAGAATGACTTTTAAAGTAAAAATGTTTGAATATAAATTATTTAATAATAACAAATCTATTGAACAATTCCAAAGTTAATTGGTAAATATTATACCTGTAAGAATATATTTAAAAGATTCTGAACCAGTCAATGTTTCACAACCTTAGGCATCATCAAAACAAAACAAAGATCATATACATGGAATTATCATACATCTCATATCAATACTCACAAACTAGAGACAGCATATCACAATCACACCAAGACATCTAGCCAAAACTGAAGTATATGTTAAAAATTATTTTTGGACTGTAGGTGTCAAATAAGCTATATTTTCATGTACATGTGATCTTGCTCTTTTGTTGTTCTAATGATGCCTGAATCAGTAAAAAATTGCTTGGTTAGTTCTTGACTATTATTTATGAAACATAAAGGCTTTGTGTTTAGGTTGTATTACAACGTTTGATTATATCCATGTCTCTTTTTATATGAATATTCTATTCATAAATGGCAATCCATCCTTTTTTCTTACTTCATTTAAAACTTGGGCAATGTAATTGATAAATATGGGATCACCATATTTATAACATGCAACCATATTGCACATAACTTCTGATGGTCAATTTTTTCTCTCTAATTATTTCATCATTTCCATCATCTCCTATCCAAGCATACACCAAGAATCTAGATGCAAAGTTGTCCCTCAATGGATATCAGGGGCTGACTAAAGCGAAATATAATATGATAATTATAAAAAAATAAAATAAAATAAATTAGAATTATAAATGGTTTTGTTAGATTTATTAATGATACATGGAGACATTTCTGTGTTTCCCACCGTTATCTTCTTCCTTTCCTTCAGTAGCCTATATTTTCTAGGCTCATTCCTAAACCAAATAGTTGCCTTGTCTATATCTACTATCTCTTCCAATTCATCTATCCACTCCCTTATTACAAGATCTCATTTTTGTGAACTTTATAACCATTTTCGTAAACCTGCTTCATTTCAACACTCCTTTATTGCCTGCTCCATCACTTTTTGGAATTCTCTCCTTCTTAAAACCGTTAAATTGTAGTTATTCAATACAATTCAATCAGACATTGGCTAATTAGGTATTATGTAATAAGAATTTGGCTCTATCAATCGCATTTTTTGAATGCGTGTTGACATGTGTGTTAACGTGATGAGTATGTGTTAACAAACAAACATGTTAGTATTACTTCCAGTGTATATTACAATTTTTTTTTCTTTTTCATATTACTCTTATTTTTTTATTTTGTCATCTCTGAGTTCACTTTCATAAATCTTTATGTTGTTTGTTTCTCTTCTACGTTTATACATATATATATATATATATATATATATATATATATATATATATATATATATATATATATATATATATATATATATATTACCGTGTGTTATATATATATAACCGTGTTATTAAAAAATTTATTTTACAAAATGATTATGTTTATCTTCTTTTCAACATTTATGCAACAAATGTGAAACTGTCTTTCTTTTTTGTTCTGCTTATTAAATGATTTTTACCTCATTAGGATTTTTTTTTTGCACAGAATATATTGTTCTGTCAATCTACTTTTTAAAATTTTTAAAATATTTTATTTGAAAAGAAAAGATATGGCCAGGACCGGGACTTTCACCTCTCCGTGGTGACGCCTCAACCATCTCGGCCATCCTGGCTCGCTTCACGGCCAGCCATATCCCCTCTGAAAAGATAAATTATAATAATACTTTTCTAAATATATATATATATATATATATATATATATATATATATATATATATATATATATATATATATACATATGTCTTTTTATTTATTGTTCAATAGGTCTTTTGGTCAGGGCCAATCTTTATATTTTATACATCTTTGTTATTCCTAGAGAATAAAGTGTTTTCTTTTCTATTCTGTGCTACGATCTACAGTAGAACCTCGTTTACCCAGCCCCTGTTTAATTGGCTCTTTGGATTATCTATTAATAAAAAATAAAAAAATATTGAATTTTTGTGTACTAACACACTCATCAGAACTAACTAAAAATAAATTTAATTTCATCATAAATTAACCCCACCACGCTAGTGGAAGTCAAATTGACTATATGAATTTACATATACTTTATTAGCTTGAACTATTATTACAGGTTATTTACTAAACTATAACTGCTGTCTCAAGTTCATGTTTCAACATACACAACATACACCAAAAAATGAGGAGAAAAAGGAAGTAATGTTCATATTTAGAACAAAAATGTCAACGTATTACTATTTGTCAAAAATGTCAACGTATTACTATTTGTCAATCTATTACTTCTTATTTTATTATTAATTTACAATATTGATTTAGTTCAAGCCTTAAAAGATTAAATTTCAATAAAAAAATATTAATTTTGTATTAAATATTCTACCATTAAAATGCTTTTAATATACTATTGTGTTGAATTGCTGCATGCCTCTTATTTTATACAGTATATTGAAATGATATTTTTTGCATCATGGAGTCAAATTGACGCCACACTACTAATTACTGTAAATATAAGCACATCATTACCATTCTAGGGTTAGTAAGGATAGAGATAATTGGGTGTGCAGTCAAATGTGTTCACTTATATGGTGTTTCATTTGACTACAACCCCAACTATCTCTATCCTTACATTAGAAGTTTCAGTCAACTAATTTCTTCTCTAACATTCTAGGGTTAATTTATATATATGGTCTTAAGGTTAATTTTAGCATAGGTTTTTAAATGTTTACTTAATATATAAGTTAAATTAATATTATTTCCTGACCTCTGGAAATTCTCCATTGTAAAAATGATACCCAAACCTAAAAAAAAACCAGAATACCTATCCTCGTACCGTCCTATCTCTCTTTTACCGTGCATGGGTAAAATCCTAGAAAAACTCATCCTTAAACGATTGTACCCTATCCTTGATGCAAATCACATAATACCAGATCACCAGTTTGGATTCCGAGCATCACACTCCACCATTCAGCAATGTCATCGTGTGGTGGATGTGGTCTCCTCTGCATTAGAACGTGGATCATATTGTTCGGGCGTCTTTCTTGACGTGGAACAGGCTTTTGACCGAGTCTGGCATACGGGCTTGCTCTACAAACTCCGTAAATTCCTACCTCCTACATACTTTCTCATCCTTCAATCCTATCTCACAAATAGAACTTTCCAAGTAAACCATAATAATTTCTATTCATCCCTCTTTTCCCAATCTGCTGGTGTTCCTCAAGGTAGTATCCTTGGCCCAATCATTTATACAGTTTATACAGCTGACATCCCAACTCATCCTAATACTATCCTTACCACGTATGCTGATGATACATGTGTATTATCAGTCAACACCAATCCATTTATTGCATCCCAAAGCCTCCAATCCCATATCCCTGATCTTGAAGAATGGTTTCAAAACTGGAGAATTAAAATAAATTCTAAAAAATCGCATCAAATCACTTTTACATTACGTCGTAAACCAATGACTTCCTGCCCTACAGTATCCTTTAATAATATCCCACTGGTGCCTGTAGAACAGATCCGATACTTAGGGTTGCACCTCGACAAACGATTAACCTGGAATCCTCAAACAAGACTGAAAAGACAGGAAACCGCTCGACGTTTCAGGCTACTTCAATACTTACTAGACAAACGCTCTAAGCTCCCAATTAACTACAAAAGACTCATCTACATGACCATCATACGACCTATTTGGACTTACCGAGTAGAGCTATGGGGCTCCACTAAGCCATCGAATTCCTCTCGTATCCAATCCCTACAATCCAAAATCCTTCGTAAAATCCTCAATGCTCCTTATTTTGTTAAGAATAAAGTCATCCATAATGACCTTAATGTCCCTTTTGTTGCTGATTTGGCCCGAACCCGGTATCTATCCTTTCATAGCAAACTTCATTCCCACTCAAACCCTCTAGTTTCAAACCTAGCTTCCTCTTCAATTCCCGATAATCCTCCGAGGCGTCTGAAAAGAAGATGGCCACGTGACTTTCTTATTGAACTTTAATTTGAGTACTACCAGTGGGTAGTTTCTCTACTTGTCATTCTCATGTCATTATGTAACACGCATTCTATTTACTTGTTGTATAATTGTAATACAGTTGTAAATATCAATAAATAAATTTAAAAAAAAAAAAAAAAAATTAATTTGTTCATATGTAAGGGAGAAACTGTAGATTTAGCAAAAGTTGTAAATTGGAAATTATTTAGCCTAATCACTACTACAATCGATACAAGATTTAAAGGGATTAAAGTTGAGTTAGTATGTAGGCACCACTTGCAAATATCAATATGTAGCTTCTGGCATCAGTAAACTAGTGCTTGTTATCACAACATTAATTTTTTCAGCATTTAGATTAATTATATACTAATTTGTTTTTGAAAACTACATAATAAAAAATCAAAAACTTTATAAAGGAATGCTAATTGCTGATAAGATGAAAAGGGTATAGATTTCTATTATTAATTTAATTCCCATTAAAGAAATTAAGTTTTATTTCCAATTTTAAATAATCCAGAAAAGCACAATAATAAAGAAATAATCATTAGAAACCTCAAGCCATTAAGTCACAAAATAATGAGTAAGTAAAAATTAAATTAAATGCATACATATTTTTTAATTTATCAATAGTTCATAATTATGAAAGTGCTTATATATGTATGCATATATACACATATATATGCAATTTTCATAATTATGAACTATTTATAAATTAAAAAAATAAACATTAAGTAAAAATGCATTTCTAAAATCTAATATGAATTCATTCATAATTAGAAAAAAAACTTAGAGCAATCGATTTCCATGTAGTGCTTCAGTTTTTCCTAGGCCACAATTTAGAAATGTTTAACTTATTAGAAATGTTAATTGGTACTCGTATTCATTCCTAACCAAAGCAATAACATACATAATTTTAAAATAGTTTTCATTAAATGCTTTAAAACTAATAATAATCTTAAGGCTTGATTAATGACTTCACAGTATATAAATGTATTTGAAAAAAAAATCACCATAACTACATCATAAAATTACGGAACATCAAAAACCCAATGAAAGACTGTCATAATATAAAAATATCAATAGTTTCTCTTAGACTTATAATTTTGATAACTAACATTTAATTAATAAAGCAAATTAATTTACAAAGATAAGTAGATGGATGGTTTAACACTATCGTCTAGAATTATACAACTAGGCAATTATTAGACATACCCTAGGATGTTGAATATAATATTTACAAATATAATACATATTAAAAAATACTTATTTATTAAAGAAAATAATATAAAACAGTTTTATTTATTATAATCACAGCATAAACATGGTTTTATCATATCCATTCAATCAGATTTAAGCTTTGGATAGCTTTTACAATTAAATTTTGGATAATGTATACAACTTTATTAGCAAGAGAAGCCAATAAACTATTCACAGATTATTCCTATTAACTATTTCAGAATTAAATAGTATTTATATTAATTACATTATATAAACAGATCAAACAAATTATATTTCTGAGAAGTATATGATTTTTTTTTCAGAATTTTATAATACTTGACAACTAAAATATAGAAATATATTAAATCAAACAAACTAACATACTATAAAAGAAACATTATTCATAACATTTTTATAACATCTGGATATATATTTAATAGCTAAGATCATTTTAAAATTTTATAAATGTAATAATTTAGTCCAATATTTTTGTTAGTTCAAGTAGATATTAGTAGAATATTTAAATGGAAATTCTTAATGAACAGTTACTCTGGAAGCAATCTGTCAGTAATTTTTTAAGTTCAATTAAAAGTATCTTGAGCAATTTTAAAAGCTAACAAAGCAGATAATAAATTAACAGATACTACTGATCAAAAGCCCTTGCTGCAGAATGAAGTTAAACACCGTACTCTTTGTAGTTTTAAGTTAAAATGAAATTGTATAAGGCCGAGAACAGGCTATAAAATCATGAATCACATTTCATGATCACAGACAAAGTGTTAAGTCATATAAATAAAAAATAAAAAAGATAACTAATAATTACATGATTTTTGGATCAATCATGTAATTATATGAAATATAATGTTGTGATATAATAAAAAACCATCATCCACACATTTTGATGAGCCTTGCCAGTGATATTCGAAACAATTACAAAAAGATTCATTGCACCTTTTATCGAACAACAAATTAACTTGATTTCAGCCTAAAAACTATTAAAAAAAACAATACATAAACAATTATACAGAATAGGTACCAACCAGTGAAAATTAGATGTATTCTTCAAATAAATTTAAGATAAATCTTGCAAAATTAAGTCCATCCCCAATGTTAAATTAGTTCCCTTCCCTCATTAATGATACAATAATAATATATACTAAATCCAAGCTTTGTAAATGAAGTTTATATAATAATATATATATACTTGTACATATGGTAAAGAATAATATTTTATATGAAGAATCAAAGAAAAAAAAAATGTTTTAAGTTAAATCCCTTAATAAAAGTTTCAATATAATGATAGATTCTATTTTAATCATAAAATTGTTCTCCAAAAGAACTCATGAAGTAGATGCCATTTAAATATATGTTCACACACATACACACACGCATACACACACAATGATAAACACATAATTACCTAGGTTGACAGCACATATAAATTAACATATCATTTTTTCCAAAATCAGTGCTAGCTGTAAAAAATAATATGACAGATATACCAATCTAGAAATATTAATATTATTCACAAAGATAAACTGGAACTATTTTACAATAATTGACCAAATAAAACCGTTCAACCAACAAAAGAATTTAAAGGGAGAAGCAATCTTAACTTTCAACTTGAATACAGATTTTAATTGATGGCAAACAACAATAAACTTACAATAAAAATATATAATTTATTAAGTGTTTTCAACATCATTGGAAGGCAGTTTAGACATTTATAAAGCCACCAATATGTAGGTATAAATTGAGTGGAGAAAAGAACTAATTACCCAGAAGCAACTAAAAATTACCAAAAGCCAACCTTTTAAAGATATAAACCAATAGAGGTACGGATAATAGTAGTATAATCATTTAGGTGCCTGAAATAGTCATAAAAGCATTAGAAAAAAAACAACTATATCAAAACCTATGCCATTATGTAAAAAGTTCTGAGCATGATTTAATTTAAGGCCAAAATATATCAGACTACTTACAGCATAGTAAATAAGAATGTCGGTCTAAATATAGTGAACGACACTAATATAAAATGATAAATTATACATTATTTTTTTTTTTATATTTAGTAAGCATAATTCCAATCTTTCAATCAATAGTATCATTATTTATTTCCAAAGATATTCTGAAACATTCATGAAACTCTTGCATATCCATGCAAATTAGAATGATTTTTTAAATTCTATTTTCATATTGTATGTTCAGAATTGGAGTATCTTCTTTTTCACCCATTTTCTTTACTTTTAAATTAGTATAATTTGTAAGAGAAGAGAAGCAACAAGACCAGCCATAATGATTTGCTTACTAAGCAGAAAAAATAAGAGCAAAAGCCATAATTAAATGCCCAGGTAGGGAGTACATTAGGAATTTTATTAATTTAATAAGTAAGTTTTCTATTTTAAAAAATTCATACTAGTTATTTTATTGTATTGGGTTGCAATCAAAATGAAAAACCCTAGCCAATTTCATTGTAAGTTTTTTTTGTATTTAATAATAAATGATAAGAAAAGATAAAGAACATTTGGAAAAGCCATAGTTCATTCACCTAATGGGCAGATAAAATAATAGCCAACACTATAATTGCAGATTCTAACCGGGAGTAAATTTTCATTGCAATGGATGACAATCAAAATGTTGAATAAAAAGAAACATTTTTATTTTCACTGTCAGTTTTTGAAATAAGTATCCTTTATAATTATTAAAAAATAAAACAAACTTGGTCTAAGAATAATATTATAATAATCTGTTTACATAGAAATCAAATAGTTTATTTATAAACATTAATTCAGAAAGCAACAATTATTGTTTAAACAGTTGTGACTTATTTATTGTTCCAGTTTTAGATATATATTCTTTAAAAGAACAGATACCTATCCCATTAAAAATAATAAGTATTAAGAATTACGAAAATCTCATTAAATAGGATATACAATATAATATAGTTTATTCATTTCTGCAACAGAACTCCCAATTGTACATAATACACTATTAAATGTGCTGTTTACAATATAAGCAATAAATGATTTAATGACCAATTAATACTACCTCTTACTCAAATAACTTAGTCATTCTACATTATGCATTATCCAAATATATAAAAGAACTTTAAATTGAGTACATATTAAATTTTACATATTTTAGTATATATATATATATATATATATAATTTTGGAAAATGTTAGCCAATGGAGAAGTGACATGTAATAAAATATAACATTTAATCAACTCCAGCAAAACCTTGGGAGCCTTCAATGGCTTTGACTAGTTTTTCTCTTAAGTCTTGATAGCTTTCATAAGGTGGTAAATCCAGACGATTAAAACTAGAACAGAAAATATCAGCATTAATTGAATATCAAATAGTTATTTGAAAATACAATGGTGTTATATTATAGACAAAGGATGAAATCAGAGAATACAATTGCTATGGACTGTAGTCAAATAGTACGTTAACGATGGATTCACCCCTCTATGCAGTTTCTTTTCCTTATCTTCTCAACTTCAAACTCAGTCAGGTCTTACAAAGACACAACAAAACAATGGCAGACATTTTATAACTTAAATCTGTCAAGGGATATCAGTGGCTTTGAAAAAGCCAACTGCTCAATACCAGCACCTTTCATTGGAGAAATTATTCTCCAATAATAAGAATGCTTCATCCATCCTGTCAGAATGGATAAAATAGGCCTATTTTTAGAAGCTTTAGATGACTGCATGGCTGCTATTTTTGCTAATAGCTTTGGAATGGCAGACAAAGCTTATTTTAATTAGAATGTCACATATTTTCCTAATTCTCATTCAAATCTAGTCTAAAATGAAACTTTTTTTGGGCTTGGATCCAGCCACCACACATGATGAGTAATCTACAAACAACTTTCTTAAGTTATGCAGCCAGTATATTTAGGTTGATACAAAAATAATGAAGGTTTTTGTCTTGGATATACTTTAAAACCAATTACATACTATCATACTAACAACCCAACTCTCATTGTTAATTCTATACTATATACTCCCTCATTCTATCTCATTAAAAAAAAAACATATTGGTCAGCTGTTTGAAACTTTTGAAATTAAATTGTACAGGCAATGTTCATCAAATTTAGTTTAATGAATTGAAACTAAAACAAAGTGCAGGACAACTAACTGCTTTTAATGTCAATAGAATGGGGGTTCAGAGGACCATTGACGAATGTATGTTGCAGGGCTGGCTTCAGAAATGTCGCTTTAGATAATTTAAATTGAAAAACAAGAAAAGTCATGAGCTCCATTCTGTTAATCACAATGACCACACTGTCGATAGTGGAAGCAGACAATTGTAGACAATACCTGTTCTGCCGATGCCTGCCTTTGGCTTTTCAGCCATTCGATGTCCTGCTACCCATGCCATGTAAAGCTATTCCTGCTAACCAACTTTATTTAATTAGAAATACTTGATTGTTTAAGGTCACCTGTGGTCTAGTGGTTAGCGTAACAAACTACTAAACCCAAGATAGCGGGTTCGTAGCCCGGCAGGTGGCCCCAGGATTGTTTTAAGGGAGTAAAAAATCCTTAGTTACGCCGTCCTTCGGAAGGGACGTTAAATGGGGGTCCCGAGCCTGTACGATGTCAGGTACTCGTTAAAAATCCCTATCCTAATTAAACCTGGATAGGCAAAATTTAGAGCTCCCACTGTAGCATCGTCCGATTAGCCATAGCAGCATAAAGTGACGTTAAATGAACAAACAAACAAACTTGATTGTTTAATATTTTCACTAGAGGCTTACAATAATTAAACTTGTTTTAGAATTTTCAACCCATTTCAAAAATAATTAGAAACATTAATATTAATGATTATTAATAAAGAGTTACAGTAAAACCTCTACTAACGGACACCTCTAAATAGCGGTCACTCCCCATTACCGGACGATTTTTTTTGCACCAACAATTTAATACAATTTTTAAGGCATTTTAACCTCTATTTAACGAAACCTCTCATTAACGGTCACGGACAGGCTGTGTTGGTTAGAAATCGATTAAAAAAACCTCTAAAAGACGGACAGTATGACTTTATCCCTTTCCCGTTTCTCGGAAACAATTAGTTGTTTCCGGTCTAAGGAAACAGGGACAGTTGTATTTACTTTTGAGTAAAGGTTTTCCGCATAAATACTTTTTTTTTTATTCTCGAACTTGCTTTATTAAAATCTGTTCTAACCCTCGTGGCAGGCGGCTGAAAATGTTTCCCTCACGTAAGAGACTCACTTTAGAACAAAAAATAAATGTAATCGACTTTTATGACCTTGAAAAGTTAAGGGTACGTGCGCTAGCGGAAAGACTCAATATCGGTAGGACACAAGTTTCGGGAACACTCAAAAACGGTGCGATGTTTTTTTTTATTCTACTTACCTTTTAAACACATGGAAAATTGAATAAGAGAGAATTAATTTGTACAAATACATATTTATGAAAAAATAAAACCTCCCTTTAAAGGACACCTCTAAATAACGGACAAAAATATTTGCACCAGGGCTGTCCGTTAATTCGAGGTTTTACTGTATAATTAAATAGTTACCAAGTATGAGCACGGGGAAAATTTTCTGGACTGCCCCACTTTTCAATTGTAAACATCTGTGGACCATTGCTTCCATATAATTCTTTAAAGCCATTCATAGGTACTCTTGATGTACCAGTTACAAATTGAAGTAGTCGGGAGCGCATTTCATTGTTGAATGAAAGAACAACCTGAAAAAAAGCAGGGGCACCTTTCAATTAAATAAGCAAACAAAGGTTAACACTTATTATTTATTGCTGGAAGAATTCTGTTCTTCCACTCCTTACAAATGCTGGCTTAAACCTCTATATTGGAATCTTTAAGAAGTGATAAATACTTGTTAGCAACTTGCAAATATTCGAAAATTTAAACTCGTAAATTAAAGATAAATCTGGTTATTAGTCAACATCAGAGGGAAAACTGAGATACCAACTATTTTTTACTAAAACAACTCAAAACATTACGCACTCTTAAACAAGGGTGGACTCTTACACAGTCATGGATGGACCTGTGGATCCTACAGACCCTCCTAGGGCTCAACTACCTCTATAAAGTGGGTACCCTAAATTTGGGGAGTTTTCCTGACAGTTGTGTGAGATCTCGGACAAATCACCTCCCTGCACAACTGTTGTTCTAGAAACAGTAGTTTCTGCTATGTACTGAACCCATGATTCTTCATGGATGCAGGAGTAAACTTTTTTTTTTACTGGTAGTGACCACATTTACTGGTGTAGGTCAGCGATGGAAGTATTAAGCAAAAATATGTTTTTATATAATATCTTCCAATAATATGAAAAAAATCAAATATATTTGAATACTATAGTGTAAATAATCAAATGGTTATTTAAATATAAACATCAAGCACTTAAAAAATATAAGTTCTTAAAATTGTATTCAAAATTTATGTTTGTGGTATCCAATCATTGATAATCAACAATTATTGCCTATAACCAAAAGCCAAACAAGTAACTATGGGTTCATGAGCATTAGTATTAAATAGTCTAATAACAGGTCATCTTATAAGTCAACAAACCTTATATGAATTGCCGATGGTAAGTAACTACAAACAACTGAGATAATAATATGGGATAACAAAAAATAAGAAAAAATCAAAGGAACTTACCCTCCAAAACCATTGTATTGTAATATGATTAGCATGGTAATCTCCTTTATATACAGTATTGCTTTTCCAATCCTTAACATCAATATTCTGAATTCCACACATAAGAAGTTCTAATTCATGCTCATCAAATATTTTTATTAAGCTTAATGGAACAAGTGCATTAAACCCTTCAAGAAATGCATTCATCTGTTCTTGAACTCTTGACACAAACCTCCATTCAATTACTAATCTATAATTTTTAACAAATAAATGTTTTAAAAAATATGCACAAAAGGAATCAATAATCAATGGTTAAATATGGATTTCAACAAAACTACAAACATTAAACGATAATAATATAATACAAAAATAAAACTATATGATTCATTACAAATTTAAACAATTTATTATTGAGGTGTATAAAAAAAATAAAATAATTTAACAGTGTGTAACCAGCTTTGGTTAATCAGTAGCGTGTAGGCAAAGTACAAGAAGGATAATGCTCAACCACAATGTTCCAGTTTCTTCTTCTTCTTCTTCTCCGGCTCTACAGTCCAAGATGAACTTTGGCCTCTCCAACAATGATTCGCCATTCCTCTCTGTCCATGGCCCGTCTCGTCCAATTGGTCACTCCAATTTTACGCAGGTCCTCCTCCACGTCCTTAATCCAGCATTTACGTGGTCGTCCCCTCTTTCTTTTTCCTGGAAACGCTTCACGCAGAACTTTTTTGGGCATTCTTTCATCCGGCATTCGCTCAATATGACCCAGCCAACTAATTCTTCTGGATTTAATAAACCTTAAAATGTCTTGATGCTTTATCAGGTCATCCAATTCTTGGTTCCTCCTAATACGCCATGTGCCCTGTTCATTTATTGGACCGAAAATACGTCTTAGTATTTTCCTTTCTAATACTCTAAGAGCTTGCTGGTCGGCTACTTTAAGCGTCCACGTCTCCGCACCATAGCACACAACGGGCCTGATAAGGGTTTTATATAATTTCAGTTTTGTGCGTTTTGATAGTAGGGAAGATTTAATCAATCTAGAGAGGCCGTAATATGCTTTGTTGCCACACATTATTCTTCTCCTTATCTCATCACTCACCCTAACCACACTGTTTATTTCAGTGCCAAGGTACGTGAATCTATCAACAGTTTCGAATGTATAGCCATCACACCTAAGATCCTGCTTTCTTCTTCTTGCCTCAGAGCCTGATGCTACCATGTATTTGGTTTTAGATTGATTTATCTCAAGACCCACGATTCTACTTTCCTGCACAATCTTTGCCAGAATTTCCTTTAATGCCTTCTCACTTCTCGCCAGAACCACAATGTCATCTGCGTATCCAAGTATTTGACATAAGCGAGATGCTAGACTTCCATCTGACACAATGTTTTGCAGAGCCTTGTGTAGCACGAGATTAAACAGAACGGCAGAGAGAGAGTCTCCCTGCCTTACACCAGAAGCAAAATGGATTTTCCTGCTAACTCTATTACCAATGATTACACTAGCCTGTGTCCGGGACATTGTCATTTTTATCAAATTTATCAATTTAAACGGAACTTTGAATTCTTTTAGAGCATTAAACAGTTGATCCCTGTCCACACGATCAAAAGCTTGCTTAAAATCAATAAATAGCATGTGGACATCCGTATTAAGCTCATAACATTTTTCGAGTACTTGACGCAAGACAAAGATTTGATCAGTAGTACCCCTGTTAGGCCTGAAACCGCATTGGTAATCCGTGAGGATCTGTTCCGAATAACTTTTAAGTCTTGTAGTTAAAATATTTGCCAGGATTTTGTAGATAACATTTAACAGGGTTATGCCTCTATAGTTTTGACATAACGTCTTGTCCCCTTTCTTAAATAGCGGCAGAATCAATCCCGAATACCATTCCTCAGGCATAGATTCATCATTCCATATTTCAAATATAAGATTGTAGACTCTTTGATGTAGGTATTCGCCTCCATATTTAAATAGTTCCGCTGGCAAATTATCTTCTCCAGGAGCCCTGTTAGACTTTAAGTGGTCTACGGCATCCATAAAATCTTCGTATGAAGGAGGCTCTGCATCCGGGAAAACCCTGGTGTCCAAATCAGTAACTGTACTGACCATCGTCTCAGCATTCTTTTGGCCAGTTCCGAGTACCTCCTCAAAATGCTCCGCCCACCTATCCATGATCTGATTCTCTTCTCCAAGGAGCAGACCCTCCTTACTGCGACAGATGTTAATGTTCCAGTTTAATAAAAGAAAAATCCAAACATTTTAGTGGATCAAATTTCTTCCACAACTATCATGGAGTCCAGACTTAATGAAGTTTTTCGGACCGTACTCGGACCATGCATTCCTAGATAATCTTCTTTATTTTGTTTATATATTTTTTCTCTATTAAATACAGGGTAGTAAAGATAAAAATTATTAATACAGATAAATGTCAATCATTTCAAGAATAATTACAATTTTTAAGATATATTTGAATTATTATAAATATCATAATAATGATTTGTCAGAAATTAAAAAATAAAAAAAAAATATAAATACTGTTAAAAAATTGTCAGAGAAAAGCACACTACTTTACTAGAAAGTGTTCTGGTTTATTATTACGCATTTTATCCCGAGATTTTGTCATGTTTAAACAGACCGTAAGAACTGTGTAATCACAAATAACAACCGGTATGGAATCACATAATTATGTAATTTTAAAAAGAATTTCATTTGATTAAGAAAAAACATTATTCAAAAATGAATTCGTTCACAATAATGCTGCAACCGCATGTAAGGCCTGACTGAGTTTGAAGCAATTGGGACCTCACTGTAAAAGGACTATAAAGCTAACCAATCAATGCTTTTGTTTTGTTTATTTTAAAAATAATAATAATGATTTTGTTATATCATGCAAAAATTTTAATATTAAATGTAATCGAAGAATACAAGGATTTGTAATCTATAGAATAACCAACTAAATGACGGCTGGTGGTTTATGATTCCTTGTTGGTCAGAAGTTGGTTATAAAATGTAATTCAATAGATTGAAAGAGTAAACATACATCATAAGGACAGCCTATATCAATTTCCATTAAAAAAAACTAACAAAAAAATTTATACCCAGGAGAAGAATATTGTTCACACTGTTGCTACTTCGGGCTGAGAAATCTAGCAAATTTCCTAGATATTTTATAACAAGGAAAACAAAAATCATTCAATTCAAACTTTTATTCGCATAGTGCTTACATGTGGAGTGGAAACATAGAAAATGGCGAATGAAACAAAGAAAAAACATAGAAGGATGCATACCAAAATTTGCTTGTTTTCGAACGCAGGGTACACTGAAAAATATTTGGACCAATCTGTGTGGATGAAAGGTGGAGACAAAGGAAAAATGAATAAATTGGTGAGCCCAATGTGATTAATGTCATCAAACGATTCCGATTAACATTGGGAAGACATATGGCCAGGATGAGCGAGGAGGAAATCCCAAAATGGTAGCTGATGGAGGTCATCCGAGGGCAGAGGAGAGTTGCCCGACCACGACTGTGATGGGTTGACTGTGTGGCTAAAGATACAAGGAGCTTGGGAGTTCACAACTGTTGGCAGCAGCATTCAACAGGGACTACTGGTGGATGCTGATTGAGGAAGCATGGACGCATCAACGTGTTGTAGCACCAAATTAATAATAATAAATAATAATAATAACAAAAAAATGTATATATCTCTAAATGTAAATAAAATATCTGAAACAGTGTTCCTTTTAACTAACTTAACATACTTAAAGAATCTTTTAGGGCCATTAACACGATTAGTAACTAGTTTTGTATAAAGTTACCAAAAATAGTATAAAAGTTTTAAAATATCTAAACATATCAAAAATATAGATTCTATAAGAAATAGTTAAATAAAAAATCAGCAAAACTGTGAATAAGAATTATATACTTACTTAATATATTCATCTTTATTTTCTTCAGTAACAGATATATTTGCACCATTAGGTTTTAATTCTCGTTGGCATGTATGACCCAAACTATCCTCATCAACTGAAAACGTAAGCCCCAGTTCGGTAGGATTGTTTTCTTTAATCCACAAAAGAGAATTGTAGTATTCGGAATCAACACTTTCCATATCCTTTAATTCAATGGGTTTCTCTAACATCATTTTATAAAATGGACGAATGAAGAAAGCTAAAGCAAAAATAAATTTTTTTGTAAGCAAAAACAGACAGTAAATTAGAAAATCAAGGTTATAATATGAGATTGTCTTAAGGTATGACAACAATAATTTAAACCCTTTCCTATCAAAGAAACAGTTATTTCTTATTATACATACCATCTAATAGTTTCCCATGATAAACTGCAAGTCCAGCAATGCGTCCAATGAACTTGAAATAATTTAAGTGTTCTTCATTACATAAGCCTGATATAGGATTTATTTGAAGAGTATAATTATCCCTAGAACAAATAAATAACTAATTATTTCCAGAATAAATTTAAAAACCACTTTGTAAACTGAATATCCTAAAATATATTCTTACAATTTTGTGTTTTACGTAAGTATTCATATGTGCACACTGTGTTAGGAAAGGATTCTTAATTCACCCCCACATTTTTAAGCATTTGTTTTTTTTTTTTTTTTGCTTATTTGAGTTTTAAAATCATTTTTATATTCAAACTAATACATTATACACAAGTAATTTTTTTTTTAGGTCAATTTTAAGGTTTTATTAATTTTGGCTACACTAGCTTGAACTACGAGTTGCAATAATTCTTAGGATATTTAATGTGAATCGGAACTAGAAGTATGATAAAAAAGTATTAATTTGTGTTTATAAATACTTTTATTGAACAGTTTTGAATCATTGGTTTAGAGAGTGAGGTGGCACAACTCCCGAATATAGATATATTCTATACTCTGTATAAAAACATAAAAAGGACACACCTTTGACATGTTAAAATATTGTCAGATGAAGGTAGGAGACGATATCCCCCTGCTAAGTTCACATACTCCAGTTTTATTCTGCTTAACACCGCACTTTAACGTGGAGAGGTGAAAGTCCCGGGTTCGAGTCCCGGTCCTGGCCATATCTTTTCTTTTTAAATAAAATATTTAAAAAATTATATCATATAACAATTAAATAAATTATAATAATATTAATGACTTAAAAGTCCACAAGATCCAAAAATAAAGTAATGTTCACTTAACATTCTCCCTGTGTATACATCGCAAATTGCGAGAACACGGAGATATAGGATCAAGTGAAAAGAATTGATAAGGCTGACCGGGAAACGTGCCAGGATGGCCGAGATGGTTGAGGTGTCACCACGGAGAGGTGAAAGTCCTGGCCATATCTTTTCTTTTCAAATAAAGTATGTAAAAAAAAAAGATTTAAGAAGTCATGAAAATGATCAAGTGGTCAATGGTTTGCCAATTCAGTTATCTGGACTGAAAAACGCAGGAACACATAACCTTAACAGAGATACCCCATCTCACATCTGCAAAAAAAATGTGACATACTATTTATCTTTAGATAGTCTTTTTAAATTATTGATGTGAGAACACTTCATACAACTATCTATGGTCAACATTTTGCTAATTTGGAACAAGACTAACTCAAAAACTTAGTTCTTTGTAAGCCTATAAAAGCTTTACAGAGTAAAATTTATTGAATAATTCCTCATAGAGCATACAATTGAGGCCCTTATGTATAAAGTAAAAGTATAATTGTCAAATCAATAATTGGTTACCCTGTAAAGAAATGAGTATTCGTGGAACCATAATATTGTGCCAAACAAACAATGTGCATAGTTTTATTTGTGTTACTTTTGACTATACCTTTATTGATAAAAAATTGACTAGTTGGTTATTTACTGTTATTTGTGAGACCAAATCTTAGAGCTAAAATCATTCAATAATATAGTCAAGGAATATTAAACCTTCAAAATGAATAAGAAACATGACTAATTTATATATTACTACTTTATACCAGATACTTACATAGCTGAATATTCGAAAAGACCATAGTACGGATTGAACATTTCCTTTGACAATAAAAAGAACCATTCACGGGCTAAACCACCATAGTCCAGACCAACCTCTCCTTCAAATTCGACCCATAATTTAGTTTTTAGCAAATCAGGTCGAGATGCAGTGTTAGTAATGATTCTATATGAATCCTCAAGTATTGCATGCCTTCTTACTTTAATCTCAAATTTATTTGGAACATTAGTCTGAAAAAAGTAATGATTAAGAAAAGTTAAACAGATCATCAAAATATTTTATAAAAATATGTTTAAAAAGAATTAAATTCACCGGCTTTCTCAACTGTGTTTTTAGATATTCATACTTCCTCTTGTAATCTCTGGAATATGGCACAGCCTGGAAAAAATAAAAGTATACATTACACACACATTCACGAGACTCCAACAGTTATCTGTCATCTCAGAAAATATAAATTTTGTCCAAAAATTATACCTATTTCAATGAATTAAATATAAAATTACCTGGCCAGCTATTTGTGGATTTGCAAGCCTTGGATCTTCCCACTGAGTAGTTCTTGTATCTACAATAAAATTTAAAAAGTAATGTAATATATGTATATATATATATATATATATATATATATATATATATATATATATATATATATATATATATTTTTTTTTTTTTTTGCCGGACCCTACAAGTAAAAATATACTTTATATAAATATGTTACAAAATTCATATAAGTATACTATCATGCATACAGTGTATACTTCACTAGGCATGAGAAAAACTATTAAATTCACTAAGAAGTTCATATCACCACTGACTATTTCAAAAAGTGGTAAAAAAAAAAAAAAAGAGTTTTTGTTGAATATAAAAGTCGCTATTTCTCACATTATGACTTATATTTAATTTTAAAATAACAATACAAATGTAATTTGCAAATTTATTCTAAAAATCTGAGAAACTTATTAAATAGTTTTAAATTACATACACTAAAAAGTACACTATTTATTTATCTTTTGTCAAAATAAAAATCTTTAGTTGCGTTATTATTTAACAACTTTTTAGGAGAATTTATCTCGATCCAGCTTTGAAGAAGCGAGCAGTATGTCTGGTGAAACGTTGGCGAAGAAAAATTCAACAACACGGTCTAAACCAGAAACCACGAAGTTTTGTGTATAAATAATGGCCGTGGAAACCTGAAAGAGTATTTAACTTTTTAGGAGCTCAAACATTTCAGGAAGTGGAGGACTGTTATCATTGGATACATATAAATAATTTTCCTAGGATTAATGAACTTCTAAATATATTTATGGATGCATTTCCTTATTTTTTATGTAATAAAAATCTTAATATTACACATTTCTATCATAAATGAATAACATTGTTATATTATTAAAAATTAGGAGAGTGTCTTTGTTCCAAGGATAGTTGTAATCACTAGAGAAAAATATAAAAAATAATATTTAGCTTTAAATATGCTACCCCCATCACAGAAATCTTTCCTACATGTAATGCATTCCCACATGTTGACAACTTAGGAATATGCACTTTACAATCCTCCAATACCAAACAAATAAGCGGGTCTAGTAGGTTTAATATAACGGATATGGACAGGATCATATAAGGGCTTGTATGATAAGATTACTTCTTCATAAACCAAGCATTATATAAAAATAATTTAATATTTATATGACATTAAGGATAAAATAAAAAATAAAAATAATTCTTTCTTTTTTTATTATAATGCAATCGGGAAAAACCACAATGCAAAGCCTTATGTTTCAAAAAATACACCTACTTACCAGTCGACGTTTCGCCTATTCAGGCATTATCAAGACACCAAAATCAAAAAGGGGGTTATGTGAATCGCATCTCGAAGAAAAAGGTGCAAAACATCCCAACGATCAACAGCCCAAACAGGCTCCAAACATGAGACAGCACCCCGCCACCAAGACGTTCAATGCCTGAATGCCTGAATAGGCGAAACGTCGACTGGTAAGTAGGTGTATTTTTTGAAACATAAGGCTTTGCATTGTGGTTTTTCCCAATTGCATTATAATAAATAATAGTGTTTCTTTTTGAGTTTTTGGCTCTATTTTAGTGATTATTCTTTCTTTTTATTATTTTTTGTAATTACTTTGAGGATTAAGATGAACTAGAGAAAAACAATAAATATCTTATACAGCCACTTATATTACAAACTTTTTATTTACATTATCTTATCAAACTAAATTATTTCAATCAATCCAAGTAAATAATAAATTATGAAACAATAAAATGATACAAAAATAGAATTCTTACTGTGATCTATAAAAAAAATCCTTCCATCTGTATGCACTCTCTCTTCCCAGCCTTCAGGAAGAGGGCCTAGATCACCATCTAATCCAATAGAGTTATGCATATGAGTCACATTACCAGTCTGTTGTGGCATTGCACTAGCCCTGCCTAAAACAAAAATAATGGTCAATGATTCTATTAACAGTTCAACTTTTCAATTTTATAAACGAAAACTAAAAAACAAAAGACAAACTTCCAGAGGGTTCCAAAACAGTGGTTTTTGCAGATGATGTCTTAGTGATAATTAAGGCAAAATACAAAAAGAAGTTCAGAAAATTTACCCAATAATGGAAATAAGATTTCCCATTTGGCTGGGATTCGTGGGGCTGTAGCTAGGAGAAAACAATACGTTGGTCCTTCTAATTAGAAACAGAAAAAGGGAGGAAGAAATCATTCTTGATAGTGGGTACACATGAAATCCAATTCAAGCTTTCCTTGATATAACTAGATGCCAAAATCAATCAAAGGCTCTGATTTAAGGATTATATCCAGTGTTAAGATAGCTAGGGTTGATGGGGCTGGCTAAACTGGGAACAGCTGCAAGTTGATCAGCTTGAGTGTGCTCCCATCCTTTCAGTTCTGCACAATCCACAATATGGAAATATGCCCTAGATGCAGATATAAAAGACTAATTGTGTCTGTTTACCATATGAGTGCCTTAGAGTGATCTGAAAGATTCATACAAAGTTGCATAAACAGAGCTCACCACATTTCTAATTGGTTATGGCTTAATTACACAATAGCATATCTGCAACACTCATCCAAACTTTTTCATCATAATAGGTTGGAGAAAAAGTAATTTCTTTTTTCCTCAATTGATGGCTTTAAAGTCGCATATTTCTAGTATTACTTATTCAATGAAGCCATACTATAGAGCATTTGATAGGTTTCAGTTTATAAAACATTCTAAAAGAACAGGTAGCATCATTAGTATACTCAGTCTGAAGTTATAGTACTTTGAAAATGGAAATAACACATAGTCATTTTCATCATATTTTGCATTTTTATCTCCGAAAAAGGAAAACTGCAGCATAGGCCCATCAAAAATTGTGTGGTGTTTATAGTGAATGGCAGTGACAAAATTGGTTTTCTCATTTTTGTTCCAGATAATATTGATGTCGAAGATTAACCTCACCCTGGCCAGCCAATGGTTAAAAAAATCGAGTTATACCGACATATTTCATCCCTTTAACATCGCTAAAGAACTAAACATCGACAATAAAACAGTTATGAATCGTTTGTTCAAGACTAGAAACTAACAGAAGCTTGATACTTGAGTGTCACATGAATTGACAATCAATTTTGTAATTTGTTTAATATTTTTTTACACAAGGTGGAAATCTCAATAGACACCTGAGGTCAAAAAATCCTCAGATAGTGTGGGACTCCAACCCACTAAAACCACCTTGTTATGCAACAACTGAGCTAGCCCGACAAGTCGCTCCTCTTTCACGTGCAAAATCTCAGGTGTGGTATATAGCCCATTGACTAATCTCCCAATTTAATGGAATTTTCTTTTGTTTGGAGTTTTAATTTATTTATTTTAATTTAATAGTAAGTCATTAGGCTTCACTCTTTTAAGCCGCCTTATTTGATGCAAAGCCTCCTCAGCTATGCTCTGCATTTTGGGGTTTACGTGGATTTTAATTCTTTCATTGTGAATATCCGCAAACCTTCCAATCTCTTCTCTGACAGAGCTTACTTTGAGATCCCTATGCAAATTATCGTTTCTGACGTACCATGGTACCATAAATCCAGTTCTTTATTTTGGAATGTTTGGATTATTTGCATGTTGCTTTTCTTGATACAACCTCAGAGCTGAATGACATAAGTCCAAACAGGTTTTAGGACTTGTTTGTTTAACAGAAGCTTGTTCTCAACTGTAAGTTGTGAATTTCTACCTAGCAGCCAGTGCATTTTCCTAAATTTTAGACTCAGCTCTTCTTTCTTTTTTTTTCAAATACTCTTTCCGGTTGAGTCTAGCATACAATGCCATTCCAAGATATTTGACTGTATTTGAATACAGTACCTCCAGTCTATTAATATAAATCTTTCGCTTATCTATTTTTCTATTTGTGAAATTTATATGAGCAGATTTGCTTTCATTTAGTTTGATTCTCCAGCGTTTGGTCCAGTCACATACCTCCATGATTGAGCGGTGGAGTTCCCTAGTATTTTCTTCTAAATCACCACCTACTGCTAATATAGCAGTATCATCGGCAAATGTTGCCACAGTTGTTTCTCTTCTATTTGGTAGATCCCTTGTATACAGGGTGTTCCGAATTTAAATGGCAAAACTTCAGGAACTTACAAGGGACCGAAAAACTAAGACAAAAAGTCCTTTAGAGATTTGCTCGTTTTTGCTTAGTTTTAGAGAAAATCGCAAAAAAAGAAACAAAACAAAAATGTCACAGGTAGCGATTATCGCCTTTCATAGTTCGTCAGGCTAGGCAGTGAGGATATGCAAAAACTTAATGTTATTCTTTACATTCTTTTATTTGTTTACATTTTGGCTTCCTTCTAGGATTATAATTCCTAAATCAGTCTTCAGTCAGTTACTCAGATATTTTTGTGTATGGTTTCTGTAACGGTAATGCTTTAGAAGCATTGCGGGAGTATGCGCGCCGATTTCCAAATAGAAGAGTGCCTAATCGACAAGTCTTTTCGTTAACTTATAATAGACTACGAGAGACTGGGTCATTCTTAATAAGTAATGAAGGCGATCAATTCCAGGCAGCAGTAAGAGCAGATTATCGGAGAAGAAATTGTGTCCAACGCCACTTCGATAATAATCCTGAGACTAGCATCCGAAGAGCATCTGCTGCATTAGCAATATCGCGGCAAGCAATATGGCGAACTTTGAAAGGTGATAATCGCTACCCATATCATCTTCAAAAAGTTCAGAATTTATTACAAGATTATGTCAAGAGATTGAATTTTAGTATTATTATTTATGTGTGACCCTTATTACTATGCACTTCGGCCTAAAAAGGCCCATTGTGCTTGAGTCCTAAAAATCGCTAACATAGGTCTAGACTTCTGAGAAATTTTAAATAGTCTTTAAACCTCAGTTCTTGAAGTTCATTGTATCCACCGGGGCCAAGGTCAAATGTCCTCTTTCGACTTAGTGCTATACATTCAAAGAGGACGTGCCAAGGGGTTTCGTCCTCCTCTTTGCACCATCTGCACCTAGGTTCTTGTTCAATGCCCAGACGATGTGTTTCCTGAGTTTACAGTGCCCAGTGATGATTTCAACCATACTTTTGAGGTCGGTTCTCGACGAGTGAGCAGCTTCTTTCTTGATTTTATCAGAAAGATTATCATTGGGATCCTTTATGAAAAGTTTTGTAAGCCTTATCTTGGCACTATCCCAACGTGTTTTTATCTTTCTCTTGGCTAGTTTATTAATTGTATCCTTAGCCAGGGGAAGGGGGACCCCGCACCATGGTTCTGGTCCAATAGGAGCAGTAACTGCTCCTTTCTTCGCCAATTTGTCGGCCCTTTCATTTCCTGGAATATTACTGTGCCCAGGGATCCAAAATATGTTAACTCTGTTATGTACAGCTAGTTCATCTAGTCTTAGACAGCATTCCTCCACTAGTCTGGAGTTTGTTACTGCATTTTGTAATGCATTGCATGCTGCCTGACTGTCAGTGAGAAAGTTAATTACCTTATTCTTGTGGTCCTTCATAGCGAAGGCACCTGCAAGTATTGCCCATATTTCCGCTTGGAATACAGTGGGTGTCGTGCCCAGAGCTAAGTAATGACCCATGCCCTGACAACCTCTAAACCAGAATCCCGAGCCGGCACCAAACTCCCCTTTGGATCCATCCGTATACACATTTAGACCATTGGGTGGATTTGAATTTTAGTAACTGGTTTCTTGAAAAAATTCGCGATGATAATTTATTTCCATTAAAAATTATATGGACCGATGAAGCTACCTTTACAAGAGGAGCAATTGTTAATCAAAGAAATTATCATGTATGGGCTCTTGAAAATCCCAGAGCTATTAGAGAGAATAGGTTTCAGCATGAATTTGCTGTTAACGTTTGGCTTGGAATTTGGAACGGATTACTGGTGGGACCATATTTTTTTACCTGGAAGATTGAATGGTATCACATTTACACATTTTTTGGAGAACGACTTTTCTAATTATTTAGATGCCATTCCCATACAACAGCGGATTGAAATGTGGTTCCAACTCGATGGATGTCCAGCTCATTATAGCAGAGTTGCTTGAGCTTGGCTGGATATAAATTATCCACAACAATGGATTGGACGTGGAGGAGTAGTACCTTGGCCACCCAGATCACCTTATATGACACCCATGGATTTCTTCGTATGGGGAACATTGAAGCAGAATGTTTATTCGGTGTCAATCAACTCAAGAGAGCAATTAAGAGACCGAATCATAGATGCAGTGCACCAAAACATCATCAGAACAATGTTTAGCTGCAATTTATCAAGTGAGTGCTAGATGTAATGCTTGCATTGGTGCAAGAGGACAACATTTTGAGCAATATTTACATTAAAAAGAACATAACATAAATATAAATGTAAATAAGTAAGTATAAAAATGAAAACTTGTTTTGTTTCTTTTTTTTTTTTGCAATTTTCTCTAAAACTAAGCAAAAACGAGCAAATCTCTAAAGGACTTTTTGTCTTAGTTTTTCGGTCCTCTATAAGTTCCTGAAGTTTTGTCATTTAAATTCGGGACACCCTGTATAATAAATATAGGATAGGGGCTAGCACGCTGCCTTGTGGAACACCTGCGTTTATTTTCTTTAGGGAAGAATATTCATCACCCTGTCTTACTCTAAAATATCGGTCAGAGATATACAATTTTAATAGTAGGTAGAATTCTTCTGGAAGATCCCTATGCAGTTTAAATTCTAGTCCTCGATGCAAGACTTTATCAAAAGCCTGCGCTACATCTAAGAAAACAGCCGAGCAAACTTTCTTTTCCTCAAGAGTCTTCTCGATCATGTGAGAAATTCTGTTTAATCGTGGAATGCACTGTCTGAACCCGAACTGGTGATCCGGTAGTAGACTTCTTTCCTCTTCAATCTCTTCAAAAACAGTTTCGAGATTACTGGCAACAATGAAATTGGTCTATACGACTTCGTGTCAGTCGGTGTTTTGTTAGGTTTTAAAATCATTATAACCTCGGCCACTTTCCGCAGAATTGGTACATACTTCAGCCTGAAGGCTGTGTTTATAAGGTGTAATAATTTTCTCAGGGCTTTTTTCAGCAGTTCTTTTAACGTTTGCCCTGTCACTAAGTCATATCCTGGTGCTTTTTTTCAGGCTTAAATTGCTTTTTATCTCCCCTTTCAATTCTTGAAGTGTTACCTTTTTTAAATTTCTTTCATCCACTTTTTGGCTCTTGGAAGTATTTTCTACTTCTGCCTGTTGAGGTGGTGGCTGAAACGTCTCTTCAAGATAGTTTGCAAAAAGGACTGCTTTTTCCTTATTGCTTTTTTCCATGTTCCATCTGGCATCCTGATAGGCGATAATTGGGTGTTTGGCCTCTTAAATGCTTTAGTACATTTCCAGAGTGAATAATCAGTGTCCTTCTATGTTGTAAGATTGCTTAGATATCTTCCAAGCTTTTCGTTCTTATCTTTTTTAATGGTCTCTTTAAGTTCATTACAGAGCTTGTTCCATATTCGTTTATTTTCAGGAGTACGAACTTTCTGCCAGACCTTACGAGCCTTTCCTTTTTCCTTGACTAATTTATTCACTTCTTTCCATTACAAAAAGAAAAAAATTGCAAACTTTTCAAAACAAGGTCTTAAGAATCGCAGTGGATGCCCCCTGGTTCATCAGAAACAGTCAACTGCACCGTGAACTACAAATAGAAACAATAGACGACCACATAAAAAAAAGATTCAGAAAATTTCATGCCCAACTACCAGCAGTTAAAGGAGCAATAAATTACAACGTAGGAAAGCAGACATCATCTCGAAGACTAAAGCCTAGGTTACTGCAGGACATCTTATTATGAGCTGTATAAATATGTATTCTAGTGACATTACTACCTTAAATTTATTTAACAGCTATTTTATATATGTATATTTTTTTATATGACACAATCCACTGTTTTACTCTTATCCAATAGTTATAACGATGTATTTAGTTAGGGGTGTCTATTGTACGGACTATACCCCCCCATAATCAATTGCTATAAACAATAAATAATTAATATTATAACAACCATGTAAAGGCCCACCAGGCCGATCTGGTAAAAATAAAATATTATAACAATTCACTTCTAGTGAAGGAAAGATTTTCCTCTGTTTTGCCTTTCTAAATGTCTGCTGAGTGCTCTCCCACACTGCTTATTGAATGTGAGAGTTGAACCTTTTAACTTCCTCGTCTAGTTGGCAGCTATCATTTAGTGGCACCTTAAGGTCTATTGTTTCCTCCAATATCTGCCTAAAAAGGGTCCAGTTAGTCTTGCTATTTGTCAGCTATTTGGAATACAGTGGGTGTCGTGCCCAGAGCTAAGTAATGACCCATGCCCTGACAACCTCTAAACCAGAATCCCGAGCCGGCACCAAACTCCCCTTTGGATCCATCCGTATACACATTTAGACCATTGGGTGGATTTGAATTTTAGTAACTGGTTTCTTGAAAAAATTCGCGATGATAATTTATTTCCATTAAAAATTATATGGACCGATGAAGCTACCTTTACAAGAGGAGCAATTGTTAATCAAAGAAATTATCATGTATGGGCTCTTGAAAATCCCAGAGCTATTAGAGAGAATAGGTTTCAGCATGAATTTGCTGTTAACGTTTGGCTTGGAATTTGGAACGGATTACTGGTGGGACCATATTTTTTTACCTGGAAGATTGAATGGTATCACATTTACACATTTTTTGGAGAACGACTTTTCTAATTATTTAGATGCCATTCCCATACAACAGCGGATTGAAATGTGGTTCCAACTCGATGGATGTCCAGCTCATTATAGCAGAGTTGCTTGAGCTTGGCTGGATATAAATTATCCACAACAATGGATTGGACGTGGAGGAGTAGTACCTTGGCCACCCAGATCACCTTATATGACACCCATGGATTTCTTCGTATGGGGAACATTGAAGCAGAATGTTTATTCGGTGTCAATCAACTCAAGAGAGCAATTAAGAGACCGAATCATAGATGCAGTGCACCAAAACATCATCAGAACAATGTTTAGCTGCAATTTATCAAGTGAGTGCTAGATGTAATGCTTGCATTGGTGCAAGAGGACAACATTTTGAGCAATATTTACATTAAAAAGAACATAACATAAATATAAATGTAAATAAATAAGTATAAAAATGAAAACTTGTTTTGTTTCTTTTTTTTTTTTGCAATTTTCTCTAAAACTAAGCAAAAACGAGCAAATCTCTAAAGGACTTTTTGTCTTAGTTTTTCGGTCCTCTATAAGTTCCTGAAGTTTTGTCATTTAAATTCGGGACACCCTGTATAATAAATATAGGATAGGGGCTAGCACGCTGCCTTGTGGAACACCTGCGTTTATTTTCTTTAGGGAAGAATATTCATCACCCTGTCTTACTCTAAAATATCGGTCAGAGATATACAATTTTAATAGTAGGTAGAATTCTTCTGGAAGATCCCTATGCAGTTTAAATTCTAGTCCTCGATGCAAGACTTTATCAAAAGCCTGCGCTACATCTAAGAAAACAGCCGAGCAAACTTTCTTTTCCTCAAGAGTCTTCTCGATCATGTGAGAAATTCTGTTTAATCGTGGAATGCACTGTCTGAACCCGAACTGGTGATCCGGTAGTAGACTTCTTTCCTCTTCAATCTCTTCAAAAACAGTTTCGAGATTACTGGCAACAATGAAATTGGTCTATACGACTTCGTGTCAGTCGGTGTTTTGTTAGGTTTTAAAATCATTATAACCTCGGCCACTTTCCGCAGAATTGGTACATACTTCAGCCTGAAGGCTGTGTTTATAAGGTGTAATAATTTTCTCAGGGCTTTTTTCAGCAGTTCTTTTAACGTTTGCCCTGTCACTAAGTCATATCCTGGTGCTTTTTTTCAGGCTTAAATTGCTTTTTATCTCCCCTTTCAATTCTTGAAGTGTTACCTTTTTTAAATTTCTTTCATCCACTTTTTGGCTCTTGGAAGTATTTTCTACTTCTGCCTGTTGAGGTGGTGGCTGAAACGTCTCTTCAAGATAGTTTGCAAAAAGGACTGCTTTTTCCTTATTGCTTTTTTCCATGTTCCATCTGGCATCCTGATAGGCGATAATTGGGTGTTTGGCCTCTTAAATGCTTTAGTACATTTCCAGAGTGAATAATCAGTGTCCTTCTATGTTGTAAGATTGCTTAGATATCTTCCAAGCTTTTCGTTCTTATCTTTTTTAATGGTCTCTTTAAGTTCATTACAGAGCTTGTTCCATATTCGTTTATTTTCAGGAGTACGAACTTTCTGCCAGACCTTACGAGCCTTTCCTTTTTCCTTGACTAATTTATTCACTTCTTTCCATTACAAAAAGAAAAAAATTGCAAACTTTTCAAAACAAGGTCTTAAGAATCGCAGTGGATGCCCCCTGGTTCATCAGAAACAGTCAACTGCACCGTGAACTACAAATAGAAACAATAGACGACCACATAAAAAAAAGATTCAGAAAATGTCATGCCCAACTATCAGCAGTTAAAGGAGCAATAAATTACAACGTAGGAAAGCAGACATCATCTCGAAGACTAAAGCCTAGGTTACTGCAGGACATCTTATTATGAGCTGTATAAATATGTATTCTAGTGACATTACTACCTTAAATTTATTTAACAGCTATTTTATATATGTATATTTTTTTATATGACACAATCCACTGTTTTACTCTTATCCAATAGTTATAACGATGTATTTAGTTAGGGGTGTCTATTGTACGGACTATACCCCCCCATAATCAATTGCTATAAACAATAAATAATTAATATTATAACAACCATGTAAAGGCCCACCAGGCCGATCTGGTAAAAATAAAATATTATAACAATTCACTTCTAGTGAAGGAAAGATTTTCCTCTGTTTTGCCTTTCTAAATGTCTGCTGAGTGCTCTCCCACACTGCTTATTGAATGTGAGAGTTGAACCTTTTAACTTCCTCGTCTAGTTGGCAGCTATCATTTAGTGGCACCTTAAGGTCTATTGTTTCCTCCAATATCTGCCTAAAAAGGGTCCAGTTAGTCTTGCTATTTGTCAGCTATTTGGAATACAGTGGGTGTCGTGCCCAGAGCTAAGTAATGACCCATGCCCTGACAACCTCTAAACCAGAATCCCGAGCCGGCACCAAACTCCCCTTTGGATCCATCCGTATACACATTTAGACCATTGGGTGGATTTGAATTTTAGTAACTGGTTTCTTGAAAAAATTCGCGATGATAATTTATTTCCATTAAAAATTATATGGACCGATGAAGCTACCTTTACAAGAGGAGCAATTGTTAATCAAAGAAATTATCATGTATGGGCTCTTGAAAATCCCAGAGCTATTAGAGAGAATAGGTTTCAGCATGAATTTGCTGTTAACGTTTGGCTTGGAATTTGGAACGGATTACTGGTGGGACCATATTTTTTTACCTGGAAGATTGAATGGTATCACATTTACACATTTTTTGGAGAACGACTTTTCTAATTATTTAGATGCCATTCCCATACAACAGCGGATTGAAATGTGGTTCCAACTCGATGGATGTCCAGCTCATTATAGCAGAGTTGCTTGAGCTTGGCTGGATATAAATTATCCACAACAATGGATTGGACGTGGAGGAGTAGTACCTTGGCCACCCAGATCACCTTATATGACACCCATGGATTTCTTCGTATGGGGAACATTGAAGCAGAATGTTTATTCGGTGTCAATCAACTCAAGAGAGCAATTAAGAGACCGAATCATAGATGCAGTGCACCAAAACATCATCAGAACAATGTTTAGCTGCAATTTATCAAGTGAGTGCTAGATGTAATGCTTGCATTGGTGCAAGAGGACAACATTTTGAGCAATATTTACATTAAAAAGAACATAACATAAATATAAATGTAAATAAATAAGTATAAAAATGAAAACTTGTTTTGTTTCTTTTTTTTTTTTGCAATTTTCTCTAAAACTAAGCAAAAACGAGCAAATCTCTAAAGGACTTTTTGTCTTAGTTTTTCGGTCCTCTATAAGTTCCTGAAGTTTTGTCATTTAAATTCGGGACACCCTGTATAATAAATATAGGATAGGGGCTAGCACGCTGCCTTGTGGAACACCTGCGTTTATTTTCTTTAGGGAAGAATATTCATCACCCTGTCTTACTCTAAAATATCGGTCAGAGATATACAATTTTAATAGTAGGTAGAATTCTTCTGGAAGATCCCTATGCAGTTTAAATTCTAGTCCTCGATGCAAGACTTTATCAAAAGCCTGCGCTACATCTAAGAAAACAGCCGAGCAAACTTTCTTTTCCTCAAGAGTCTTCTCGATCATGTGAGAAATTCTGTTTAATCGTGGAATGCACTGTCTGAACCCGAACTGGTGATCCGGTAGTAGACTTCTTTCCTCTTCAATCTCTTCAAAAACAGTTTCGAGATTACTGGCAACAATGAAATTGGTCTATACGACTTCGTGTCAGTCGGTGTTTTGTTAGGTTTTAAAATCATTATAACCTCGGCCACTTTCCGCAGAATTGGTACATACTTCAGCCTGAAGGCTGTGTTTATAAGGTGTAATAATTTTCTCAGGGCTTTTTTCAGCAGTTCTTTTAACGTTTGCCCTGTCACTAAGTCATATCCTGGTGCTTTTTTTCAGGCTTAAATTGCTTTTTATCTCCCCTTTCAATTCTTGAAGTGTTACCTTTTTTAAATTTCTTTCATCCACTTTTTGGCTCTTGGAAGTATTTTCTACTTCTGCCTGTTGAGGTGGTGGCTGAAACGTCTCTTCAAGATAGTTTGCAAAAAGGACTGCTTTTTCCTTATTGCTTTTTTCCATGTTCCATCTGGCATCCTGATAGGCGATAATTGGGTGTTTGGCCTCTTAAATGCTTTAGTACATTTCCAGAGTGAATAATCAGTGTCCTTCTATGTTGTAAGATTGCTTAGATATCTTCCAAGCTTTTCGTTCTTATCTTTTTTAATGGTCTCTTTAAGTTCATTACAGAGCTTGTTCCATATTCGTTTATTTTCAGGAGTACGAACTTTCTGCCAGACCTTACGAGCCTTTCCTTTTTCCTTGACTAATTTATTCACTTCTTTCCATTACAAAAAGAAAAAAATTGCAAACTTTTCAAAACAAGGTCTTAAGAATCGCAGTGGATGCCCCCTGGTTCATCAGAAACAGTCAACTGCACCGTGAACTACAAATAGAAACAATAGACGACCACATAAAAAAAAGATTCAGAAAATTTCATGCCCAACTACCAGCAGTTAAAGGAGCAATAAATTACAACGTAGGAAAGCAGACATCATCTCGAAGACTAAAGCCTAGGTTACTGCAGGACATCTTATTATGAGCTGTATAAATATGTATTCTAGTGACATTACTACCTTAAATTTATTTAACAGCTATTTTATATATGTATATTTTTTTATATGACACAATCCACTGTTTTACTCTTATCCAATAGTTATAACGATGTATTTAGTTAGGGGTGTCTATTGTACGGACTATACCCCCCCATAATCAATTGCTATAAACAATAAATAATTAATATTATAACAACCATGTAAAGGCCCACCAGGCCGATCTGGTAAAAATAAAATATTATAACAATTCACTTCTAGTGAAGGAAAGATTTTCCTCTGTTTTGCCTTTCTAAATGTCTGCTGAGTGCTCTCCCACACTGCTTATTGAATGTGAGAGTTGAACCTTTTAACTTCCTCGTCTAGTTGGCAGCTATCATTTAGTGGCACCTTAAGGTCTATTGTTTCCTCCAATATCTGCCTAAAAAGGGTCCAGTTAGTCTTGCTATTTGTCAGCCTAGCCGGATTTGGATGTGAGGATGTGTTTATTACCATAAGAACTGGCGAGTGGTCTGATGAAAGGTCCTCGCTGTTTTCAATGGAAACGTACTTGCTAGATATTCCTTTTATCACAAAGAAATCAATCAGGTCAGGTGTTTTATTTAAATTAGTAGGCCAGTATGTTAGTGTGCCACTGGAGTCAAATTCAGCACTGACTTCGCACCCTGCTTTTTAAAGTCCTCTACCTTTAGTTGTGGTTAGTCTTGAGCCCCAGAAGGTGGTTTAGCTTTGAAGTCACCTCCGATGATATATTGATTTCCTAACGTTCTAAAAAGACTAACATAATCGTCTTTTCCAAGATGTTGCCTAGGAGGGCAGTATATCGCGGATATTGTGAAGTTCCCTTTATTCACACCTACTGCCACCATTTGCACAGATTTGCATTTGCATCCTGTCAGCATGATAGAAGCTGTAACCGTGCAAATTCACTTGTCGGTTCTGGGTAATGTGGGTTTCCGATATCAAACATACGTCTATTCTTTCCTGATTTATAAATACCTCTAGCTCCGATGGATGGTGTAGAAGTCCATTTGCATTCCACGACACAATTCTTTGAGTCCTACATATGCTTACTTTGTTGCTTTTGGGATTCTATCCTCCGTACACGCGTCTCAACTTATTCAATTTTTTGAGACAGTTCTTCAAGTTTCTCCAGGATTTTCGCAAAAGATTGATTTTGATCTTCAATTGTCTTACTAGGAATATCTTGTTTTGTATTAAACTGATGGAGTTAAAAATTTGTTTTTTCTGAGGAAGAATTAGGCTGGTATCGTATCTCACTTCTTGCACTGCAGGTTTGAGTTGGTTCTGCTTCAGTCCTTGCTGTAGGAGTACGATCATCCCTACTTTTTGAAGATGAGATAGCAATAGGTTCTCTCATCTTTGTATCGTCGTATGCTGGAATTCCACACGCACTGGTCTTTTGTTTGTTGCGCTTGTGTCTTTAATTCCATATTTTCTGTAATTGTTTAGCAACCTCACATCCTCTATAACTTGCAGGATGTTGCTCATGACAATTCGATACAAGTTGGCTTCATATTACGGCTTAACTTGCAATCGATTGTCAGATGCTTACCTGAGCATTTTACGCATCTCGGTTCACAATGACAAAACTTTTTAGTGCGATTGAAGCCTTGGCACCTTTTACATTGCGGTATCATATCCGCGGTTTTCCGAAGAGGTTCTATTTAAAGTATTTAGGATTGAACTTATGTTATATATTCTATCCAGATTTTCTTTTTGATCAAAAGTAAGCATGAATAGGGGAAGCCCTCTTCTCCCCAGTTCCTTCTTGGGTTCATTATTTGGGATCCATTTCGTCTCAACAGTCCCTTCATTTGTTGATTCCGTGCTACCAGTTGCCACCTCTGGGGAGGATTCTGCTTTTCACTTTTTGCTGCTTCTATTCTTTTGCTTGACAATCCAGTCAGTTTCTCTTTCAAGTTCCTCTTCATCAGTTTGGTACTCATTTTTACTGAACTGTCAGATTCATGACTTGTCAGTTGCTCCTGATTTTTCATGTTGTTTTTAAGTTGTATATTTTCTTTTGTTAATCTCTCCAGCTTTTTGTTCATCTAAGATAAAACTTTTTCCATTTCACGTAGCCTGCTTATCAGTTCAAGTTTATCATCATTTATTGAGCTATCTTAAGGTGGGTGAATATGCGAAAGTTGGCCCTCCTCAGAATCCATAGGGCTGGCCTCCGTAAAGGAGGGTGGATTTTCCAGGAGTTCTGGATTACCATCTGGGGTAATTGATCCGTCTTTTTTTTCCATCGCATGCTTTCGCCGTTCCAGACCAGATATAGGACAGAGGCCTCTGGGTTTTCGTACTAGTTTTGGTCCGCCCCAGATTTCCCGGTACCCGACTATATCGAGCCTTCCCCGATCCGCCACCTGGGGAGGCGCCCGATAGGGAACCAGATAACTCCAATGGGAATTTTGTAATTGACTGAGTTTTCATTTGTGATTTGCTGCTGAATCAAAACAAAATCGAGCCATTTTCGAATCATAGGATTACAGAAGAAGAAAAGTAAATCATATATAATTTTTCATTTTTTGTATTTCTAATATTTGTTCTAATATTTTACATTATGTTACATATTAAAATTTTATACAGTAAATAATATACATTCAATTTGCATATTATATATTACATATAAAAGCAAAATCTGTACATTTTTCATAATAAAATCATGTTAAGAAAACAATTATTTTGTAATGTAAAAATAATTGTTAAAAAATATACAACTTTTAAGAGCATTATAAAATGTAATATTACCAGTTCGTGGATCTACCCAGGTAGTAGCTTTGGCATTATGATCAATGAAGAATACTCTTCCATTAGGAGCTATTTGTAGGCCCCATCCTTCAGGAAGTCCTTCAGATCCAGAATTATTAGACTGCTCTTCTGAGCCCTAAAAGTAAACAGTAGTTAGCAAATGATAACAAATGTTATAATACAAATAACTATCATATTATAAGTACAGAATTAGACAAGACGCTGGATCTTCTACGCCCAGTATCAACTTCATCAACACTTATGTGAAATCTTCTTTGAAATTCAGTAACAGCAGTTTCCATGTTTTGATAGGATGATGAGTTTTCTGTGCTAAATACAGAAAAAAAAAATAATATTTTTATAATATGAATTGGTTAGGAGGTATTGCAGTAGTTTAGGTAAACAGTATTATCTCTCCTGGTTATAGATTATTAAATTTCCAAGCTTAAATATTTAAATAAAAGTATATAACCATTTTTTTAAATGACCCTTATTTGTAATTCAATCTTAGGACCTGATGTACTTTAAAGGGTTTATTCCTGTGTTTTAATTTGTGTAGAAAACATAATGTTTGATAACATTAAAAAAATTATATTTCTATTTTAACACTAGAACTACGAAGATTTAACATATACCTATTTCTACCAGCCGGTCAAAATGACCGGTTTGTTTGTTTAATTAAACAAAATAGTAGAATTAAAGAAATAAAACTATAAATTCATAAGATAATTTAATTTTAAAGAAAATAAAATATATTTCATTCAAATATTGTAATTACATAACATAAAGAGTAGTATCATTCATTTTGTATTTATGTTTATTTTATGTGTGCTGCAACTTGTAACAATACACGGCAAGCAAGAATACTAAATTAAAATTTTATATATTACATATACACAAATTTATGCATAACAAATTGAAAACATAGAATTTTTGAATTCCGGGATTTATAGATGTATAAAAATTCCGGGAATAGATGTAATAAAAATACACAACATATATTCATGATATTTTCATGACCGGTTCGTATATTTAGGTATAACACATAGATATCTCTGAAAATTAGAAGCGTAAGAACAAAATAATTTATAATACTATTGTATACACAAATTTAATAAAAATCATGACATTATCGTAAAATATTAAATAAGACTTAAAAAGGAAATGCTATAAATAAATGATGCAACCGATCATTTTGACCGGTTCGTAGTTCTAGTGTTAAGAAGTAACACCTATTTATAAAAATGGTAAATCATTTATATCTACTTATAAAAATAGTAAGTGGGTTATACTTCATTGGTAAGGTTACTTTACTTGATTCTGACCAATGAGGTATACAGGATGTATCGGGAGGAAATGATAATAATTAAGAATGGGATGGTATAACAAACATGTAATTCAGTGTTATCAACTGCATTTTTTAATCTTAATTTGTTTTTAAGTTATATTTTAAATTTTTTTTCTGCAGAAAACCACCTTTTCACCAATCAAAGTTCAAATGCCTTAACTACTCACAACTTAACCACTATTTTGGTATCCACAATGAATTTCCTATAAGACTAGAACAAATTTAGAAAAATATTGTGTCTTCAGGCAATCATAGCAGCCAAAACAAAGTAAAAATATTCAGAAACACTATTGAATCCCACAGAGAGAATTTTCTAGCTATGACCTTTAAGCCAGTTAATAGAACAACCAAACAGTGCAATAAATTTCTTCCCATAATTTCAAACTGTAATGGTTGACCTTAGGAGTATTCCTATTCGATCGATTCAATAATTATGCAATAAAAAATAACATAAAATTAAATTAGACGTCAAATTATTGCCACGACATAATAATATGGATCACAGGTGCAGTTGAGAACATAAAAAACCCTATTTCGAAAACAAATTGAGATAGAAAGATGGAGTTAGCAGCATTGAATTATATTTTTGGATATACTGTTACTTCCTTAATTTCTAATTATTCCAATGAAACCAGGTTCGTATGTGTGTATATAAATAATGAAATTATGATTCAGTACAATAGAACTTCCTAAGGAAGTCCATTTAACATGAAAATCATTCAGAAAATATTAAATATTGATGTGCACAATAATGGTGGCTTGCTATAAAAAACAAACTAGAACTAGAATCCTATTCACAAATTAAAAACTTGCTAATTTCTCTGTGTTTCATGCAAACATTAAAACAGTGTTAATTAAGAAGTATTGGTAACAATTTCTTTTAACAAAATATTTGTTAGTAAAAATGGTGAAAGCCTTATGGAAGTAAATATGGTGAGCCTTAAAACATTTCAAGCATACGTTAAGATACATATTGAAAAAAATAAAGTTTCAATAACAATGATTAAACTTATAACAAAATTCATTTATTATCACGGAATCCATCCAATACAAAATAAAATCATCATTTGTGCAAGTTGTATACTTTTACTTTTCATCAAATGTAAAAAATAACAATCTTCCACAACTTAACCATCTCTAAAAATTAATAAAAAATAAATAACTAGCAAAAACCAACTTAATAGAAGGTCGATCCCACTGTGTTGATCTTGCCAAATGGTTGACATAGTAAGTTCTACCATTAGCATCTTGTCTAGCCTCCCAACCTGGAGGAAGAAGTCCTTCATTCTAAATTAAAAAAAAAATAATAATAATTAATCCAAATTTTATAAGAAGTTTAGATAAAAAATAAATAAATTAATTTAAAAAAGTTTATTAATAAAATACGGAAATTGAATGTAATACAGGTTATGGCATTAATTTAATAATTAAAACATAAGTTAACTCTTAGGTAGGAAAATGTGATAACATAAAATAAAGCATAGTATATTGAAATTTTATTTCCCTCCTTTGTTTTTTTTTTTTACGATGATCGCCATCATCGTACTAGAGATATATTAAAGAATTACTAGAGATATATTAAAGAATTTTCCCTTCAATCTTAGTGTGCATATTCTTTCAGTTATAGTCTTAAATCTCAGAATAGGGTGTTTTATGTTCCTGAATCATGAAGCCCGTTCCGAATACATGTTCTTCATGCCCACTGTCAATAATGATATATTCTGTTAGCTCCATTATAGTAGGTTGTTTCTTCCACCTGATTTCCTGGAGAGCTACTACGTTGATCCTAAGACTTAGACATCATTCTAGTGTCTGGCTCTTTCCTATTTGCAGGAGGCTACCTACATTTCATGTTCCTAATATTAATTTCCTGTCTGTTCTGGGTCATTTACCATTTGAGCTTAAGTTTACACAGGTGGGAGTGCTGGCCCCACACTGTGCCCCTTTTTGTCACCTTTTACGACTGGCAGGAGATACCCCAGGCTTATTCTGATCCGAGCCTGGACATTCTTCCAACATAAAGGTATCCACTTGGAAACATGGGTCTCGCCAGATGGAAAAACAAAAAAAAGATTGATCATGTAATGATTGATAACAGGCACAAAAGTGATATTGAAGATGTGAGGAGTTATAGGGGTGTGGATTGTGCAACAGATCATTTTCTGGTACGTATAAGATACAATCAGAGACTAGCCATTAAACCAAGAGGGAGCAAAGAATAGATACAAGGTTGAAGACCTGAAAAATCCTGAGAAACAACGGCTATATATAAGAAAAGTGGAAGAAAAGCTACGAAACAATGCATTAGAAACAGAGGAAGAAGGTGTACAAAAGAAATGGATTAGAATAAGTCAAGCTGTAAAAGATGCAGCGGAAGAGACGATAGGATAGGAAAAGAGAGAGAAAAAGAACAGCTGGTTTGACCGCGATTGTGAAGTAGCAGTGCAAGAGAAGTCTAAAGCTCATGAAAGGATGCTTCAACGGTGTACAAGACAGGCAAGCGAAGATTACAAAAGGAAAAGAGAAACTGTGAACCAGCTCAGTAGACATAAAAAGAGAAAAAAGGAAAAGGAAGATATGGAGACAATGCTGCAGGATTTCGGAAACAAAAACAACAGAGCTTTCTATGGCAGAGTAAAACATATGAGAAAAGGATTTTCACCCCGGATATCCTTTTGTAAAGACAGCGAAGGGCTACTCTTGGGGGACAAAAACAAAGTGATCGACAGGTGGAGAGACTATTTCAAAGAAGTGCTAAACCCAGAGGGAAACTTTGAAGAGACAGTCCTCAGAACAGCAGAAGAGGGTGCAGAGCTTGAACCGCCAGAACCTGAGGAAGAAATCATTATGTCCTTAAAAAATTTCAAAGAGCCAGAAATAGATGGGATCCCAGGAGAAGCAATCAAATATGGAGGTAATATATGAAAATATGGAAATATATGAATTGGTGCTACTGATATGGACGAAAGAGGAAATGCCTAGTGAGTGGAAAGTGGCTGTTATGTTGCCAATCCATAAAAAAAAGAGACCAATTGGATTGTTGCAATTATAGAGGAATTGCATTACTATGCATAGTCTATAAGGTGCTGTCAACTTTGCTAATGAAGCGGGTTGTTGAGAGAGCAGAACAGGTGTTGGGCGATTACAAGTGCGCAATCCGCCCAGGAAGATCTACAATGAACCACATTTTTTGTATGATGATGATGCTAGAAAAATGCTGGGAATGGAACATCGAACAGCACCATTTGTTCATAGATTACGGACAGGCAAATGACAGCATAAACAGAAGTGAGATGTATGAAAAGTTAAAATATCTAGGATGTCCTTTGAAGCTTATCAGGCTTATCAAGATGACCCTGAAGGGCAGCAAGGGAGTTGTCAAAATCCAAGAACTGTCAAGGAATTTGATATTAAGAGGGGTGTTAAACAGGGAGATCTTCTTTCCCCAGTTTTGTTCAACATTGGTATTGGAAGTGGTCATGAGGTCATGAGGACAAGGCCTGGAAGATGTATCTACCACAGACAGACACCATCTAGCAGATGACACTGTGATCACAGGAAGAACAATCAGTTCATTACGAGGAATGCGAAGTAGCAGCTAGTAGAACAGGACTGGAAATTAATATGGAAAAAACTAAATACAGGGTGTCCCGAATTTAAATGGCAAAACTTCAGGAACTTATAGGGGACCGAAAAACTAAGACAAAAAGTCCTTAAGAGATTTGCTTGTTTTTGCTTAGTTTTAGAGAAAATCGCAAAAAAATAAACAAAAAGGGTTTTCATTTTTATACTTATTTATTTACATTTATATTTATGTTATGTTCTTGTTAATGTAAATATTGCTCAAAATGTTGTCCTCTTGCACCAATGCAAGCATTACATCTAGCACTCACTTGATAAATTGCAGCTAAACATTGTTCTGATGATATTTGGTGCACTGCATCTATGATTCCGTCTCTTAATTGCTCTCTTGAGTTGATTGACACCGAATAAACATTCTGCTTCAATGTTCCCCATACGAAGAAATCCATGGGTGTCATATAAGGTGATCTGGGTGGCCAAGGTACTACTCCTCCACGTCCAATCCATCGTTGTGGATAATTTATATCCAGCCAAGCTCGAGCAACTCTGCTATAATGAGCTTGACATCCATCGAGTTGGAACCACATTTCAATCCGCTGTTGTAAGGGAATGTCATCTAAATAATTAGAAAAGTCGTTCTCCAAAAAATGTGTAAATGTGATACCATTCGATCTTCCAGGTAAAAAATATGGTCCCACCAGTAATCCGTTCCAAATTCCAAGCCAAACGTTAACAGCAAATTCATGCTGAAACCTATTCTCTCTAATAGCTCTGGGATTTTCAAGAGCCCCTACATGATAATTTCTTTGATTAATAATTGCTCCTCTTGTAAAGGTAGCTTCATCGGTCCATATAATTTTTAATGGAAATAAATTATCATCGCGAATTTTTTCAAGAAACCGGTTACTAAAATTCAATCTCTTGACATAATCTTGAGGTAATAAATTCTGAACTTTTTGAAGATGGTATGGGTAGCGATTATCACCTTTCAAAGTTCGCCATATTGCTTGCCACGATATTGCTAATGCAGCAGATGCTCTTCGGATGCTAGTCTCAGGATTGTTATCGAAGTGGCGTTGGACACAATTTCTTCTCCGATAATCTGCTCTTACTGCTGCCTGGAATTGGTCGTCTTCATTACGTATTAAGAATGACCCAGTCTCTCGTAGTCTATTAAAAGTTAACGAAAAGACTTGTCGATTAGGCACTCTTCTATTTGGAAACCATACACAAAAATCATATCAGCATATTCAACATTAGAATATGTATGCGGCATTGTGGCTGATGCTATTCACACAAAAATATCTGAGTAACTGACTGAAGAGTGATTTAGGAATTATAATCCTAGAAGGAAGCCAAAATGTAAACAAATAAAAGAATGTAAAGGATAACATTAAGTGTTTACATATCTCACTGGCTAGCCTGACGAACTTTGAAAGGTGATAATCGCTACCTGTCACATTTTTGTTTTGTTTCTTTTTTTTTGGGATTTTCTCTAAAACAAAGCAAAAACGAGCAAATCTCTAAAGGACTTTGTGTCTTAGTTTTTCGGCCCCCTATAAGTTCCTGAAGTTTTGCCATTTAAATTTGGGACACTCTGTATATGAGGACCAGAAAGAAAGAAGGGAATAGGCATATCGAGGGGGCTGATTATTATTTCGAAAGAGTACAGCAGTTTAAGTATTTGGGCACGGTTATCACTGAAGATAATAAGATTAGAGAAGAAATAAGGCAAGGATAACCGCTGGCAATCGATGCTACTGGTCTCTAATGAAAATATTTCAAAGCCGAAATATATCCAGAGCTCTCAAAATAAGAGTCTATCGGACTGTACTTCAACCGGTGGTAATGTATGGAAGTGATTCTTGGACATTGACACGCAACAATGAAAGGCTTTTAAACATGTGGGAAAGAAAAATCCTCAGAAAGATCTTTGGCCCTACAAAAGAAGGAGATCGCGCTGGCGGAGGAGGACAAACGAGGAAGTAAGAAATCTATATGGTACACCTGATATCGTTGCCACGATTAAGAGTGCCAGGATAAGATGGCTGGGGCACATACAAAGAATGGGAAGAAGTAGATTACCAAAAATGTTGATGGAGGGACACCCTGGTGTAAGGAGGAGCAGAGGGAGACCTAGACTTCGTTGGCTGCAGGATGTGGAGGAGGACCTTCGGACGTTGGGCATCGGCAGATGGAGAATGGCAGCCGAGGACAGGTCGGAGTGGAGGAGGATCACTGAGGAGGCCAAGGTTCTGCAAGGACCATAGCGCCTTTAGATAGACAGATAGATAGTAATAAGTGGAAAGAAATTTTTACTTTTTATTTTTCGTATTGATAAGATTAAAAAAAACATATTTTATTTATTTGTTTTTAATTCTTAAATGATACTATTTAAATCAGTAAGTAAAGGAAATTGTCAACAGAAAATATTTCATCTTCTACTGATTTATGAGTTTTAAACATTAGGATTTACTTTTCTTTTTCCTCAGTTTAAACATTTCTGTCTTTTAAAATATTAAAACCTGCGCTGACAAAGTGTGTAAATCAAAGTAAATCGTTAAGGTAAAACATTAATATGAACATTTTATAATATAAATAAATAAGAAATGCACCAGAAATAATAGTTAAGTGATGCCAATATTGTCAATAAATCTCACTAGTTGCACTAGTCTATAAACTATTTTACCACACAGTTTAACACTAAAGCTTTTGATGATTGAACATTTAACCTGTTTGAGGACAGTATTAATAATAATGCAGAGTAATTAATTTACACGGTTGACACCATCAACTTAAAGCCATTTTAAGTCCATACTGACTTGTCACAATGATATATGGTTTAAATACAGCTAAGCTTGGATTTGTTATAAATGAAGAAAGTTGTTGAATATGGATCTGTAATAAATGATGAAAGTAGCTAAGTATGGTTCTGTAATGATTGATGAATGTAGACTGCCACTATCTCCGACAAAATGTTCCATCAAGATTCACCTGAACATCGCGGATAACTCCTTGTTTGGCTATGTTCACAAATCACGTCTCCAATAATTTTAAAAATTTGCACTAAACTGACTGTCATAACCCCTTGCAGGTAGATGCAATGGTACTTCAGCCTTAACAATAATAAAAGAAACCCGGGAAAACCCGGCTTTTTCTACTGTGACATAAACGTAGGTTTTGGACGGTTAAGAGGGAGCTCCATTGATTCGTGAACATAGTGTATACGCGGCCTTAGAATCATGGATTTACCAATGGGTTTTTTAAAAGCTGGCTCCAGAAATCTGCCAAAACTGGATTTTGTAGATTAATGGACTTTGTCAGTAACAATTCAAACTATTTTGGATGCCAAATGCAAGGCATAAAAGCTATCAGGTAAGATTTTGTAACATACTATTTGTGTTTTTTCTCTCTGTTAACTTTTTATTATGAAATATATTTTAAACTCAAAAGCACAGGGTCATTAGTGGTGTCCAAACTAACAAGGGTCTTTGATTAGTTTGCTTGAGCAACTTAAATTTATTTTGGAGCATGATTGTAAATATTTGTCACTTGGGCCCAGGACAGGGTGTCAAATATTTACTAATATTATATAACAATGCGAGATAAACTGACAACAAGCCTGATGACGTCACATTATGTCTTATCAAAACTAACCGTTTTGGAGCAAAATTCAAACAGAATATTTTCAAAGTCGAAAATTTCTTGTTTAAAAAAATATTTTACCATTAAAATTAGCGGTAGCCCATTATTTAAGGTTGGTAGATTGAAACGATTGTTGAAAATCACCTTGGTTGTCCATTATGAAAAATTTAGAAGATAATAAAGGTAGTTATTTAAAAGAAAATAGAAATGACACCTATCTTGAGATTTTTCAACAATTAAAAAAGAATAATATCCCACAGAATAAGGAAGAATGGAAACTCCAAGTTCCAAAAGAGCACCATAGTATAGGGATAGCAAAAGCAACCATGCTGTTGAGACATTTTCAATTAGTTGTTAGTTAATCATAAAGCCTAATTACTAAATTAGCAGACACCATTAGTAAAAGCCACTTACCTGTGTAGGGTTTAATGGTGAATGATCAACCAATTCCCAACCATGCTCTTGTTCAGTATTATCTTCTAGTCCTACAGGAACTGATGAATCATTTAAATAAGCATGGTAAACAACTAAATGACCTCTGACCCTAGACCGTGCACTGTAACCAAGAAATACACATGTTTAATTTGAAAAATGACAATGTAAATTTAAGGTCTTTAAATAGTGTTGTTTATAACTACAGAAAACTAATAATTGTTAGTTTTCAATTATATTACAATTATATTACATGCAGACAAATACAAATGCTCGTAAATAATATTAAATGGGGAAAAAGGTGCTATTGGTGATTAGACTAGGCTTTCTATTACGCAAAAGGTAAGATAGAAAGTTTTATATAGAAAATGCTTGGTTGTAAGGGTAATCAATGAAGAAGCAAACAAATAAGAAAATTTATTTATTCCCCTAGTTTACTTATTTACGATGTTTAGTTTTTTTTCGTGACATGTCACGGTGAGACAAAGGTTTCGGGTTCAAATCCCGGTCGAGGGCCTATCTTTTCTCTTTAAAAAATAAAAATATTTATAACTTATAAAAAATGACCAATAATTATAAAAACATTGTAAAAAATATATGTTTCTTAAAAAATTAAAAATGGGAAAGTGATTGGTAAAAATATTTTAGTAGCTTAAATAATGATAAAACTAAATTATTCTTTAATATTTTCATTTTAAACAGTGTGTTATGAAGGCATGTTTTTTTAGCTTAGAGCAGTGAGGAGGAGGGGGGGGGACTTACAGGTTTTTATAGATAAAAGTAAATAATCCTGTAGAGGATTAAATTTCCATACAAGACACATATAATGTAACTACAGACACTGACAATATTGAAAGACAATTTTAAAGAATGTAGAATGGTAAATGAAAACAACATCTTTAACCCATATTAGTTGATGCAGAAGAACTATTAACTTAACTAAGAGCTATGAAAGAAATGTTACATAGTTACAAAAAGATGTTCACTGTAAAGAAAAAATAATAAATATAGAAATAAATGTTTTAAACAATACAAGTATGGTAATAACATCAACATGAATTCATTACCTACGGGGTCTCAATATATATTGCTGGGAAGGCAAAACGGGTCCTTCAGTTTCTTTAGGTAAATTTAGTAACGATAGTTCCACCATTCCAAGAAAATCATCTCTTGTTAATCTATTTTCATCGAACACTTGCAAGACTAACTTATGCTCTGATGGTTTTACCTATAAATTATAATTAAAAATTGAATAGATTTTTTAAAACAAAAACAATTGTTAAACAATCGTATCAACGATAAAAATCAATAAAACTCACCTTAAATATGAATTCTTCATTCCAAACTGGGTCCAAAGTCTAAAATTAAAACATAAATCACATTGAAGTTAAAAGTAAAATAATCACATTCTGTTTAAACATTAAACAGTACTAACAAATACTAGGCTTTTGTAGAATACATTACAATCTTATTTCCTAAAATCCAAGAACAAGTGGTGAGTAGGCATCATATGTTCATGAGCCCTTTCCATGATTAAGATGAGGGTATGAATTTGGTTCACTGTAGATTTTCCTCTCCTGAAGCATTTTAGGAAAGTGTATGACAGTACCAAGCATCCTAAGTTATATGAGGCACTAAGAGAAATGAAGGTACCTTCAAAGCTAATACGCCTCATAAAAATGACAATGAGAGACGTTAGGTGCAGGGTCCGCATACAGTCTGAACACTCTTCTGAATTTGGTTCAAACAAAGGACTACGGCAAGGAGATGCTTTGGCGTGCCTCCTGTTTAATTTGGTGTTCGAAAAAGTAGTGAGAGAAACAGGTATCCAGAATAATGGCACCATATTCAACAGATCGGTCCAACTACTCGGTTATGTTTATATATAGTGGCACGATCCTTTACTGGGCTTAATGAGTCTCTCTTAAGCCTACAGAGAACTGCCGCGCGCATAGGACTGGTTGGAGCCAAACCTCAAAAAATACAGGTTTTCCTAGGAAGCTGTACATTTGAGAGAGTGGAGGAGTTTAGTTACATTGGATCTCAGGTCACAGCAACAAATAATGCTTCCATTGAAATAAAGCGAAGGATCACAGCAGCTAACCGATGCTATTTTGGTCTGTTGAAACACCTCCGAAGCAAGCTCATTAGCAGGAAAACAAAGGACCATCTATATAAAATTCTGATCAGGCCTGTCCTAACATACGCCTTCCAGACATGGACACTACCCGCACAGGATAGAAATAATCTCCTGGTCTTCAAGAGGAAGATCCTTTGAAGAATCTATAGGCCGGTAAGGGGTGAGGAAGGCTGAAGAAGAAGAAGAAATAAGGAACTCTATGAGCTGCTCCAGGATATAGATGTTGTGACCTTTATTAGGCTAGGACACCTTGGGTGGGCAGGGCATGTTGCACGGATGAGTCCCGATGAAATGCCTAAAAGTCATGAATGAAGAGGAAATTTATCCTCCAAGCTCCAGTGGATGGATGGAGTGGTACAAGAAGCACTAGACCTGCTTGGAGTCCGAAATTGGAAGACAGCAACCTAAAACCGAGCTGAATGGCAGAGGCTCATAGAGGAGGCCAGAACCCATCGCAGAGATGCAGCACCATCTGATAGATAGATAGATTGTATGAAGCTCTATAGAAATAATAAACCTTATTATATTGAAAATGGTCTTACCTTTTTCTTAGTTTTAGTTAAAACCGAATCGATAGTTTTTTCCCCATCAATCGTACAAAGGTCAATCCTTACATATGGGTCACTAAAATATAAAATATATCATAGATAAGCTGTTACAAAACAAAAGAAACTTATTATCATTAAATTATTGATTTTATACCTAGCACCAAAAATATCCTTCTTAGCAAGCTGATGACCACTAATAACTTTTATTCTAAGCCGACTGATCACATGTTCCTGCAATGATAAGATTGAAAAGAATTAAGAGAAAATAAGTTATTTAAAAGCCTTAAATAAACATTTTCAAGGTAAACAAATATTGAGATTTTAATTTTTGATTTTTCTAGATAACTTTTTTCCTTTCATTTGTTAGAGCATTCCTTACAGTTGCAATACAAAATTAACAAAATCAAAATCACAATGCTGAATAGCATGCAATCATAAAAAGATTTTTCACACTATGATAAGATATTTTACACTTCCGTATGAATTAAAAAGATTGGGATTAAATATTTTTCAGAGAGGAACAAAGTTGATCTACATTTTTGGGACTTGAAAAAAAAAAAAAAGTTAATACTAATTTTAAAATCAATAAAAAAATTATTTCTTTCCATAAAACTTTTGCCTTTTTTTTTTAATAACAAATAACTGCAATAATTTCAACAGGTCTCCACGACCTAATTACAAGCGGCAGGAAATTGGCATTCAGCCTTTTCAAGAGGTCCCAAGAGCTATGCTACATATATAAAAAGGAAGTTCTTTCAGATTCTGAATGGTCTAATGCCCTATAGCTTATATACTGAGCAAGGAATATTTCATCGATGCTGACAGACCTGTGTGATATATAGATATCATTACTTTCTCCATGACTGAAATAAGTATAGTTTGACAATTTAGTAAGCAACCTGCAAAAAAATTACATCCCAGTGCCCCCTTGCAGAGAGGAAGCCAAGCCATTTTCCCCTCTACTTCTCTCGCCTTTTGTCTTCATTGGAACCTAGTTTACGCTTATATCTTTGCATTGTCACAGAGTTACTATTGTTGTTTTGGGTTATAATTGTTTGGTCGGCTACCCCTGGATCGTACTGGCTGCATTTTGAACCTGTTATTGTAATTGTGTTTTAAACTTTTATTGGAATTTATTTCGGGTATTTAGTTTCATTTGAAGATGCAATGGCGGCAACCCTCAGTCAGGTGGGGGAACTCCCTTCGTCCCACCAAACCTCCTCAGCCCCTCCTCCAGTTCTGAAAAAGGTTGTTTTGTAAATTGTAAGACTATAACATGGTAACGTTTGAGAGTAATGACCAGATTTAGGTAGGTGAAGTAAAAAGAGAATAGAGAAATACTTCAAGAGAAATTCGATGAGATCTTCAGAGGGTTTTATGTGGGGGGCCTTATGCTTGGATCTTGCAGAACAGTCTCTTATAAAATAAGGAGGTTTCTGGAAGACTTGGGTATTAACAATAGAGATCTAAAGAGATTGGCCAAGAATGTTATCTTGGATTATCTAGGAATTGTTATATTGGTTCTTGTCTGATAAAGGGGTCCCCACTACTGGTAACACTGCGGGACATAGCAACCTTTCATCATTTGTAGTTGTTTGTGTAGGAGTGTGCTTACCGGGTTTTTATGATTGCTAGTTCTTAAATATGATGCAAATGTGAGAATTCCTAAAACTGAGATCGAAGCAGTTGAATTTTTTCAAGTAAAAGGGACATTGCCTCTAAAGAAGTGTTGTCAGCAGGGCCACAATATGAAATTGTGTAGAAATAAAATGATTTGGAGGTGTCAATTAAGAGGTTGCAGAAGTAAATGTGGTTTGAGAAGTGACCTGGTTTGATTCTATCTTGGATTCGTATTTGATCGAGATCATGTTTCGAGAAAGGAATAAACAAAAAGACCTATTTAATGAAATATACAATATTATATTCGTTAATTGGCCTTTGGATATCTAAATTACTATTGCATTATTCTGTTAATTATCACTGTATTCCTGGGTTTTTTTAAAATTATTATTGTATTGTTATGTTCACTATGACTATGTTCCTTTTTTAAAATTACTACTGTATTATTATGTTATTAATTCTACATTTTGTTATTGTATCGTTCAGTCCTTTTATTTTCATTACTATTAAATTGTGTTATTATTAAATACTTATTATTAATAATAAAACGGTCCTTTTACTGTTATTACTGTAACATTATTAGTTATTTGAAGGATATAAAATCATTTTCACATGTCATACATTAATGATAAATGTGGTTACGTCAAAACTCCTAAACAGCGGCGCTAGTGTCCGAATGTAAGGTTCAGTAAGCTTATTTTCATTTATCTAATTCTGATAACCGGTTTTTTATACATTTGAATAAAAGCATTATTTCAAGTTATATGTTGAGGATCACTGAAAAAGAGGCGTCAATGATCAATGAGAGAGCGAGAAAAGGTCTACAGGAAATAAATGGAAAAATAAAAAGGATATTACACTGCACAACCCAATGTATTTTGGTACCACTATCTTTATATAAAGCAATCCTTTATATTGAAATTCTGTTTCTGGATGAGGCAAAATATAAATTATTAAATTTTTAACTTGAAGTTTTATAAATGCAAAAGAATGGTACTTGTGTCTTAACGCAGCCCCGGTTATTTTTGCCTACTTGTTCGCATGCGCGAGCAGTTACATTTCTAACAGCTGATTTGTTCTGTTTTTTCTTGCTTACTGAGTTTTCATTATTTGATTTATTGTTTATTATTGTTTGTTATTTGTTGTTCATTGTTCGTTATTTGTTGTTTACTGTTTGTTTGCTAGTTTGTTATAGATTTTTCATTGTTATTATTTTAGTAATTTATTTAATTAGTGTAAAATGATGCGTATTTGGGATTTGCCGACAACAGAAGAACAAGCTATTATTTTTTTGCAGGAGCGAAATATTTTACCAAAACAAAGAAAATGTAGCAATTCACATGAAATGAAATTTTATTGTGGTGAACGTTTCTTTTGGAAATGCAATTTAAATCAATGTAGTCAGAAAGTGGGACTCAGAAATTATTATTATTTAATTATATAGAAATTTAATTACATAGAAACAATTGTTGTTTAATTAATTATTCATTATTATTATTATATTCCATGTTTCAATAAATTCTTTTGATTTCTAATTGTTAATAATTTTTTTAACCCAATAAATAGAAGGTAACTGTTAGAAATGTAACTGCTCGCGCATGCGAACAAGTAGGCAAAAGTAACCAGGGCTGCGTTAAGACACAAGTACCAAAAAAACTTTAGTATTAGCATTAAAATTTAAAACAATAACAAGATAGTACATTGAAACCAACAAGAATAAACATTACGTAAAGAAAAAAAATTGTGAATAGCGTAATTAAAGGACATTTGTATGAAGTAAGGATAGGGATGTTCATAAAAACTTGTGCAATATACAAATAAAAGTTTAATAATATAAATAATAATAATAGAACAATCATTCAATGAATAAACCTAACTTAATTTACTAAAATATTAAATGAAAGCAGCTGAACTGAATTAATTTTAAAAGAAAGCAAATGTGAGTCATTAACTATTAAGAATTGATGTGAACAATTCTTTTTCTAAAACAAATTATGGTTTATAATTCATGAAAGTGATACAAAGTGCCAAAAATTAATGGATATAAAAATAATACTTAAAAATTTCGGAAGAAGTGGAGAGGCGTTAATATATCAACAGCTTCATTATTAATAACTTGTTGAATATAGGTCACTTCAGAAAATAAACTAGCCGGCAAGACATTGACAATAACGCAAAGGTACATTATGGTAGAATAGCACATTTTAACGATAAATCATTCTGCCCCGCCATGCTTCATTTAGTATGAAAAAGGTTTTTTTATAAAACTAATAAAGCAATCAAATCTTGATAAACTAAAAACGACATGAAAAACAAAACAAACATCAGTAATGATACAACCAATTCTCCATTCAAAAACGCACTGAAAGTGATAAGAAATGTAGGAATCAATGATACTACTCCAATCGCATAATCAGTAATGAAAGGTATTAACAAATAAGACCCATTGTTTAAAGCTAAAACCAACTAAAATCTAACAATACCTGATAAATGACAAAACTTAACTGACATTTTAAAATCAAGAAATTCACAAAATGAAGGTCGATTAACAAAAAGTACTTCATTTAAATCAATTTTTGTACCATGAAGTCCATGATCATATATTATTGAAAACAAGAAGTTTAAATTTTAAAATATGAATGCCACTATATTACATAAACACTTACATCTTCTTCTTCAGCAGGTCTGGAATTGTTAAAATGTAATATAACACTGTTAGATCTATCACATTCGGACATTATGTTCCTTAATAAACTACCATAATAATTGTTAATTTAAAAGGTGTTATTACACCAAACATTTCCTATTATATTTACACCTATGGTAATCAGTTTAGTTATCCAGCTGATAAAACCATATATGTATATCCTATAGAGGAAGAACTCGTATCCGAAGAAAAAACCCTAACATCATTTATTCAACGCTACCTGTCGGCAGTTGTAGGAAATACTTATAAATCCAATGGTCCTAAATCTCACCAGCAATTCTTAAAATTGTTTAATATCTTGTTGTTTAATCTCTTATGTCCAATAATATGTGTTATAATCTCCTATAATCTCCTTTGAACACTTGGAATCATGATAAATTTAAGATACTTTATATTGCGCAACAACGATTATCAGTTAAAAATAAATTCATTCCCGTAACCCATTTTTTAGGCTAAAAAGTCCCCATAAAACTACTAACAGCACGACCCACTGGGATGAGACCACGAGGGCGTCCCAGATTTTCATATCAGGATTTCATACAAGGGATTGGAAGTAGAAGAGGAAAATCCGTCAATCATATGAAACGGTTAAGCAGTGACCCGTAGAGGCTGATGCTAGATAGATATTCCTTGAAGCTAGAAATAACACGAGAGGAAAATAAAGAAGACGAAGACATTTTGTTTTGTGGGAACTCACAAAAAAAAAAGTGGAAAAGTCTCTAATTAAAAAGGAGACATGAGTGTGGAGAATTTTACATACTTTTTAATGATTTAATAGGAGAACAATTTAGAAATTACTTTCGAGTAACTCACGGCCACACACTAAAATTAACACTGAAAAATAATTTAAGAGCCTGCGCTGCGAGAACAAGCGGAAAGTTACACAGATCGGCTGTGTGATAGGTTAAGTAGCTGTTGTGGGGGAAGCTGAGGGTACCTAAAAAACCGAACTGATGGATGCAAATTACAAGCATGGAGTAGTGTAGGTAATGCATTCCATTGCTGCTAATGCAAGACTAAAACTTTTAAATGGTGAAAAGTAGAAATGGCACCGAATGAGTAGAATGTAAGAAAAATAAAGAGTCAACGAATAATCGCAGGAACTAGATTTCAACCTTCGGGGGTAACAAGCTGAGGGGAAATATCAATCAATACTGATGGAATCAAAAGGAATGCTAGAGGAAGGACAAAAAATAAAACGGTTGTGTATGATATGTTATAATATTGAAATGGTCGAGACCGCATAGGAGGCCGTGGGAAAACCTCAGCGGTAACCTGCGATGTGTATAACAATGTGAATCATGTTTTGTGAAATATTTGTTTTAATGTGAGAATGTATATCATAAAGCATTTGTAAATCGTGTTTATTTTGTTCCTTGAAGGACTACCTGAGTACAAATATAATAATTGGAGACGAGGATGGTACTAACAGTTTAATTTAAAGTGTTGAATTGGTGTTACAAATAATGGCTACTCCACAGGCAGATGATTTGGCTTCCCAACTTGCACAATTAACTAATTTAGTTCAACAACTGGCTACTACTCAAGCCAATCTACTAGCTGCTAATGCGAGTACTAAAAACATTTTACCGAATTTCACGTTCGAACCATACAATTCTGCAAATAATGAATCCGTCCCTTCCTATTTCGACCGATTTCAAAAACAATTATCACTTTTCGGCGTTGCTGAAGCGCAATGGGCCGATTGTTTACAAGTCCATATGGGTTCTGAACTAAACAATACATTACGTGATTTACTTTATCCATCTTTACCAAACGATAAAAATTTCAAAGAAACTGTCAAAGTTCTAAGTGATCATTTTCTGGAATCCAAAAATAAGTATAGTGAGGCAATAAAGTTCCAAAAATAGTCCAGCAACCAAACGAAACTGGTGTAGAGTACGCAATGCGTTTAAAGGCCGGGGCTAGATACTGTGAATTTAACGATTTCCTGGACTACTCTCTCATCATCCAGTTCATTCATGGCGTTCTTGATGATACAGCTCGAGATTGTATTATCATAAAAGAGAACTGCAAAATATTGAACTATAAAATATATATTGATAGTGAATGTCTAAGAAATAAATTTAGAAAACAATTTTTTTTTCTTTATATTTCTATCCACACCTATCAAATACAAATAATTGGCAATGGGCAGATTGGCTAACAGTAAAATACAGAATTATATGAAAATCATGAAGAAGAACAGTGTGATATAAGGATTCAATTAATCAATTAACCAACAGGTACAAGCGTAACTTCATGACTAACCTTTATTCAGTCCCCTCTACATAACGTTACAACAAGGGGGTTTATCTCCTCCATTACATTTAACATTACATTACGTCACAACTCTTTTGTTTTGTTTTTTCAAAAAGTATTAATAACTTAATAATTCAATTCTCAAGTATTTTAAAAGTAATTTTCCATTTTTATAGGTTCAGGGGTATTCTTCGTTTCACCGTTCTTCCCAATCTTGTAGCTCGTGGAGGGCTGTACCTTGACTCGGAAGAAGTTGAATCATCTGTAGTATGTTTGTTGGTTTTTCTTCATTTATCTGACAATCTTCTTCAGCATCTTCTATTTCTTGACTGTGATCATTAAGTGGTTTAAACAATTTTCTTTTTCTGAGAAGGGTTCCAGTTTCTGTTTGAACATGATACGATCTTGGGCCTTCTCCCTTCCTTATCACTCGTCCCTTTTTCCATCTTCCATTCCTTTGAATTCTTACATTTTCTCCATCTTGTAGTGGTTTCATACTCCTCGATCATAGTAATTCTTTTGATTCTGTTGATTTTGTTTATGGATATTTTTTACTTGACCTGGATCAATCGTTCTGGGATTAAGCAATTGTACCGGTGACGGAATTGTGACTAATTGGATTCCCCCAAGATTTGCCTGTTTAAGTTTTTCAGGACCAGTGTTGTCACTAAAATTGTTTAACATTGTTTCAGCCGATCTCTCGATTTCTTTGCTAACCATCTGTATATTGTATTTTATTCTTATTATTGTATAAGACGGTTGATAACTTTATTAGTAACTTTATGACTAAGGAGTGACTAATGGTTCTAACATGATCCTTTCTTTAAATTCGATGCGTTTTTACCTTCAAATCCTTGTTTAAATATTGTTCTGTGTATCATATTTTTTCTTTCTTGAGTCTTATGATATTGTCTAGATCATGGACCTCTCGTCCTAAAGTGTCTACAATAAGTATAATGCCTTGGATACCTTACCTCCTCGCGAAAAGTTAAACATAGTCGTAATAAAACAGTTGGTGATGTTTTCGTCCATTTATTGATATCTATGTAGTTCATCAGAACTGCTTTTAGACTACTGTACTATGGCTCGTATGAATCCTTTGACCTGGGGATGATTGACTGTATTACATCTTTCAGATGCTGAGGATTAATGTCATTATTCGAAATATATTTCCTCCAAAACTGGCGCACAGGGGTGCTATAACAACTAATCCAGTGGTTTTTAAATTTTGTCAGCCATCAATTTTCTGCATTTTCATACAAAGGAATTTCTTATGGGCAAAGTGTAGCTATATCTACACTGGTGAGGGAATAACATCAGCTCTTTAAAGTTGATGGCCCCACAGTATCAAGTGTGAGCATGTTAAAAACTATTCACAGTTACAATTTACCAATCGTTGTTAGCATTTGTCTGACTATCTTTGAACTTGGTATCATTAGCATGGTATTGTTAATGGCTATTGGGTGTTAAAATGAATTAAACTACTCTTAAATTCAAGATACTAATATTTATCAACAAAGTGACAAAAATAATACAATGAAGTTACAAACAATTAAATTATTAAACTAATATAATTTACAATAACAATATTTTAAATATTTATTATAACCTAAGCCTATTTAATTACTAAATTAATATAAGATATTACTACTACGAAATAGCTTAACTATTTACATAAATTTGTACAAATACAATAAAATTACGCTAGAGCTTATAACTACAAATTTAACAAACTGACACACAGTAACAAACAGAAACGGTTTATTACACTCACAAGACTGTCACAGTTCACTGATACACTTATTACTTGTTCATCACACTGCCTGGTTTACTCTCTGACTGACCGACTCGCCGCCGAGGAGGTATTTCAATAGGCAAGGCCGAACATTCTAGAAAGAACGGGAGTGGGGGAGGCGGTTCTAGTATCTTCGAGATGGTTCTTCTTAATCTCTTCCGCCGAAGGGCTTAAGATGTTAATCCCTTCCTCCCGTATTTCTCTCTGTAACACTGCCCCCTCCTTAAAATTACTCTGCCCCAGAGCATAGTCCGGAAAAATCGGGCAGTTATGAGCTTCTACCGATGGAGACGCTTTTTCTTTCCAGGGGTTGAACGTGCACACCAATATGGCGACTCCAGAGTTGACGAATGTCTGTTCAATTATGACAACCTTCCACTCCAGGCCGATGTATCCACAGCCCAACTTCAGGATGGCGAGCTTGGTGGCACGCAGGCTCAGAAGCTTACTCCGCAGGTCTTCGAGGCTTCGCCATAGTGCGTCATATGTTGACTTCTGCTCAGTGGCATGCTTGGTAACCAAGTAAAACAGATGTCGGCCTACGTACATGTGGTGGAGTGCCTTTCCGACACTTGGTCCTTGGCGTTCTAGCTCCTCAGTTCCCCCAAACTTCTTCCTGAAGACCGTTGCAATCCTTCGAGAAGTCCTCAGATCTTTGGCAACGCAATGGGCCAGAGAATAGTCCACTGGTAACGAGAAGATATCTCTGTAGATTGTCTGAGTTACTCTACGGGAACCTGGTACCTTAGTATGCGCAACTGATTCATTATTTGTCTCCACGTTGTTTAGGTACCTGACCTGCTGGTCTTCTGTCGGGCCATGGTCTCCTTTGTATGGGGCCAGTCTATTGAAATGGACTACCTTGGGTTTTCCTTTGGGCTGCTTCCTGATCCTATAGATGACGTCATTGATCCTCTTGACGATCTTAAACGGGCCGTCCCAGGAATTCTGCAGTTTAGGTGAGTAGCCTCGCCTTCTTCGAGGATCATGTAGCCAGACCAAGTCTCCAGGTTGAAGCCACCTTTCTCCGCCCTGATCGTAACGCTCCTTCATTATGTCACTTGCTCCCTTTGAACTCATTGACTGAACTGCGGTAGGCTAGCCGGAACAGGTGAAGATACTGGTCCCAGCCTCGCTGATGGTCGGAGACCTCCTTCGACAAATATTGACCCATTGTCCTGTTCATGCGCTCCACCATGCCATCGGATTGATGTTGAAGAGGTGTTGTCCTGGTCTTCCGTATTCCCAATGCTTCGCACATCCCGGAGAAGACTGCAGACTCAAAGTTTCGTCCCTGGTCAGCGTGATGTTCCATGGGTACTCCAAACCTTCTGACGAGCTGCTTCACAAGTACGTCTGCAACCGTGACTGCCTCCTGATTCGGAAGGGCATAAACTTCCAGCCACTTGGAAAAATAGTCCATGGCCACGAGAAGTTACCTTCTTCCGTCACAGGGAAAGGGCCAGCGATGTCGATCGCTATTCTCTCAAACGGTGCTCCCACGTTGTACTTCATCATAGGGACCTTCTTTCTTCTTGTGGGTCCGTAAGAAGCCGAATAAGTCGCACAACGCCTGTACAAGTCCTACACATCGTCCTTAAGGTTTGCCCAGTAAAAGCGTTCCCGAAACTTTTCCAGGGTACGGTGAACTCCAAGGTGGCCGCCAGATGCTCCTCATGTAGTTCCCTGAGTACTTCTGGCACTTTACTCTTTGGAACGATGAGCTGTAATCTGCGCCGATCTCCTTCCGCGTTATCCAATGCCCATTTCAGCAGCCCGTTGTCCACTAGAATGGAATCCCATTGGGCCCAGTACGTTTTTACATTCTTCGACATTGGAGCAACATCCTGCGAGGTTGATCTTCTTTGCCCTGATAATTTCCATGGCTTTATTTGTTTCAAGGGTCCTCGTCCTGTTCCTTTGACACCTCTGCGTCCTGCCTACTATCGATGACAACCGTTGTCCTCAACACTGTTGCCTGCTTCTCTTTTTGTCGAGAACAATGCCTGCATTCTTCATTACAAGGTCTCCTTGAGAGCGCATCCGCATTACTGAGACTCGTTCCAGAACGATGAGCAGATTCAAAGTCGTATTCTTGAAGGCGCTCGATCCACCTCACCACTTGTCCCTCTGGTGACTTGAATCGCAGCAGCCACATTCGAGTCGCGTGGTCCGTTCTCAGGAGGAATCTTCTGGAATCTTATGCCGATATCTATGGAAATGCTCTATGGATTTCACTACTGCCAGAAGCTCCTTCATTGAGAAACAGTAGTTACGTTCCGGAGATGAGAGTTCTCTGATGAAGTATCCAATCACCCTTTCTTCTCCGTCTTGGAGCTGAGAGAGGACGCTTACCATAGCGGTGTTGCTGGCATCTGTGTCGAGTATAAACTTGCCCTCGGGGCGTGGATAGCTCAGAATAAGAGCACTACTCAATTTGTTCTTCAACTCCTCGAAGGATGCCTGACACTCGTTATCCCAAAGGAAAATCCGTTTTTCCTCGGTGAGCCTGGTAAGAGGTTTTGCGATGTTAGCAAATCCTTTCACGTAACTCCTGTAGTAGGTGCAGAGGCCGAGAAAACTTCTTACTTGGTGCTTATCTCGAGGTACTGGCCAGTCGGTGATCGCTGTAATCTTCTCTCGGTCAACAGCAACTCCGATATCTGACACAACATGCCCCAGGTAGTTGACTTGCCTTCGGAAGAGATGACACTTCTTCGGGTTCAATTTAAGGTTCGATGCACGCAGTCGTTCGAAGATCTTCTCCAGATTCTTCAGATGGTGAGCGAAAGACTTTCTCAGCACAATGATGTCGGCTAAGTACACCAGGCATATTTCCCAAAAGAGACCTCTTCACACGCTTTCCATCAGCCTCTCAAATGTGGCAGGAGCATTGCAAAGCCCGAATGGCATTACTGTAAATTGCCAGAGTCCAGTTCCAATTGAGAACGCCGTCTTCTCTTTATCTTCAGGTTTCAATCCAACCTGCCAATATCCACTGCGGAGATCCAAGGTAGAGAAAAGTTTAGACCCCTCTATGGTGTCCAGCGTATCGTCAATCCTGGGAAGCGGATAACTGTCTATCTTGGTGACGTTGTTCAGAAGGCGGTAGTCTACGCAGAATTTTGTTGTGCCGTCTTTCTTCTTCACCAATACAACAGGAGACATCCAGGGGCTACTCGAAGGCTCAATGACACCATCAGCCGCCATCTCCTTAATAATTTTCTCGGCGTCCTCCCGTTTGGCTAACGGCAGCCTCCGCGGGACCTGTCGGATGGGCTTAGCATCCCCGGTGTCAATCCTGTGCTGGACGATATCCGTTCTACCCCGTGGCCCTGGGATGATTTCTGGGCAACCATGTGGGAAGCTGTTCAGGTTCATTAGTCGAATTGGAGTGGTATGTCCGACCTTGATAAGGGACCTAGCCACCAGCAAGCCGCGTCCGATCTCCTGTTCTTCGTGCCTTCCAGGTTCAAGTTGCACACATTGACCCTCAGGCAGATGTCCTTCGACCGTCCCATGCGTCACGATTTGGCTCCGTGCAGGTAAAGTGGTGTCTTCTAGTAAGAGCACTCGTGCGTAGAGGTCCTTTCACTGTCGAAGGATGACTTCTTCGTCTCCCAGCGTCATCACACTTCTCGCCATATCCAGCTTCATCCCGTATGCGATCATCAAGTTCGTGCCCAATATGACATCATCATCAATTTATGCCACGAGAGCGCGGTGCTTCAGATGTTGACCCCCAATGATGAAGGTGGCAACTGTCTCCCCGTAGACCTTGGCTGGCTGTCCCGTGGCAGACCGTAATGCCCAAGTGGTTGGTAAGATATTCTCAGCGGGAAGTGTCTTCGAGTTCAAGATTGTCATGGTTGCGCCGACTTCGCAGCTGCCCGTTCACCATCCCATCAACGTAGAAACTGTTCGTTCTGCTCCCTATTGATGCAACTCTGATGGTCTTCCCGGGGCTTTTGACGTTACGGGTTGACAATTGCCTCCTCCCATCAACCCTACTTAGTTTTCCTGTGGCTTTTCTTGTTTCTTGGATGGACACTTGCTTCTAGGGTGTCCAAGTTGGCCGCAGCTCCAACAGCGTATCTCCTTTTTACCGGCCCTGAGAGCCTCCAAAACCTTTGTCACTATGTCTTCGACGCTAGGGACCACATTAGGCTCCACTTCTGCTGCTCGAACTTGTGCATGGCCCCGTACTAACTGTCTGACAGCATCGAACTCCATGGCCTGAGATAATGCGTCTCCTTAAGTTTTTGGCCGGGCGAGCTTCACTGCTTGTTGCGTCTCTGGGTCCCGAAGTCCATCCAGGAATTTGTCGACAGCTAGGCTCTCGTAGACATCGTCGGCGACCGATGTGTAGGCATTCCTCACCAGCCGGGCAATATCCGCTTCAAATTCCTGCAGCGTCTCGTTGGTCTTCTGGATCCTGCTTCTCAGCTGTGAGCGATATAGCTGATCCATGTGGCGATTGCCGAAACGCATCTCCAGTCTTCTAATCAGCTCCCCGTAGTTAGACTTCTCCGACATGGGTATCCCCTGCAGTACTCCCAAGGCGTCTCCACGCAAGGCCAGGCAAAACGCTAAAACTTGGGTCTCTTTTGACCACCCGTGGATCGAAGCCACTGTCTGGAAGAGAGTCATGTAGTCAACCAGAAGAAATCAACAAAGTCTGGTAATCACCACTATTGTTTTTTCTTGTGTGTCGACTTTTTAAATTACTCTGAATCTACAGATAGTTTACGAATCGGTATCGAATTCATCGTCTACTGAAGGCAGCAGGGAACTCGTCGCTAGAAACCCGCCTGATGTCGCATGAAGAGAAATAAATATTGACCCAGGGTACTATAGACATTCATTTATTTTAATTGTTCAATTAATAATTCAGGTATCACCAAATTTAAAAATTATTGTTTATCTGTTTTTATAATAAGTTTATTTTGATTATTAAATTTTATCTATTGAATTCAACGAAACTTTAATGTATTTTTCACCTCAAGTTTATTTTGTTTTTAACTAATTGTATCTGATTTGGTTTAATAGAGATTGCTTTTTTTTTTTTTTTTTTTGTAAGTATTATGATGCTTTTTTTATTTATCAATATAAATTATACCTGTTTAGTTATTTACTTTCAAGATATTATGGAAAAAAAAAATTATTCTGATGTAGGCCTTTGGCCAGATAAATATTTATTTAATTTTGTTCATCTCTGTTATTCTAAAGGGACTTGGTCCCAGAATAAAATTATTTTTCTATTCTAATCTAAGAGTTTCAAAAATTAAGCGTTCGGTATTATATCTGACATCCATTTATTTTATTTGGTTTTACAACTCAAATATAATTTAAATATAACTTATTAGGTAATTTACTGCAAAGAAAATTATTTTAATAAGATCAAGGCAGCAGCCTGTCAGAGTTTCGTACTACAGGGAAAGGTCGTCCAAGGATGCAAGTCCTGTTACCCTTACAACGCCCTAACAAGAACTATGTCATGTAAAATTAGAAATTTCAAAAATAAATATGTTTTAAACCTTTTTTACCCTTAATATTCATGAAATTATAATGGCGAAAAATAATATCAATTTAATAGAATGTGGTTTTGATTATTCAATCATTGAATTCACAGTTTTTCTTTTGAGTGTATTAGGCAGGATATTATGTTCGTATTTATTATTTACCAGATTATATCAACAGCTTATACCAAAATCAATGTTTAAAAATGTATAAATGCGAAAAAATACAAGGGTTAGTGAAGATCTTTTTTATTATTAGCACACTGGTTCTGCCGATGATGAAAACCGCAAAATAAAATAAAAAGAGATGCAACATCTCCTGAATACTGACTAGGTAAAGGTTTCTGGATGGTCTCGAAGGGTCTTAGTCACTTTATCATATGTATGACGCTTATGGTTTCAAAGACGGTTATTTTGACTGTGAGTAAAACTGTGAAAGAGAGTTATTGTAGGTAACTAAGATTTGAAATAAATTAATTTAATGATTGATATATATACGGATTGAGGACAGAGGTTAGCGCGCAAAACTACAACGTGGTATTAATGAGGTCAGCTGATTTTGAGGTCGCTAAACAAGAATGGGCACAATATATAATTCTTGAATAATTGAGCGCAATGGCGGGTTAAATAGTTGGATTCACCAAGTAAGTAGATATATATTTTTTTAACTAGGGGGTACTTTTTGTCCACCTGATAGCCGAATATTCCCCATTTTAAAAAATGTATGCGCCCTCCATCAGTTAAACTCAATTCTTTACGTTCAATTTTTATTATTTCACCTTATACGTAAAATACACCGTGATCACTGAAAACTTTTTAATTTTAATATAAAGAAATTTTAAATTGGATATTACCATCATTTACATTTAATTGTAGATACAGCAGTGACTGGTGCCCAAGAGTGAAGAGCGCGTTACCCGTTTTTCCCGGAGATTGTCCCATTCGCGACCCCATCGGGGGCAGCACAATCGTGATTGTGCGATAGAAAACCTTTATTTCGTTTTGACTATCATTATGTTATTCAAGGTGTTTTGAGGTCAAAATCCCGTAGATCGAATGAGAAGAGATGCAAAAAACGTGGAATATTTCGGGTTAGGAGAAAAAAATATTGAATAATACAGGTGGAAATAATTACGGGAATAAGAAGCGTCCGTTACGCTCCGTCCCGCTTTACAACTGCTAAAGAAAATATTACATGGTCACTGAAAACTTTTTTATGTAATAGAGAGATAATTAAAGTCAGTGATAGTTCTTTTGGGCGATAAGAGCAGCTTAGGATTTACTTTCGAGATAATGAATTTATCACGATAAAAGAAGAGGGTGAAAGATGAGGCTGCTGTTATGTAAATCCCCATCGCAGGATAACCTGAGATAAGAATATTATCTAGCCAGATCTAACCTGGAAACAAGGTAATTAAAGCCCGAATTGCACTTGAATCTAGAAATACATTTTGAGATATGTTTATATAATAAAGAAACTAACGATCGGTGGACCAAGCGATGATTGCGACAATAAAAGCTGAAATCCGCCAGGCTAATGGGAGGTTTGAGAAACAGCGTAGGATGATCAAAGTGTAGACAAATGTTTTATGGAGGTCGGATCAGTGATTGGATTCTTAATGGAGGCCTCTCTTACTCAATCACTCCATAGTTACGAGAGAGGTAAAACCGGAAAGTCACTGAGTGACTAAAATGTTAGGAGGCTTCAGCAGGAAGCTTCCAAAGCCCTGCGGATTGATTATATGGGATGGACCAATGAAGAGAACTGATCTCGGACGAGAAAGAAGATAAGAGGGAAAAAGAAGAAACCATGGGACAAGGCTTTCGAAACGAGGGCAAAAGGAGGCATATTTAAGAGGAAATGATCAAGATAAATCAGAGCTCTCAGGTGGGTATTGAAATCCAGCTATTCCGAAACAAGAAAATGTGTGAAGAACAAGAGGAGATAAGGAGTTTTCTATGCTTGGTAAGAATAGCCGACGAAGTCTTACAAGAGTAACTTATATAGCAGATGACAGTAACGGATCCAGCATAATACATTTTGTTACGGGCGTACAAAGGAAGGCGGAAGCGGGGGATTAGCGGCTTAACTCCGTCAGCGGGAGGCGTTTAAATAGGATTAAGACTGTTCTAGATCGTCTTCTTTTGTCGGAAAAGGATTAAGAAGATTCCGGAATTGCCTGGCCCTTTCGTGTTCTGGAATGTTCGGCCTTACCTCTTTAAATACTTCCCTCAACTCGAGGCAGTCAGTCTTAGCCTGAGAGTAGACCATGCAAGATCTGTGATAAGTGAGTGTTAGTGTGATAAACTAGTCAGTGTTGAACCGGCCCGTGTAATAAGTGTATCAGTGAACTGTAACAGTCTCGCGAGTGTAATAAACTGTTTCTGTTTGTTACTGTGTGTCAGTTTGTGATAATTGGAGAATCTTACGGTCGGTGGACTAGTGAACTGTAAGTGTTAATTAATAGTTATAAATTGTAGTGTAATTTTATAATATTCATAGAAACTATTGTAACTAGTTAAGCTATCTAGAATTAGTGATATCTTATATTATTGTAATAATTAAATAGGAGTTAGGCCTAGATTATAATATTTAGAATATTGTCATTATAAATTTATATTAGTTCAATAATTTAATTGTTAATAGTTTAATTGTATCTTTTTAATCACTTTTGTTAATAAATATTAGTATCTTTAATTAAGGAATTGTTTAATTCATTTTAATACCCAGTAGCCCGTAACAAATTGGTGGCAGCGGTGGGATTATTGTGTATTTGCTATTATTTTGCATTTTGTCTTGTATTTTGTAATTATTGGGCTACTGTATGAAGAATGGCTTCTAAAAGTGTTAAGTTAATTGATTTAAAAGTTGCGGATTTGAAACGTGAATTGGAGGAACGTGATCTTGATTGTTCCGGAACTAAAAGTGTACTGCAAGAGCGCTTGCGTCAATTTTTTGTAGATTTAGGGGAAAATCCAGATGACGTTCTGTTTGAAACTGATTTAAGCAAGTTGTCTGCAACTTTATGCAATGTAGATAATAAGCTAGGTAATTTACAAAATGAGTTAAGTAATGTAGAAAATAAGCTAGGTAATGAATTAAGCAATGTTAAAAATGAGCTAGGCAATGAATTAGGTACTGTAAAAAGTGATTTATTGGATACATTAGAGTCCAAGTTAGGCACATTAGAGACTAAGTTAATGGAAAATGTAGATAATAAGTTAGCCGATGTAAATAGTAAAGTAGCTAATGTAGATAATAAATTAGCCGATGTAAATGATAAGGTAGCTAATGTAGAATCTAGGTTAGGAGAAAAATTGAATTCTATTGAAAACGAACTTAGGCTAAGAGTAGAAGCTCTCGAGGGACGTATGAGCAACCCACCGACGAACGACACCGACCGTTCCTCCGAGGGCAGCCTTTATAGGACCATTATGCCCGCCAATGCTGGGACGCCACCAAATCACAACACTATTCCAGTGTTCGACGGAAAGACGCCGTGGGAGGACTACATGACTCTCTTCGAGACTGCGGCTTCGATCCACGGGTGGTCAAAAGAGACCCAAGCTTCAGCTTTGTGCCTGGCCTTGCGTGGAGACGCCTTGGGAGTACTGCATGGGATGCCACTGTCAGAGCGGTCTAACTACGGGGAGCTGATTAGAAGACTGGAGATGCGTTTCGGCCACCGACACATGGACCAGCTTTATCGCTCACAGCTGAGAAACAGGATCCAGAAGACCAACGAGACGCTGCAGGAATTTGAAGCGGATATCGCCCGGCTGGTGAGGAATGCCTACCCCTCGGTCACCGATGATGTGTACGAGAGCCTGGCTGTCGACAAATTCCTGGATGGACTTCGGGACCCCGAGACGCAACAAGCGGTGAAGCTCGCCCGGCCAAAAACTCTAGGCGACGCATTATCTCAGGCCATGGAGTTCGAGGCTGTCAGGCAGTCAATACGGGGCCATGCGCGAGTTCGAGCAGCTGAAGCGGAGCCTACTGTGGTCCCTAGCCTCGAAGACATAGTGACAAAGGTTTTGGAGGCTCTCAGGACCCGTAAGAAGGAGATACGCTGTTGGAGCTGCGGCCATCTTGGACACCCTAGAAGCAAGTGTCCATCCAAGAAGCAAGAAAAGCCACAGGAACGAAGTAGGGTTGATGGGGAGGAACAACTATCAGCCCGCTACGTCAGAGGCCCGAGGAAGACCAGTAGAGTTGCGTCTTTAGGGAGCAGAACGAACAGCTTCTACGTTGATGGGAAGGTGAACGGGCAGCTGCGAAGTCTGCTACTGGATACCGGCGCAACCAAGACAATCTTGAGCTCAAAGACAGTTCCTGCTGAGAAGATGTTGCCAACGATTTGGACATTACGGACTGCCACAGGAGAGCCAGCCAAGGTCTACGGGGAGACAGTTGCCTACTTCATCATCGGGGGTCAACATCTGAAGCACCGCGCTCTCGTGGCAGATATTGATGAAGATGTCATATTGGGCACGGACTTGATGATCACATGCGGGATCAAGCTGGATATGGCAAGAGGTGTGATGACGCTGGGAGACGAAGAAGTCATCCTGCGGCAGGGAAAGGACATCTACGCACGAGTGCGCTTACTGGAAGACACCACTTTACCTGCACGGAGCCAAATCATAACGCAGGGGACGATTGAAGGGCCTCTACCTGAGGGTCAATGTGTGCTACTTGAACCGGGAAGGCAAGAAGAACAGGAGATCGGACGCGGCGTAATGGTTGCAAGGTCCCTCATCAAGGTCCGACGTACCACTCCGATTCGGCTAATGAACCTGAACAGCTTCCCAGTAACGCTGAACAAAGGAACACCGATAGGGGAATGTACAACCGCTACCTCAGTGGTTCGTCAGCTGCAACGTCATTCCACCGAGCTGCGAGGACTGCCGGAAGAACTAACAGGATTTGTGGACGAATCATGCCGGGAACTCTCGCCAGAACAGAGTGAGGAAGTGAAGAAGATGATTATCCGATGGCAGGACGTTTTCGAGATCAGCCCAGGGCCACGGGGTAGAACGGATATCGTCCAGCATAGGATTGACACCGGGGATGCTAAGCCCATCCGACAGGTCCCGCGGAGGCTGCCGTTAGCCAAACGGGAGGACGCTGAGAAGATCATCAAGGAGATGGCGGCTGATGGTGTCATTGAGCCTTCGAGTAGCCCCTGGATGTCTCCTGTTGTATTGGTGAAGAAGAAGGACGGCACAACGAGATTCTGCGTAGACTACCGCCTTCTGAACAACGTCACCAAGAAAGATAGTTATCCGCTCCCCAGGATTGATGATACGCTGGACACCCTAGAGGGGTGTGAACTTTTCTCTACCTTGGATCTCCGCAGTGGATATTGGCAGGTTGGATTGAAACCTGAAGATAAAGAGAAGACAGCGTTCTCGATTGGGACTGGACTCTGGCAATTTACGGTAATGCCATTCGGGCTTTGCAATGCTCCTGCAACATTTGAGAGGCTGATGGAAAGCGTGTTAAGAGGTCTCTCTTGGGAAATTTGCCTGGTATATTTAGATGACATCATTGTGCTGGGAAAGTCCTTCGCTCACCATCTGAAGAATCTGGAGAAGGTCTTCGAACGACTGCGTGCAGCGAACCTTAAATTGAACCCGAAGAAGTGTCATCTCTTCCGAAGGCAAGTCAACTATCTGGGGCATGTTGTGTCGGACAATGGAGTTGCCGTTGACCCAGAGAAGATTGCAGCGATCACCGACTGGCCAGTACCTCGAGATAAGCACCAAGTAAGAAGTTTTCTCGGCCTCTGCACCTACTACAGGAGGTACGTGAAAGGATTTGCAAACATTGCGAAACCTCTTACCAGGCTCACCGAGGAAAAACGGACTTTCCTTTGGGATCACGAATGTCAGGCATCCTTTGAGGAGTTGAAGAAGAAGTTGAGTAGTGCTCCTATTCTGAGCTATCCCCGTCCCGAGGGCAAGTTCATACTTGATACAGACGCCAGCAACACCGCTATTGGGAGCGTCCTCTCTCAGCTCCAAGATGGAGAAGAAAAGGTCATTGGATATTTCAGTAAAGCGCTCTCAGCTCCGGAACGCAACTACTGTGTCACAAGGAAGGAGCTTCTGGCAGTGGTGAAATCTATAGAGCATTTTCACAAATATCTATACGGCAGAAGATTCCTCCTGAGAACGGACCACGCGGCTCTAATGTGGCTGCTACGATTCAAGTCACCAGAAGGACAAGTGGCGAGGTGGATAGAGCGCCTTCAAGAATATGACTTTGAATCTGCTCATCGTGCTGGAACGAGTCACAGAAATGCGGATGCGCTCTCAAGGAGGCCTTGTGGCGAAGACTGCGGGCATTGTTCTCGACAAGAAGAGAAGCAGGCATCAGTGTTGAGGACAACGGTGGTCATGGACAGTTGGCAGGATGCAGAGGTGTCAAAGGAACAGGACGAGGACCCGGACTTGAAGCAAATAAAACAATGGAAACTATCGGGGCAAGGAAGACCAACCTGGCAGGATGTTGCTCCAATGTCGAAGAACGTAAAGACTTACTGGGCCCAATGGGACTCCATTCTAGTGGACAATGGGCTGCTGAAACGGGCATTGGAGAACACGGAAGGAGATCAGCGCAGATTTCAGCTCATCGTTCCAAAGAGTAAAGTGCCCGAAGTACCAGGGACCCGTGGAGTAACTCAGGTAATCTACAGGGATATCTTCTCGTTACCAGTGGAGTATTCTCTGGCCCATTGCGTTGCCGAAGATCTGAGGACTTCTCGAGGGATTGCAACGGTCTTCAGGAAGAAGTTCGGCGGAGCTGAGGAGCTGGAACGCCAAGAACCAAGTGTCGGGAAGGCACTCCACCAGCCGCACGAAGGACGACACCTGTTTTACTTGGTTACCAAGCGTGCCACTGATCAGAAGCCGACATATGACGCACTGCGGCGAAGCCTCGACGAACTTCGGAGTAAGCTTCTGAGACTGCGTGTCACTAAGCTCGCTATTCCGAAGTTGGGCTGTGGATACGACGGCTTGGAGTGGAAGATTGTCAGGGACATTATCGAACAGACATTCGCCAACTCTGGAGTTGCCATATTGGTGTGCACGTTCAACCCCTGGAAAGAAAGTGCGTCTCCATCAGTAGAAGCTCATAACTGCCCGATTTCTCCGGACTATGCTCTGGGGCAGAGCACTTTTAAGGAGGGGGCAGTGTTACGGGCGTACAAAGGAAGGCGGAAGCGGGGGATTAGCGGCTTAACTCCGTCAGCGGGAGGCGTTTAAATAGGATTAAGACTGTTCTAGATCGTCTTCTTTTGTCGGAAAAGGATTAAGAAGATTCCGGAATTGCCTGGCCCTTTCGTGTTCTGGAATGTTCGGCCTTACCTCTTTAAATACTTCCCTCAACTCGAGGCAGTCAGTCTTAGCCTGAGAGTAGACCATGCAAGATCTGTGATAAGTGAGTGTTAGTGTGATAAACTAGTCAGTGTTGAACCGGCCCGTGTAATAAGTGTATCAGTGAACTGTAACAGTCTCGCGAGTGTAATAAACTGTTTCTGTTTGTTACTGTGTGTCAGTTTGTGATAATTGGAGAATCTTACGGTCGGTGGACTAGTGAACTGTAAGTGTTAATTAATAGTTATAAATTGTAGTGTAATTTTATAATATTCATAGAAACTATTGTAACTAGTTAAGCTATCTAGAATTAGTGATATCTTATATTATTGTAATAATTAAATAGGAGTTAGGCCTAGATTATAATATTTAGAATATTGTCATTATAAATTTATATTAGTTCAATAATTTAATTGTTAATAGTTTAATTGTATCTTTTTAATCACTTTTGTTAATAAATATTAGTATCTTTAATTAAGGAATTGTTTAATTCGTTTTAATACCCAGTAGCCCGTAACAATTTGCTTATGACTGCGATCACGGAGAACTCCCTACAGTGCAGAATGATAAAAGCACGTTTGGTTCCATGATAGAAGTCCCTGCTTAAGAGGGAGTACTATAGAGTGGGGAAAAGTTATCAAAGGTGTAGAGCGGAGGAGCGAAGGCTGTACTCGATAAAGAGAGCAGATCATACAGAGGGTCTTTGCAGAGTTCCCCACAAGAAGAAGTCTAGCACATTCATAATGTAAGTGCATTTTCTATACAAACCATAGTATAATAGTCGGAGATGTCGCTACAAGTGTAGAAAGTTACCAAGCAGCGATGCTGAAGGAGCCGGTAAAATTGTATGTAGAATACACTTACCCGTCCTAAAACAAAGAAAACAAAGAAGAGGGTGTGATGAATAGACGTGCCAAAGAATACTCATTGTAAACCCTATAAGACTCAAGTCATGTACATAAAGATACAACAAATTGACCTCACACTATCTGCAAAGCAGGAGACACAGTATGCGCTTGGCTGACGATGTGATCTTGGAAACCACCGAACGATCCGGAGGATGAGGAGAGGATTAATAGAACTAAAAAGGAAGAAACGAGTTTAGGTGAAATCGTATCAGTAAGGTGCATCGCTGTACCGCAGTCTAAACTTGATAATAATGAATATCTAATCCCTAACATAATAATCAAATTTTAAAAATAACAAAACACTAAGTTTTATTGACATCAGTAGCATACGCAAATATTAAGCACAGTACAGCGCTATTGCGAAACCCTCTATGCAAGAAATGATCGGTAGAATCTGTAAAAAAAAGACAGCTTAGCAAGCACCTGTACTGTCTAATAAAATTGTTTTACCATATATTTGTATGAAACCAATGACATTATCGAATCTTTCAAATCGGTGGTCTTCTATAACGTTCCCGCTGTAGGATCGTTGTCGTTCGTATACTTTTACTATAAAAGAGATTTCCTCGACTACGACGCATCTGCATTGTTGGAATACGTGTAGTCATGAATGAAATGCAACTGAGGTGTTGACCAGTGGTGGAGATAGCAGAACCAGACATCGAGCGTCTGATGTGATAAATTCAGGTAGCATCTGGATACCTTTTCAAAACCTTGCTGCTAATGCTTTCTTCATTTAATTATAAAAATTATCTAATTTTAACTTCTTGAGGAGATTTGAATTATTATTATTATTATTGAATTGATATGAATTATTTTAATCTAACAAAATTAATTATATTTTAGAGCAGTGAAATTACCTCTGATCCCGATTCCTATGAAATTAATAATTTCCAGAACATTTCAATATACTACAATCAATCTATTTCACCACTTCGTAATTGTATGCAATGCATAAATAATTAAAGTACATAGAAAGTTCCAAATGGCTACCATTTTAGAGGGTTTACCTCAATGATAGTAGGTGTACAAGTTATTTTGGACCAGGATAGATTTGCCATTCTCTACTTCTCTTTTATTTTCCTTATTACAGTTTCGTCGAACATTAGCTCCAGAACACTGATAATATATTTTAATTCTATGACATTGTTGCCGATTGACAATATAAAACAGTAATATTTTAAGTTATTTATTTCAAGAGTTTTTGTTTATTTTTTTTCTATTATTCGCAGCTGAGTAACATTTATTATTTCCATAAAACAGTGCTTATTTCTTATACTATAGAAGCATTTAATTCATTTTTAAGGTTTAAGAACCTTCTGCTTGAGGAATGGTGAACAGAAGATTTAGAATAAAATTATCAAATCTTTAACTGCATGGCCTCTTTCTATAGGGCCACCTTCCCCATGGTCTTCCCACCCGCACTGTCTTACTCATTATTGTATACATGAAGTAGATAATATTAATTGACACACAATACTTCGCAATTGAATTTAATGAAATAGAGTTATTGTCACATTTACAGAGAGGGTGGCGTGGAATAACAATATAATTATACTAAAATAAAATCAGCTTATTCTGAAAAAATTGAATTATCACTGTTGATGGTTGTAACTAGCAAGGCGATTGGCGGCTTAATTCAAATTTAATTTAAAGAATATAACAGTATTATAGTCTGACAACTTAGAAAGCAGCCAGCAGGTACTTCGCCTAAGGGTCGGCTGCGCTGAGGGAGGAGCAAGCCCTTTCCCCACTTACCTAGTTCACTTCACTCGCCCTTTGCCCTCATCATGACCTAGTTTAGTCTTACTGTTATATTTTAGCATTTTCTTGGAATTATTACTGTTGTTAGCATATGAGCCAGGTTATCGTTCTTTGATAAATACTGGTCTTGAACTAGGACGCAGCTCGAGGTGGCAAGTGAAACTATGGTGGCGTATACATCCAATATTGGGCTTAAATACATTGGCGAAATAGCGCGTTATGTCAGGTAAGCTAGCATTTGATAATGTAGAATTTTGTTTAATAATATCCCTAAGGCAATCTGTTATGTGCCAAATCCAGGAGTAGAGAAAATTGAGCTGACACAACGAACGGGAATCTTGGTAAGATGCTAAAAAGAACACCGAAGGCAGTGATTGTCGAGACCATGGTGCTGGTAATTGGTTCCAGATTTTGATTTTGAACGTAAATCGTGAGATGAAGATTGCGCCGTTTGAGAAGAGCTTTTTGAACAAGAACTGTTTCTACCGTCGACTATGATGGATCGATTTTGAGCGATCAACCTATGTTGACGCCGTTTCTTCCAAGAGATACAGATGAATTTGGTTGGCAGTTAGAAAATTTTCATCCAATTTTAAATCTGTTCCCGGATTATGTTGCTCCGTATTTCCCGAATGAGTTGAGCACGCAAAAATATTTCTGCAATGATGACTAGGCAATTTTCCGCGTTGTACCCAAATGAACTATCGGAAATATCTACGCTTACGTGGAATGTAGACTATATCGATATAGGAGTCTTTAACGAGTACCTGACACCACACAAGTTCAGGTCCACCGTTTTACATCCCTTCCAAAGGACGGCAAAATCACGGATTTTTAATCCCTTTAAAAAATCTTAAGGCAACCTGTAGTTCTGCGAAAATGTGATCTTGTTAACTTATGTCAATATATTATTTATAATTTATTGTTACTTTGGTGGTGATTATTTTTAAATATTTTTGTTTTGAAAAGAAAAGATTTGTCCTGGCTGGGATTCAAACCCGAGTCGTCTGCATCCCCGGTGCAATGCTCTAATCTACTGAGCTACCAGAGGTCAGGTGGCTAGGAATATGAAAATAGTGAAGGATTGTAAGGAAAAAAAGAAATAGTCAGTTAGGATGTAATGTCATTTAGTCAGTAACAATGCAGAATGTAGAATGCAATTTAGTATGGAGCAGAAATATGGGCTGAACTCTAACCAGATGAAATGGAATAAAGTTGGCAAGTCCTTATTACCATAATAAATAGAACTTCCAGGATTGAATATATTGGGAGAATGAATAATGGAGAGCAGTCTGAAAAAATACAATAACAGATATAATTATACATGAATAAGATACCCTGTTATACTATAATCCTTAATGGTTGTATAAATTGTTTTAGCATCCAACTTTTCTCCAAAAAGTTTCCAATTCCAATTGATTTAATGAGTTAGCCATATTCCAAGATCCTTTAAATCCTTTCTGTCTCCTATTACCAGACTCGACAATATATATCTACCACATACACAAAAGTCTACTTTCCTTAAATAATAAATATTAAAAAAAATTATAGGCAATGTACAACCAATAACCAATATTAACTGAACTTGATCAAAGTTAAAAAAATAAATCAAAGAAACATAAAAGTAAATAAATCTGACTATAATAATACAAATTACTTTAATATAAAGCAGAGAAAAACAAAACAAACAAAAATCCAGGCAACAAACATAATAACATCTTAAACAGTTATGCATTTATTTTTTAACTATCTATTTATTGTAGTTCTTAATTGTAGCATAAATTATGAACACATTTTAAAGTATAATTAAACAGTACATTACTGAAAACATCACTACAAATTTAAACAAAGACTGTCAATTTACAAAATTATGTTTACAGGTTTATTATTATTTCTATATTTTAAATTAGCAAATAAGGCCAAAAAGATGTAGTATTGACCACCTGAGAATATAATTTGATTTTATGTGTACAAATCACAGATCTCAGAAAGGTTGAATACAAACTATAAATAAAAAGTATACATATATGTTACATATAACAACTTGACAAAAATAATATCATCTTTTTCACTATACTACACATAATTTAATACAGTTAAGACTTTCTCAATTTATACTTCCTCCCTGATGAGACAAAAAAAAATTAAAAGTACCATAATCAAGGTAGCCAGCAATATTAAATAAAATAATTTTATGACCTAATGAACAATATAATTTTCTTTCACAAATAATCTTATTGTTGAAAATGAAAACAATACAGCAATATAAAATAAAAAAGTTTTTATGTCTTGGATTAACCATAACTACATATTTCTCTACTAATCCTTCCACAGTAAAAAGAAATAACATGGGTGGCAACAAATAATATAAATATACAGTAAAATTTATAGAGTGTGCTACTGTGAAGATTTCTCTAACAGACGCCTTTGAACTATGAGTTTATGAGGTAGATGACTTTATATGTTATACAGAGGTGTCTGTTGAGATAGGAACGTGCAACTTATCAAATATGAAACAATAAAACAATTATATCATTTTATTTTTAACAAACTGATAATATCTGACAAAACATATTGTTATAAAATCTAAATTTTAATTTATTTAATTAAATTGCACTATTATTTTTTTAATGTGAAATAATAAATTTTAAACACAATAAAAATATCTTTTAATAAGCCTGTCAGAAACTTTCTACAAAATTACAATACAGTAACACTTTTGTGTCAATAATTTCTCCCCCCCTATTTTTAACGTTTTAATAAAACAATCACAAATAGAATTTTTAAAGGAAGAAAAGAACAGGTAAAAATTCATGGCAAAATTGCAGGCCTAGTAAGGATTAAACTGTCTATTTGCTTCAAGGACAGATGGAATGCATTATAGAGGGTTTCCATTTTAGACATTATTTATACTATTTGTTATGAGAAGTTAGACTGCATAATTCGGGAATAAAAAATAAAACAAATAATAATGCCTGTACAATCTTATATATTTAAAGGTAAGAATATACAGAACAGGATAACAAGTTTGTTTTTCTTTTTACTAAATAAAAAAAATTTCAGAAGAAGCATACCAAGAGACAGAAATATTTTTAAAAAAATACGTTAATTCATATGGTAAAACATCCGTACAGCTCTTAAACAACCGTTATTGCGAGGAGAAAAAAAATATATATAATTTAGAAACCTATGGCGGGTATTTAATTTTTATAGGGAACACTTCTATGATGAATTGAGATTTCAATTGGAATCCTGCCTAAGTCAGAACTCAAGACAAATGTTTCTTAATCTCAAAGGAAATTAAGGAAACATTTTTCATTCAATATTGCTTCTTATGAACATATACATATATCTTACTAATATTATAAGTGTGAAAGTTTGTATGTTTGTCTCTCTTTCACGCAAAAACTACTGAACGGATTTGGATGAAACTTTACAGTTATATAGGTTATACATCAGAATAACACATAGGCTATAGCAAGCGGGAATATAGGGGAAGTGCACGGGGGCAAGTGCCCCTTCTCCACGACAGGTGTTTAGGTAGGTACTGTGGAGAATCCATCATAGTACATAATTAAAAGCAAATCACATGATAATAGTGGCTAAAATAACAGAATGAACATTAGTGAAACTATAGTTTTGATATCCTAATAATATTATAAATGCGAATGTTTGTTACTCATTCACGCAAAAACTACTGAACGGATTCTGATAAAACTTATTCAGTAAAATAGGTTATACATCATAGGCTACAAGCAAGGGCAGATTTATGTGGGGGCACAGAGGCATGTGCCCGCCCCCGTTATAGTACATAATTAAAGGTTAATCAGGAACTTAGCATCTTGAAATTTGTAGAGTTTAAGAAAGAAGTTTGGATAATTCCACCCCAAGGGAATCCATCTCTCTTTCACCCCCTTTAATACAATCAAAGGTTGTGTAGAATCCGTCAGTTTTGAAGTTAAACATCTGAAATTTTGGATGTACGAGCAACTTATATTTTTTTAAAATAATTACATTACTTATTTTAAATGATCTTTTACGAAACTTTATGTGGCAGACCAAATTCCACACGAGCGAAGCCGGGGGCATAAGCTAGTATGTTATATAAATAATCAGTATGAGACACTGCAGATTAAATGGTTAGACAACTCTTTCCAGTGCTCACTCCACTACATATGAGTTAAGTACAATTAATAAAGCGCTCTTCAGGCAGATATAGCAGGCTTCACAGCCTACCATGGTACTATACTACCAGCAATGTTAGTCTTTAGCCTACTATGCTATAGATAACAACTTTAAAATGAAAAAAAAATTACAAGTTATATAGAAACTTGAAACTCGACACATCTGTCTTAAATCTCACTTGTAAATAACAAATGGCAAATAGGCTAGTGACCATTACACTCTATTATATTGCAGAACTAACATCATGACATATAATACAACCTACTTAAATTTGAATAATTTAAGAAAACGATTTAGCTTGAGTTTCAACAAATGTAGAGAAAGGTAGATAGTCTCTATGGTTAAAGAACGATAGACAAAATATTTTAAAAAGTAGATCTGCCTGCGGAAATAAAATAAAAAAAACAACAAATATGGTAACTCAAGGAAGATGCTTAAAAATTACAATTTCAATGCATATTGAGACAAATTCAGAAGATAAAAAATAATTCTTGTTCTCTTCTCCTGATGAATTGATTTAAAAGTTAACAACTTAAATAACAGCATTGATGAAATAATAAGTAAACCACTAGGCACTCTTAGTTTCAAAACTCTATCCACTACTCCAGATCTTTGATCCACTACTAAAACTTTGAGTAGTTGGAGAAAAAAATATTTTGTTTGAGCTACAATAACTGGGGAGGAAGGTCAATGGTGTCTTTGATGTAGTCACCATAAAAGAAATATCTGAAAAAACCCAATGTTCGACCTCTGGGAAAAAGAAAGAAAACGAACAACAGATATATAAATTCAAGGAAAATGCTTGAAAATTGCAATTTCAATGGTTTTTTTTAAAAAATCAGCATGACAAAGAATTCTTGTGCTCAACTCCTTATCAATTAATTTAAAATTTAAAATTACTGAAGGTGAAAATGGTAAGATGATGAAAGATCAAACATGAAGATCTCCTGATACATATTATGATACTGAGAAGTATCATAATATGTATCAGGAGAGTTGTTTCATTAATATTACAGAATGCTAGTCTTTAACATGGTCAAAGTATCTAATTTAAATACAAATTTTAAAAGTAAAAATACAAAAATTTGATCAATTTTGTGTTGAGGATACTATAAATACTTGTGTCTACCTAAAACCAATCTTCCATAATTTAAAATATTTTATTTATTCCCAAAACATTAGATTTACTAATAACATATCAACATAGACTGTTGATTTAAATAATTAAATATTCATAAATAGAAAACACTTGGAAACATAGATGGGGCCCTAAACACAAACATTTCACTAATAAATAAACCTTTAAAAAGCAAATATTTAGTTTATATAATTTATGGAATGTGGAAGGATTAGTACTTATGAAATAATTAATAACATAAAGCTTACAATTATAATGCACTGAAAAATGCAAATTAGAAAATGGCTGGCATCTCTATACCTAGAACGAAGGCTTTCTAACCACAGAAAACCAAATTTCAAAACTAATACCTGAAAAAAAAATGTCAATGATTATTTTAAAGCTTAATAAAATTTAAACAAAAAAAGTATTTATTTCATGCTTATTAGTACAACAAAATTTAAAAACATCCAAATTTTATAACAATTAAGTAGATATTCATTAAATTGTGTTTTCCTAAAAATTATTTCAACAAGCTTAATATCTTTCTTTCTCAATAAAATAGAGCCAACAACTCAAAAAGAAACACTATTATTTATTATAATGCAATTGGGAAAAACCACAATGCAAAGCCTTATGTTTCAAATTTCTCCAGTAATACACCCACTTACCGGTCGACGTTTCGCCTATTCAGGCATTATCAAGACACAAAAACAAAAAAAGGATATGTGAATCACATCTCGAAGAAAAAGGTGCAATATATCCCAACGATCAACAGCCCAAACAGGTTCCAAACATGAGACATGAGTTGTATGTTGAACGTCTTGGTGGTGGGCTGTCTCATGTTTGGAGTTACTGTTATTTTAGGGTAAGACAGGGTGATGAATATTCTTCCCTAAAGAACATAAACGCAGGTGTTCTACAAGGCAGCGTGCTAGGCCCTATCCTATATTTATTATATACAAGGGATCTACCAAACAGAAGAGAAACAACTGTGGCAACATTGGCTGATGACACTGCTATATTAGCAGTAGGTGATGATATAAAACTCAATCATGGAGGTATGTGACTAGACCAAACGCTGGAGAATCAAACTAAATGAAAGCAAATCTGCTCATATAAATTTCACAAATAGAAAAATAGATAAGCGAAAGATTTATATTAATGGACAGGAAGTACCGTATTCAAATACAGTCAAATATCTTGGAATGACATTGGATGCTAGACTCAACTGAAAAGAGCATTTGAAAAAAAAAGAAAGAAGAGCTGAATATAAAATTTAGGAAAATGCACTAAATTTCTGCTAAAAAGAAAATTCTGCTAGGAAGAAATTCACAACTTACAGTTGAGAACAAGCTTCTGTTATACAAACAAGTCCTAAAACCGGTATGGACTAACGGAATTCAGCTCTGGGGTTGTACCAAGAAAAGCAACATGCAAATAATCCAAACATTCCAAAATAAAGTACTCAGAAGTATAGTTGATGCTCCATGGTACGTCAGAAACGATAATTTGCATAGGGACCTCAAAGGAAACTATGTCAGAGAAGAGATTGGAAGGTTTGCGGATAGTCATAAAGAAAGAATTAAAATCCATGTAAACCCAGATATGCAGAGCATAGCTGAGGAGGCTTTGCATCAAATAAGGCAGCTTAAAAGAGTGAAGCCTAATGACTTGCTATTTAAGCGAATTAAAATAAATAAATTAAAACTCCAAACAAAAGAAAGTTCCATTAAATTGGGAGATTAGTCAAAGGGCTATATCCCACACCCGAGATTTTGCACGTGAAAGAGGAGCGAATTGTTGGGCTAGCTCAATTGTTGCATAACAAGATGGTTTTAGTGGATTGGAGTCCCACATTATCTGAGGATGTTTTGGCCTCAGGGGTCTATTGAGATTTCCACCTTGTATAAAAAAGAAAAAATAATAAAGAAGTAGTCCCTATAATTAAACTGTTATAGGGAATAAACTCAATTATAAATCTAAAAAAAAAAATATTGAAGAATGGCAATTGGATGAAAATAGTGCTATATAGATCAACTTGAGGAATTAAATTCAGATTTCTTTATGAATACTTAATTTCATCCACCAATTATAGTTATATGGTATATTATTTTTTTTTTAGTTCAATTATAATTAATAGAAATGCATTAATTGCATGAAATATATTCTATTAAAAGCATAATAAATAAGTCTCATAATTCAAAAAATAAAACAAGAGATTACCTGTAATAATTAGGCTTAAAAGGCCCAGCTTTATTTAAGCCCATGTATTTAGCTTGATCATCACTTAATTCAGTCAAATGAGCATCAAAAGTTGGCAAGTGTAAGCTTGCTACATATTCATCTAAGAAATACATGAACATATTTAATAATTTATAAATATATGAATACTATTCAAACTATAACAATTGGAATATACCATACATACATAAGAAAAGTTTAGCTAACATTAAAAAATTATCTATTCTTGAGCAAGAGATGCAACAATCTACGATAAATAGTAATAACTGTTTCTAAAATGTTGAGTGCCAAAGCATAATTGCCTTTAAACCAATTATTTGATATAATAATTTTAGATAATCTTTTGAAAGCAAACTAAATAGTTTTCAGATCCTTTTTGCAAACCCTAGATTTCTAGGTGTTGCAATCTTGTTCACTTCAATGTGGAATTATCAAGATTTATTTTGTGGGACTGCCATAAAATAGGTAATATTAATGACGGCCAAGGCGGGATTACCTTACAACTCTTCAAACTTGGAGCTGTAAGCTAGGGTTTAGACTTTTGTAACAAAAACCTAGTTAATTTAATATAAGTTAAAAACTTAATTTAAATAAATCACTTCTCTTCAAAACACTTTTTTTGATAACTTCACAATAGTTACTAAAATTTTAACAAATAACTAATAAATAGCAATACCTTTAATTTGAGTAAATTACACTTTCCTCTTCTAAAAACTATATATAAGCAAATGAATAATTAAAATTTTGCATATGCGAGGTGAAAAAGAAAAGTGATTTTTTAAATCATAACGTACATTTGATTTTCAACTTTTTTTGTTGTATTTTTCCTGAATATATGTTCACAGTTTCAATTATACAGCATACTAAAAAAAACTCATCTCAGTCAAAATATTTAACTGAAATGGTTGACAGTTTCTGTAATGGGGGGTACGATATTTATTCACCAGACACACACAAACACATGAATGCCTAGGTGAGAAAAATAAAATACACACACACTCAGGTACTAATTCTATTCTCTGATTACCAAAACAAATAAAATAAAATAATAATAGACATACCCATTTTTTTGGGAAGCAGATAAACATCTGATTTATATCTACCAGTTGGGGCATTAAAAAGTTCAATAAGTGCTAAAGCCTGAAAATAAATAAATAAAGGATATAATAAAAGATATGAAATCAATTATGAATTATTATAAAAGCTATTCAGTTAAGACATCATTAAAAAAATTGACTAGTTATTACTGACAGCTAAAAGAAAAAAATACATTTTGAGAAAAAAAGAAATGTGGGACAGCTGAGTGACAAGTGATGTGATGTGGTTGTCTTGCAGATGATGATACATTGCTTGCAGGTGATAATCAGGAAGAGGTCACCCAAACTCATGTAGCTGTGAACCATGGTTTCCAAGATGCAGCAGCAGGCAGCAAATAGCTCTATGACCAGTCCCTTTGAGGCCAATTCATTACTTTCCTTCCCACCATGTCCACTCGGGTTCAAGGACAGTAATAAATAGCTATTGACATCTTGGAAGACCACAGTGTTATTCCTGATACATGGGGTGAAGTCATTACTTTTATGCCCAGTCTTTGTGAGTTGCATGCCATAAGTTGGATGGCCTCACATACCCGAAGGTTTTTTTTTTATATATGCTTGGGGAATCCTGAGGCTGGAATTCAAAATCACAATATTCAGGTTTGTAAGAAGGAGCACTTTTGCAAATACATTAACCCGCTTGGCTTGAAGTTGGCATAATGAGGCCAAAATTATGCATACTTTTATAATTTGTAATTTTGGGTGAATTACCTACAGTAGCCTTATTAATAAATTTTTCTTTCATTTTGATATATTTTTTTTAAGTATGAAAGTGATATAAATTAAAGAAAGCATGAAAACTAAAATCAACAAATATTATAAAAATAAACCTGAGTAGCAGCCGTGATAGAGACAACAAATGAAGGGAGGCTGGAACAAGATAAATTAACAAGGCGACCTTCAGCTAAAAGAACTATTCGTTTTCCATCAGGCCATATCACATGATCTACCTGTGAACGAACTTTTTCCCAGGTAAGATCTGGAGTTCTTAAGCTATTCTAAAAAAAAAAAAAGAAAAGATGAATACATAAAATTATAATATTGAGAATATTAATCAAAAGAAATTGAGTAAAATCAATCATAATTTTCATGAGTCTAGGTAAGTTTAAAAATATTAAGGAGAGATGTGATGCAAAGCATGGCTGGTAGTTTATATTTATCCTCATCTCTTGAAATCCATTCTTGCTTGCCAGTTGGGAAGCCATTTAACCTGAATCTACTGACAATGCTTATAGAGAGGTGTTCATTGAGCTGACAAATTGGCTAAAGATGAAATTTCTAATAAGGTTGCTTAGGAATAACTTAGGGGAGTAGGCATAATAGAAGAGTGTGACGGCAACAAGTAGAACAACTAGACAATGACATCTTTGGCCTCTGTTAGGTAGCCCATTAAATAAAGGTAAGAAAAAGAAATTCTATTATTCCCTTTACCAAATATAACAGCCGAATATAATTATTGGTTTTCGGACCACAGATTACAAAATCTCAACAATCAAGCAAGGAGAAGAACACTCTTACTGCTTTAAAGGCAGAAGAGGGTATTAAAAAGAATAAGAGTAATAAACTCTAAAATAAAATTCCATGAAAAAGTAAAACAATATAATAGGAGTAAAGATTAAACTTGCAAATACAAGTTTTAAAAATTGAAACATGAAAATAGATTAGTTTTGTATATAGAATTACACCATCTTTATTTTTTTAAAGTAGCAAATTATTAATTGTTTAAACACTTTTCATTGGCATAGCATTCCTAAGTAATATTATAAAAACAAATTTGAAAAAATAATTTTATGAAATTTTTATATACCAAATAAAACATTAAATCATATGCTCGTGTTAATTTAAAAATAAAATATTTTATTTCAATCCACAATCAGTTATTTTCTTATTCAACTACACTATAACCTAATATTATATTTATTTTCTTGAGTAGAAAAGAAACTAGAAACACTATTTCAGTTCTGTTTCATGTAAAATAACACAATTTTAAAAAAAGGTATGAATTAAAAAAATGAAGCACTACTGAAAAATTATTTTTATTTCAAAAATACTTACAACATCAATTTCAGTATTTGAGTGTCCCATATTACAAATAACACATCCATTTTTCATTTTATCCATATGTTCCCTGGTAACAACATTCTTGTTTCCTGTTGCAGTAATGACTATATCAACTGTACGAATAACTTCATTAAGCTTTACCACTCGAAAACCATCCATACTAAACAAATAATTTTAAAAGTGATTTATTTTTCAGTTATTGGGATGATTTGGCGTGATAATGAATATCCTTCATAATATATTAATAATCTAACAGTTAATAAGTCCAAGGAAGTATTTATTATCTCAGAGGTTACTGTTATATTTCATGGTTGTACAAAAATAATAATTGTTATTATTATTATAGAAATATATATCTAACAACAGAAATGATGCCTTGAGGTAGGATACTTATACATACTACCAAGGTACTTACTTCTTTAGCTAGTTCTGACCAGAAAATAAAAAAAATGAAAAAAAAATCCTTCAACAGGTTTTTGGGATGAGGTCACAATGTAATCTCGTCTTACAATACCTCTTATTAGATTTAAAAAAACAAAACTTTTTTAATTTTCACCACCATAACCCTTAAAATGCTATGGAGGCATACACATGTCTGGTGAAAGCAATCGGCGGGACTGTGAGAGCATATATGCTTTTGTTGAAAGTCACAAACAGGGGCTATGGACTCATGTGGGTTTTTCAATTTTTCATGTATTATTTACATGAAATTATGATTCAAATATTAAGTACAACTTTATGGGAAACATACATACATGAATAATTTTAGCTATGGCATCTAAGAAAGGCAGATTATGAAACGACCAGGTCTATAGAAAAATAAATTAATATTAAGTCTAAATTTAAATAATTAAAAATTATTAGAGAGTTCAAGAGAGAAGATATTAGAGAGAAAGATAATTAGCTAAAATATCCTGATATTTTAAATAAATTTTATAGTAGGTATTATTGACATAGTGTTTGTAATCACCCGAGACCCATGAGAAATGACTGTAAAGGCACTTCGTATTTTTTTCTTATTGTTATGTTTTAACAATATAAATTTTACAGAATTCCTTGCACTGCTCTTAATTATAGTTACTCTAATATTGGCAAAACCAAAAATCAACTCAAATCAGGCATTTCCCAACACAAATCACCTATTTCTTCCCATTACCTATCCACTTCCAAATAATCAGAACATGCTAGGATCCTGAAGAATTTCTTTAACTATGATCAATCCTCTACCCTAGCCACAGTTCCAAACCATGACAAAAGATTGATTTCAGAATCAATTTACATACAACTTGAACTGAACCTTTTATCGTAAAATTGACAACAGCTGCATTTCTCTAACTAACATTTTAAAGCTTATTAAAAACAGATGGATTCTCTTTCTCACTAATTTCATTCAGTTATTCATATTGTTTATTCATCACTTATTTTGTCATTTTATGTAAGTGTATAAGCATGCATGCACCGGTGAATATTATTCCTCAGATTGTTTTTATATATATTTATATATATATATATATATATATATATATATATATATATATATATATATATATATATATATATATATATATAGTTATACTTCATTTTACTTTTCTTAAGTATATCTGCGAACATATGGACACTCAATTTTTTGTACAGTTACACCTCTTTCATTTAGATGGCACTGCATGTTAGTTTGATTTTTTTTTTTTACACAGATGTAATACTCACATTTATTTCTTGGTCTCATTATATATTTGGTTTTCATTTATAACAACTTATTATTTATTGTTATTGCTTAAAATTATTGGGGTCTAAGGGGGTGAATGCGTCACTTAAAGCCTCTTCACCTCAACTCCACTCTCACCTTTGCGCGGTAGACCCTGTTAAGCTGAGTAACCAAGGCTGAGGTTGTGGTACCCAATCCCTTCGGAGGTCAGTGAACTAACGAGAGATGGAGGTCCTGGTCTAACCAGGATGGTGTAAGTTGGCAGCAGGACTTGCACCTAAGGAGTGGTGGCGGATGAACTTAATATATAGTCAGCCTCCTTAAAAATTTCATTTACTTAAAAATGGCAGCCTCCTGAGGCATAGTTAGATTGTCTACTGCGAAAGGGAAGGAAGATCTCTTTAGCCGTAGTGAAGGCAACTTCCTAGGGGAGGGCACCCCAAAATCAAAGTCACCGGCCCTCCTGGAATGGGGGTTTAGCGTGGGGCCAACTCTCCCACCTTGTAAAAAGCTTCTGAAACTCACAATAAATGAAAAGCTGGACAGAAAAAAAGGTATTGATCATGGCGCAAAAAGAACAAAGCACAACGATATGACCATGGCTACATGGAATGTTAGAACTATGTTACAGCCAGGTAAGATGCAGGAGATTGCAAATGAGATTTTAAAATATCAAATCGATATAACTGCACTCCAAGAAATAAGATGGTCTGGGAAAGGACGTATTGATAAAAAAGATTACACGCTTATTTACAGTGGTGAAGATAACAGAAGAGGGCTCTATGGTACCGGATTTCTAATCTAACGGATTTCTAACAGTCAGAAATTCACTGCTAGGCATTGAAACCATTACTGATAGAATTTGCAGAATCAGAATCAAAGGGAAATTCAGAAATGTATCCTTGATCTCGGCTCACGCACCTACGGAAGATAAAAGTGATGAAGAAAAGGACATCTTTTATGATAAGTTAAGCGAAATCTGTGAGGGCCTTCCAAGGCATGATGCGGTCGTCGTTTTCGGTGACTTCAATGCACAAATCGGTAAGGAGGATTATTTGAGCAAAGTTGCTGGTAAGTACTCACTGCACAACGAAACCAACGACAACGGTCAGCGATTGGCTCAGTTTGCCTCTGCAAATAATCTAAAAATTAAAAGCACGAGTTTTCAACACAAACGTATTCATCTGGGAACTTGGAAAATGCCAGGGGGTGGAATTAATCAAATTGACCATGTGTTAATGTCTTCCAGACATGCCTCAAGTATCATTGATGTTCGTGCCTGCAGAGGACCAAATTGTGACTCGGATCATTATCTTCTGAAGGCCCTTTTCAGACAAAGGTTGGCTAATAGCCGAAAAGGTAATAGAGTACAGAGGAAGCGATGGAACACCGAGAGACTAAAAGTCGAAGAACGGATCCTATTTGAAGACACTCTTAAGGATAAGCTGCAGAACTGCGAAGGGAAAAGTGACACTGAAGAGGAGTGGAAAAATTTAAAGAGTATAATGGAGGAGACAGCAGATTTGGTCCTGGGGGAAAATGGGCACCAAAGGAATAGTGAATGGTTTGATGAAGAGTGTGCCCAAGCCATCGAACAAAAGAACGCTGACAGGCATGCAATGTTACAAAGGGACACAAGAGGGAATAGAGAAAAGTACCGCACTAGCAGAAAGAAAGCCACAAATTTGTGTAGAAATAAAAAGAGAGCGTGGTATAGAAGGAAGATAGAGCTTATGGAAGGGCTAAACGAGAGGAATGAAAGCAGAAGATTTTATCATGCTGTCAAGAAGCTAAAAACAGGATTCCAACCTAAAGTAAACATCTGTCGCAGTAAGGAGGGTCTGCTCCTTGGAGAAGAGAATCAGATCTTGGATAGGTGGGCGGAGCATTTTGAGGAGGTATTCGGAACTGGCCAAAAGAACGCTGAGACGATGGTCAGTACAGTTACTGATTTGGACACCAGGGTTTTCCCGGATGCAGAGCCTCCTTCATACGAGGATTTTATGGATGCCGTAGACCACTCAAAGTCTAACAGGGCTCCTGGAGAGGATAATTTGCCAGCGGAACTATTTAAATATGGAGGCGAATACCTACGTCAAAGAGTTTACAATCTTATATTTGAAATATGGATTGATGAATCTATGCCTGAGGAATGGTATTCGGGATTGATTCTGCCGCTATTTAAGAAAGGGGACAAGACGATATGTCAAAACTATAGAGGCATAACCCTGTTAAATGTTATCTACAAAATTCTGGCAAATATTTTAACAACAAGACTTAAAAATTATTCGGAACAGATCCTCACGGATTACCAATGCGGTTTCAGGCCTAACAGGGGTACTACTAATTAAATCTTTGTCTTGCGTCAAGTACTCGAAAAATGTTATGAGCTTAATACGGATGTCCACATGCTATTTATTGATTTTAAGCAAGCTTTTGATCGTGTGGACAGGGATCAACTGTTTAATGCTCTAAAAGAATTCAAAGTTTCGTTTAAATTTGATAAAAATGACAATATCCCGGACACAGGCTAGTGTAATCATTGGTAATAGAGTTAGCAGGAAAATCCATTTTGCTTCTGGTGTAAGGCAGGGAGACTCTCTCTCTGCCGTTCTGTTTAATCTTGTGCTACATAAGGCTCTGCAAGACATTGTGTCAGATGGAAGTCTAGCATCTCGCTTATGTCAAATACTTGGGTACGCAGATGACATTGTGGTTCTGGCGAGAAGTGAGAAGGCATTAAAGGAAATTCTGGCAAAGATTGTGCAGGAAAGTAGAATCGTGGGTCTTGAGATAAACCAATCTAAAACCAAATACATGGTAGTATCAGGCTCTGAGGCAAGAAGAAGAAAGCAGGATCTTAGGTGTGATGGCTATACATTCGAAACTGTTGATAGATTCACGTACCTTGGCACTGAAATAAACAGTGTGGTTAGGGTGAGTGATGAGATTAGGAGAAGAATAATGTGTGGCAACAAAGCGTATTACGGCCTCTCTAGATTGATTAAATCTTCCCTACTATCAAAACGCACAAAACTCAAATTATATAAAACCCTTATCAGGCCCGTTGTGTGCTATGGTGCGGAGACGTGGACGCTTAAAGTAGCCGACCAGCAAGCTCTTAGAGTATTCGAAAGGAAAATCCTAAGACGTATTTTCGGTCCAATAAATGAACAGAGCACATGGTGTATTAGGAGTAACCAAGAATTGGATGACCTGATAAAGCATGAAGATATTTTAAGGTTTATTAAATCTAGAAGAATTAGTTGGCTGGGTCATATTGAGCGAATGCCGGATGAAAGAATGCCCAAAAAAGTTCTGCGTGAAGCGTTTCCAGGAAAAAGAAAGAGGGGACGACCACGTAAATGCTGGATTAAGGACGTGGAGGAGGACCTGCGTAAAATTGGAGTGACCAACTGGACAAGACGGGCCATGGACAGAGAGGAATGGCGAATCATTGTTGGAGAGGCCAAAGTTCATCTTGGACTGTAGAGCCGAAGAAGAAGAAGAAGCTTAAAATTATTTTTATTTTTCCTTCACAAAACACAATGTGATTTGTAAACATGTCTCATTGTTTTAATAACAAAAGTAGACTATGATAATACCTGATAAAATACTAATAGTAAAATTAGATGAAACAATTTATTAAAAATGCAGTGCAGGAAACACTACAATTTTCTATGAATAGTATGATTATTGGATCTGTGCCTTTGTATAACTTACCAAGCCTGAAGAGCACATATTGGGTCTATTTCTGTGATGTAAACAATGCAGCCTAGCCCTTTTAATGCTTGACAACAGCCTTTCCCAACTTCACCATATCCACATAAAACTACTTGCTTTCCACCAAACATAACATCAGTAGACCGTTTTAAACTGTCAACAGAAATGTTATCAAAAACATAATTATAATATTAAGTTTAAATATAGCAGACTAAAAAAAAAAAAATTATGAATTTCCTTAAAAAATAATACCGATTGCATAGTCATACTTAAAGAAGAATTATTTAAAAAAGGTCTGTTTGTTTTTTTTTAAATAATACTGTATACATTTTTAAAAACATTATTATTAGCACTCAATTCAGTCATTATTTTTTTTTTTTTACCAAAGTAAATAACAGGGGAGTAAGGATTAAATTATTAGATATTAAAATTAATAATTTAATTTATTTACAAATTTAATATCAATGGAAAGAGAACAAAGAAAGAAAAATCTAATTTAGGATATATTCTTGAAAATCAAAAAAAGAAGTTACATAAATTAAGAAAGATAATAATATGAAGTAGAATTAGAAAAAAAAATTGATTATATAAAATACCTATCTAAAATGGATTCACGACAGCTATATAAGTTATCAAACTTCATTTTTGTAACAGAATCATTCACATTCATTGCTGGTACATTGAGTTTGCCTGATTTTGAAAGCTGATATAATCGATGTACCCCAGTAACACTTTCTTCTACGATCCCTAGAAAAAATTAAAACAGTCAGAAAGTAACTATTAAATGTCTTTTATTTCAACATAAAAGAGGTGTTTGAAAGCAATCTATGATAGAACATTTGAATAATTGATCAAATATGTCTAAGACTTCTTCAGCTGACTTCAGGGAATTATTTGTTCACAAAGTCTTCTTCAATTATTATTATTATTTAACATATCTTGTAATTATTTATTGTTAAACTTCCTTTTCAACTGGTTTTCATCTTCTCTTCTTTCTGTACTATAAGACAATCTTTTTGTTCTGAACCAGTGTAAATGTAAAGTAATCCAGATCACCAATAATTTTTACCTGCAACAGATTCCTTTAGGGAAAATACGTACGTAACAATTATTTCATTTATTTACTCATATTTTTCAATATAAGTTTTTAATTGAATTTACAGAAAACTAACCTTAACTTTCAACATAAATTTACTTTTTTATGTCAATAAAAGACATTAATTTTTGACATGACAAAATAAAATTCGATCAATATACACATAAAGTGCAATTAAAAAGTCATGGCAAAAGGAAAAAGAGATTCCAAGACATCAAATATCTGGCTTGGCATAGTAAGCAAATTCCACTTTTTTATAAGGGTTAATAAGGTTTAGATAGAGACTCAATTGAATTGTAAGTTATTGTTTATAGAAAAAACAAACCTAAAATACCCTGCAAAAACCTTAAAGTATTATTATTATATTGTTAAAGTACTATTATTAAAATGATAAGCAATGGAGTGATACTATATTATGAAAAATAGACTAAAAAATATATTCTCCAAAATTTGTAATAAAATATACTATAAAAAAGCAGAATTATTATGAAAGCTAGATACTACTTATAACAACAAACCAGTTACAACTACTTAATAATTAAGTCCCTTGAACTTGATATACCTATTATATGCAGTTTTAACTGTATGTTTCTTTCCTTTTTGTGGTTCAATAAAAAATCCAATTCAGGTAGATTGTTTTGAAAGAAGAGGACATTCCTTAACCTTTTTTCAATACAGCTCATTTATTTGAAATCATCCAATAAATTATACGTATTTACAATATGGTTACATCAAACTAAAAGTAAAATTAAAAATTTGAGAAGAAAAAAATTACTGCCACAGGGAAAGGTTCGTATTCTTAGCATTTAAGGATTATGTGCTTGACTGGCATTGGTATAGCCATTGGCGTGGTGGTGTTTATGTAGTCTTCCATTTCACTTTATCACTTATACTTTGATTATAAATATTAATTGTAAAGTATAATGATATATTAATGATTTTGAATGTTAACATTTTTTGTGGACGAAAGTGGTCCGGGTAGAGGTCAAAGATTTTCTCATTTAATAGGAGAAAACTTTATTGTTTTATATGTTATTGTTAACATTTTTTATTTGTTTGCTAATAATTGAGGTTTCTTTTGAAGTTTTTATTTCTCAAATTATATTTCATCGAAAAAAGTATGTAAGATTGGGTATGTGACAATTACGATAACAAAAATTTAAATTATAGTAAAGCCCTGACATTAAATTAAAAGAATCCATTTGGGGTTTGAACATCTCTAGAGCAAGGGTAGCAATATTTAATTAAAGCAATATGAATTATTAATTCCGATGAATACACATTATACACAAAAATTAAAAGTTATAGTATCATTGCAATGGTTTTTTAAATAAAATATATTAAAATTTAATTATTAAAACCATAACATAAAATTTCAAAAACATTATGTTGGTCGATTGGTTACACAAGTACAGATAATTCAATAGCATAAGAGTACAATCTCTGGTTCTAAATGGAAAATTATTAAAATTAAGAGGGGCAATGAACTTACTACATCCTAAAACAAAATACTGCTTGGACCAGTGGATTATGTATTAAAATCGCTAAATTCTATGTCAAGTAAGTATCTAACATTAAAACTTTGTTTTACTATGAATTATTAAATATTTAAAATATAAATATAAACTATTTTATTGATAACTCATCATGAAGCAACAGACAACAATAACCATGATCTCTGATTGCCAGGTGATCACTGTTTATGTCATATGATTTCAGGTGGGAATACTACTGCCAGCAGGCTTAGCGTTGGAGACTCCTAGACTTGACAGTTGGATCAAATTTAAAATGGATACTACAAAGCACTTGAAATTACTTTTATTTTTAAAAAATGCCATTTAATGCTAGTATAATAAAACCTAAATTGATGAGAAACTGGTCTTTTCATCACAAACATATGCTTAATGAAACAATCACTCAGTGATTTTTCAAGAAAATTTTACCAGGATTAACTCACAAGGTTACATATTTTATTTTAACATTGTTCAGGTTGATCCTGATTCTTGATCTACCTTCTACTTTGATGGTAGTAAATATTTTTTGTAAATTCCAACAATACATTAGTCAAAATATGCCTATCTACCAAAGACAATATTGCTGGCATGATCTTCTTTCCAAACTAGAGTCCACATTATTAATTAAAACCAACAATATTTGAATAAAACTTCCAATACATCTTACCTTTCCCTTTAAATCATAACTTTTTCAGGCAGAACATCTCTGGTTGCAGAAATATTGGAAATTATTCAAATTAAAAAAAAGCTCTGAATACTTAAGAAATGAAAATTGATTTCAAAGAAGAAATGAAGACCGAATAATCAAACCTAAAGTGTTTTGTAAAATGCTTTAAAAGTGACCGAAGGTCATTATAACATCATTTAAAAACAATTTTAGATGAATAAAGAACATTAGTTGATAAGAACTTATAAATAAAAAAAAGTATTTGTTTAGGTAACATGTTACTAGCAGTTTTTAAATTAATAAATACCTTTAATAGCTTTAAATAGTCCTGGGTATTTCTTGAGCATTAAATGAGTGGCATCTCCACCATCATCAAGTATCATATTGGGCTGCCAGTTTTCTGCATTGATGCACTTATCAATACACCACCAGAAATCTTCTTCTGTCTCACCCCTCCAAGCAAATATTGGGAAGCCTAAAAACCCAACCAGTTATTATTTATTTTTCCCATTTGAAACAAAATTTATTTCTGGTTAAACATATACCCTGATAGGGTTATTATATTAATTTTCAAAATAAGCAATGCTTTAAGCTTCTATAATATTGAAAATTTTGCTATGGACATAAACAAGTAAAAATTCTAGATATGAGTAAAAAAGTAAGTACTGCTAAATCTCCATTCATTTTTTATTTCATCCACAAAAAAAAATTAAGAAAAAAAGATATTTTTAACCAGTGTGGGTAAGTGACTCAGTCTTGTTAATAACGTTCAATTCTTTGATGTTATTAGAAGAGGTTCCAATCAAAAGTATCATGTTATATTGAATCTATAATATAGTCACATCTGAAAAATGTGTGTGATGGCTAGGAAAAGTTAGGTTAGACAATGTTGAATTTAATGAGGTAGTTAAAAGAATAACAAAAAGTCAATAAACAACTGTCTACAACAAAGAAGAGGAGGAAATGGTTGAAATTTCACAAATGAGCATTTGAGGCAAGAAAATAGTTATAATCAGAGGAAGGTAGATAAAAACTAACTGGAAGGAAGTTTTGACCGATTGATTCTCCTCAGTGACTTAGCATGTTGTTTAGGAAATGGCTCGGGGAGGGGGACCTGGGCCTGGAATCAGATTTTAGGAGAAAAGAGGCACAATCATAATGATCTTCTTTGCATTTAGTATAAGCTTATTAATGATTTCCTAGTCACTTATCTATTGATGTCTTCTTAGAGCTTTAAAATGGTATCTTCATGCTCGAAATGAGAAAAAATTGGATATCAGTGGCAATTAGATAATAATTGGAATGTTGGGTGGAAATCGGAAGATTATTAATGAATAAGGAAAAAAGGTTAGGGGATAAAGAGAAATCCACTTTTTTCGACAGAAACAGAGAAGGGAATTATTGAGAGCTACAACATACTCGGAACCACCGGTGAGAAAGGATTGAAACCTTTGTAGGGCACTGGAAAAAATAAAGATAAAAAAATAGGATAGTTAATCTGATAGAATTATAAATCTCACTATGCTTTCATAAATTTGATTTTCCTAAAACATTCTTCCACCAATATATTTAGTATAAAAATATCAAATGATTAAAAAACCAAATTTTATCCAAGGACAATTCTTCAAATTAAACTCTAAACATTACAACTAAAAGAATCAAAACATAACATTTCTAAAAATTAAAAATTCCGGTACCATGCAAAGGTAAAATTAAAGTTGAAAAATCAGTTAAGTTTGGGTAGTTCCCTTCATAAATGGTAAAGAAAATACATAAAAATTATTATATATAACTTTTATAAAACCCTTTTTTTTTTACAAATGACAAACGGCAAAGACATCTTAAAGAAAATATAAACTTAATACAAAGAATTTTATTCTCATTATACTAATTGTTAATTAGTCCTTTAAACTGATTTTGTCATTAGCCCCTGAAAAAAAGGACATGGTTTTGAATCATTACAGATCAAAATTGAATTTTTGGCAGTGAATTTATTTGAGAATAATAATTTAATCAATGCATATATTTGCAAATGAGATGTGATGAGAGAATGAAAATTAATATTGAACAGGGCTAATCTCTTTCTTTCCTTCTTTCTTTTTTTCAAAATGGACTTTCTCAACCTTTTTTAAAGTAATCATATGTAAATTTTAAAAACCTATCATCTCTCAGAGATGAGTCCTGTTAGAAATTTACTGAAGACTTCTGATATTGTAAGTGGTCATTTAAAAATCATTCAAGTTGTGTGGTGTATATATTAATACAATAGAGGTTTATGGTTTAGAATAGATGGACAAACATGCAGCCCATGGACCGCATGCGACCATCCATGCAAGATTGAGCAGGCTATTTTATATTTATATTGGAACTTTAGTTTATTGCTGTATGCATACAACAAATACTAAATAAATGAAAACTTGCAAGTCATTGGCATAATATAGAAATGCGAATACTTCATATTGTATTTAGAAATGTCAAATATTGAGGGAAGAATCTAAAAATTAAGAGAATGATGAAGACTATCAAGTATTTCATGTTAGAGAAGAATTGGTTGACTGTAACTTCTAATATAAGGAAGAAATAGTTGGGGGTGCAGTCAATAAAAACTCCTTAATAAGTGTAACTTATTAAGGTGTTGTTATTGACTGCACCCCCAACTATTTCTTCCTTACATCAAGTATTTCATTAATTAAGACTGAAAAATTGATGATAATGGATCACAGTATGGCAATAAAGCTGTATTCCTTTTCTTTCTTTTTTGATTACATTTTTTAGAACTTGTTTACATAAAGTATGATTGGTGGGGAAAATTAGTCGTTAATCATTTCGGAGAATTAACCACTCAAGTGGTTTGGGGATGTCTGCTGCATGGACAAGGACATGGACCGAACAAAGCTAATAGAAGCTCGACCCACTGGAAAGAGATTGGAAAGGTGTCTCAGAGTTTCATGATCAGGACTTCATGCAAAGGATTGAAAGTAGAAGAGGAAAATCCTTCAACCGAATGAAACAGTTAAGTAGATACCGGGAGGAGAGGCTGTACTGAGTTGACACTCTTTGACACAAGAAATGACATGTGAGGAAGATAAAGAAGAAGAAGTGATTTGCTGTAATGCTACAAATCAAAATACCTGAGAAACCATTAAGTTTTTCAATTACCTAGTTCTGGCTAAACACATGGCTGACATGAAGGTAAGTTTAAAGAAATACACAAAATCATGGTTTTTATATATTTGTAGTATACAGCTATTAATCCGGTAATTTTATTTTAACATTTAAAAGGGAGCTTATGTGTTGAGATTGTTATTTAAAATTATGAGGATTTTCAGCTACTCAGAGGCTGAAATAAATGAAAAAAAAATATAAATAAAAAAACAAGAAATGCTGAAATGTATAAACAAGCGATTTATAAAATGGCTAACATAAAGGGCCTTTCTAATTAAGTCAGCATGATGTAATTGTATTTTATTCTTATAATTTCCTTTATACAACAATACTGAAGTTTTCCTTCATAATAAATTATCATTAAAAGGTTGGTTAAGAGAAATATTATTATTCTCATTTGCATGAGCATTGAAAAATGTCTCAACTTTCTTGATGGAAGTAGATATGTTATCCTTAATCAGATAAATTAATTCAATACCTAATATGAACATAACACATATTTACAAGCTCTAAAAGGCTTACAAGAGCTGAACTAATCATTCATAAGATAATACCATCAAAATTTTTCAATAAAAACCAAAATATGTCAAGAAGATATAAGATGTACCATTAGGGAATTGATTTTTAACTATATCCAATATTTCCCATTGCCAGCTGTCCCAATCCAGGATTTTATTATTATTTTTTTTTTTTATCAATTGTGGGCATAAAGAATTTCCGAACTATATGGAAACAGAAAAAGCAACATTCTATTCAAACCCTGAGGGTCAAACACTAATGGACCCTACAAAGTTTTACCACTTTTAAGTGAATTTATTCTCGTGAACGTTAAGGAACATAAGAATTACATTTATTCTTTGATGACTGCATTAATATAATATAAAAATATTATTACATTGTTAAAAAAATATAAATAATAAAATATTATGTAAAAGTTTCTACTCTATATTTTGTTTAGAGACAATTCTATAAAAGACTGTCTCAAAGATTTTGCTACAATAAAGCATAACATTTTAAAACAAGTTTGACTGTTTACAGACCAGAAATACATGGATTTAATACAATGTAACATTAAGTTATTACCAAGACAATTAAATATCCTTAAGTTATAGCTTTCAAATCTTGGTCCAACATGAACCTCAAGGCAAAGTTACGAAAAGAGGTTAAGGGGAAAAAGTGCCAAAAAAAAGATAAAATTATTATTAGAGGAGTAATTTTTTGAGTTCATCTTTAAACCTGAAAAGTCCGGTAAAGTCACACGTTTTCTCCTTTTATTGATAGCTAAATAAATAATTAATATTTTGGTCTATCTAACACTATAAGTTGTAGAAATATTCCAATTGTTGAAGATTTCCAATTTTATTCTTTTAACTACCCATCAGAGTCATGAAACTAAAAGATCTATAAAAATTGAAACAATATATGAGCCGTTGATTTTGAAAGTGAGACAACTCCATTTTGTAAAAAAAAAAATAATTAAAGCTGAATCGTATTACAAATTAACACAATTTTATATTTTTAATCAATTAACAATCAATATTATTTCACTATTAGTATAAATTTGTTATTAGAAATTTATTTGGTCAACAATATTTCAAAGTATTGATTTTGAAAGTGAGGCAGCTCCATTTTATGTTATTACTAAATATTTACTCACAAAATCAACACTTTACAATATTTTTGACCAAATAAATTTCTATAACAAGCTTTTGCCCACGGCTTCGCTCGCGTGGAATTTGGTCAGCCACATAAAGTTTCGTGACAGATCATTTTAAATAAATAATTTAATTTTTTGTGACTATAAGTTACAACATCCAAAATTTCAGATGTCTAACTTCAAAACTGACGGATTCCATACAATCTTTGAACCCCTACTATATTAGGGGGGAAACCCTTGGAGGTGGAATTATCCAAATTCCTTTCTTAGTGCTTATTTAAGATGCTAAGTTCAGTGGTTTCTGCTGTTCGTTGACCGCTGGGTGTGTTAGTCAATCAGGTTACAGTTTTATATAAACTTCGCCTGTGTGGTGTGCTAATAAAAAGTAGCCTATGACCTTCCCCAGGCTTGAAATTATCCATATCAAATTTCATCACAGATGGATCAGCACAGCCGTGAAACATACATTGACACTGATTAACAAACGGAACGGACAAAAGTTTAATGTTGTTCGTGTGAGGAAAGAATTATGTAATGTTATTGAATTTATTGAAAAGGATTACTTAGTGTAACGGTTTCATTTGTCGTACGGCAGCAGTGGGAAAAAAAAAATTAAAATTAGAATAATGTACATATGTAGGTTATTTATCAATGTTGTTTTAGTTTTGGCGGTCCTACACCTACTGCAATATACTTATGTAAAATATGTTACTTGATTTGTTTCATTCAGCGAAAATATGTTACTTGATTTGTTTCATTCAGCGAAAATATGTAGATTTTGCGAGTAAGAAACACGTGAGCAAGCTACTCAGAGAGCAGAATTTTATCCGACTTACTTCATATTTATCATTACATTATGACCAAATTACACAACATCATTATAAAATGTAGCCCAGGGGCGGATCCAGGATTTTTTTCTGAGGGGAGGGGGGGTACAACGGGCAGACGGGGAAAAAAAATCAACAATAACTTACAAATAAACTTGAAGTATCTATAGAAAGATTTCAAAAGTTTATTAGAATATCAAAACAATAGTTTCACTCATGTTCTTTCTGTTATTTTAACTACTATGATCATGTGATTTGCCTATAATTATTTACTATAATGGATTCTCCACAGCACACAAAAAACTGCCTGGGGGCATGTTCCCCCGTGGCCCCCCTAAATCTGCCCTTGTTGTAGCCTATGTGTTATTCTGATGTATAACCTATATTACTGTAAAGTTTCATCCAAATTCGTTCAGTAGTTTTTGTGTGAAAGAGAGACAAACATACAAACTTTCGCATTTATAATATTAGTAGGATTTAATAAGTTCAGTTATAAGACAATTAAAATTTCTACAATAAAATAAAATGACTAATGTATCAGGGGACTTTAAAAAACTTAAATGAAGGAATTTCACAAGCGGTATCACAGTTGGACATTGAAGAATACTATATTTAAAAAGAGTTTTTTTTTAATTCATACATATATTTTTTTTTATGGCGTTTTTATTATGTTTTAATAATATTTTATATCACCAGTAGCAATTTCACTACTAAAACTGCCTATTTCTTCAGATGAAATTAAAATATGATTCATCTTGGGAAACTGTTATAAATATTTTCTCTATGAAAATTTCCTTCAGTAGCAATATTATACTTTGTCACAATGTATGAGTCTCATGAAAAATCTTAATTTTTAGAGTTCTTAATTTCTTTTTGAAATTCACAATTCAATTCTCTTCCTCTCTCTACACAAAAGAACACCAATAGATAGAATTTTCTGGCTAAAAATTTGGTCCCTAATAATATTTCGTGAATGTTGATAGAATAAACTATCTATCTGCCACAGCCAGTATTGAACTCATGTATGTATGTGTAAATACATTCATACATTCATATCCACAGGTACACAATAGTTGTATCATAATTTGGAATGAAAAGTCAATAATAAGCCTGATATACTCAAAAAATAATATATAGCATACACAGTCTATAAAATAAATAAAATGATGTAATACATATCATGCAAGGTAAGGATAAGCATAAAAATATAAAATACAGCTGATATTATTCCATTTTTGAGGCCTCATACACTTTCAGCTTTAGAAGCAATTGCTGAACTAAGTAGATAAATTTCATGATGTAATTGATCAAGAGAAATAGTATCATTTACACTGATTCGAGCTAGTTATGGGATTATATGGGATATTACCGCATAAATGTATTGATGAAATGTAATAAAAAATAGCAACAAACCATCAACACGATTTGGTGTTATTTCATAATGCACGTGCAACTCACTTGTTCATAGAACCAAAATTAACCATAGAGTGTGGAATAGCATCATCCAGTTCAGATTCAGCATGATATTTTTTCATTTCTCCTTTAATAAAATAGAGATGGATTCAAGAAGTTTATTAAAACGATTTATCATAAATTTTCTAGGGCTGTTTTGGTCACAAGAAAGTCTCTGAAAATAAAAATTAAAAAAAATTCTAATAGACTAAATAGGCAGAAGAGCACCATAAATTTTAAAAAGAATAAAAACAGCTAAAACTAGAAATGTAAGGGATTTTAGGCAACAGTTCGGTCGAATATGGGGTAATAATACTAGAAAAAGTAAAATATGTTCTAAAACTGAGCTTATGGGACCTCTTCATATTGAAAACAAAATAAAGCAGCAATTACTTCACCAAACACCTCTCGAAAAATTAGATATGTTCAGATAACTATATAAAAAAAAAGTCAGCCATGATAATCAAAGTTGTTACACATATATATACTTGGATATTACCTAAGAAGACACAGCACATTCATTTAATAATTTATTAAAATGATCAACCTACAGAAGGAAAATTAGAGGCCTCATATACATTATGAACAGTGAACATGACAAAAATAAATTTGCCATGATAAAAATAATAAGTGAGAAGTCATTAAACTAATTAATGACTCAAAAAATTAGTTTATGGACATAATATCAATAAAAAACAATTATTTTCATTTTTAAACCTCAAAACGTTAAACACTTATTTTTTAATATATCTATGATTTGAATGAAACAGTTGCATATCTAGGTCTATTGACATAAGAAGATTTAAAGTCACTAAGATAAAAAGTGTATGAAGGTGTAAAAAAAAGAAAAGAAAGATGAAGAAAGAATATTTTATAAGATATAAAATGTTATCTTTCATGTAACAAAACTTTTCTAGGGTATGGAATAAATAAGACCATTGATAAAATTCTAATGTTTGTACTGAACCAATTAAAATGTATAATAAACAGAAATTATAAATAACCTTGAGATTAATAGCGCACATTGTTGCTTTAAAGAAGCAATGAATAACAAAATGTATTAGCAAAATTAAATACATAAAATTAAAATAAATGTTAAAAAAATAAAATTAAAAAGGAAAATTAAATAGATTACGGAAATAAATTATTAAAGGAAGAATATTTATAAATCAAGTTTTGTAGTAAAAATAACTTTCTTTAAAAAAACTATAGTAAATCTTGTGTTATTATAAAAATAAATAAATTTAAAGTTGTATATTACCTGCTTCTGCAAGGGCTGCAGCCACTTCATTCTGAAAAATGACAATCATTTAAATATATTCTATGTAAAAATTAATTCAATTAGTTGATACAATTTTGGACTATAATACTAAGAAAACTTATATATGTATAGTGAGGCAAAATTATTTGCAAACCCCGTTTTTTCTTTATACAATGAATAGAAATATTAAAAACTATTCTTTGAGGTTACCCAATAAAAAGTATAATTAAGACTTGTTAAATAATAGTGTACAATCGATTGAAAACTTTGATCATAAAATAATAATTACAAATAACATAATTGCTAAGAAAAAAGTAAATGCACTCTTTATTTCTTTTTACTTTTTTTACTTATGTATGGCAACTTGGAACCTAAAGACATTCAATGGAAAAGAAGTAGAGCTTATAGAAGACATGCTCAAATATAAGGTCGATATACTAGGAATCAGCGAAGTGAGGAAGAAAGGTAGTGGAGAGATGAAACTAGATCATGATCATGTTCTCATTTACTCTGGCATCCCAAAAAGAAGTTTTGCAAAAGAAGGAGTTGGCATAATTATGAAGAGTGAAATGTATAGCCAAGTAGAGGACTGGAAACCCATTTCCCCAAGATTAATAATAGCAGACCTACAACTATCAGTAGGAAAATCAGCATTGATACAGGTCTATGCACCAACAGAGGATGCATCTGCATTGGATAAAGAATTGTTTTATACCGACTTGGAGAGAACAATAAATCAATGCCATGATAAAAGCAGGAGCATCATCCTGATCGCCGACTTTAACACCAGAACTGGGTGGGATCACAGATGTACACATGGTAAAACCGGTCTGCATGGTGGGGAAAGAACATTGAATAATAATGGCCAACGATTGATCGAATTTTGCATCGATAATAATCTCATGATTGGGAATTCCTTTTATCCACACAAAAGAGTTCATAAATCTACCTTCTCTTCAGATGAAAGAAGCAGTGTCATTGATTATATTCTTTATGATCGGAACCTGAGGCGATACTTCACAGATAAAGAAGTAATTAGAGGCGCCAAAATCAGCACAGATCACCTGTTGTTGGTAGCAGATACATGCATTCTGAAAGAGCGCAGACAGCAGACCAAGTCTTGTGAAAAATTAATATACAAGAACTAGAAGCAATCGATAAGTGAGAAGAGTATACCGAACTTCTAGAAGAAAGATTAAGAGCCATTGACTTGGAATTGGGACTTGAAGAATTCTGGAGAGAGTTTAAGTCAACAGTCCCAACAGCTGCTGCAAATGTATGTGGTTTGAAGAAGGTAAATTCAAATGAAAAACAGTGGTGAAAAAAAGTGGTGGAACTAAGAAGTTAGAATTTCTGTGAATAAAAAGAAAGAAGTGCCTGGAAAGCATATCAGTCACTGCGCACAGATCAGAACCTACAGGAATACAGGCTCAGGCAGAATGAGGCCAAGATAGCGGTCCGTGAAGCTAAGAAGCAATACTGGGAGGAATTCGGCAAATCACTAGACAAGGATTATTACGAAAATATAAAAATATTTTGGAAGAAGACAAAAGCCCTGAGAAGCAAAAGTATTAAAAGGATAAGAAATGTAATGAGTGAAGATAATAAAATCCTTGCCAAGCCGGAAGAAATTCTAGATAGGTGGAAAAGACATTATGAACATTTTTTTTCTGGAACAGATGTGATGGAACCCAACGAGACAACAATAGAAAATAGTCAGGACAATGAGGAAGCTATCTGGGAGGAAGATGTAGAAAGAGCTAAAGAAAAAATCAAGACTGGCAAAGCTGCAGGATATGATTGCATTTCACCGGAAATGATTAAGTATGGAGGACAGGAGATAGTAAAAGTCTTACAGGCTCTATTTCAGAAAGTATGGGACAACAAAAAGATACCGAAGGATTAGGAAATAAATGTAGTAGCCTCAATACACAAGAAAGGGAAGCAAAGTGACTATAGCAACTATAGGCCAATTTGTCTCTCCTCAGTAGTGTATAATATGTACACATCAATCCTTCAGTATAGGCTCAGAGAACTGGTGGAGAATCAGTTGGAAGAGGAACAGGCTGGCTTCCGTCCTGGGAGGCAAACTCGGGATAATATCTCCATTCTAAGAAATATATTGGAAAAGTCGTGGGAGAGAGGTAAGACCATGTACCTTGCATTCTTAGACCTGCAATCTGCTTTTGATTCTGTTCCTATGAAATATATATAGGAAGCCCCCCAAGCAAAGAAAGTCCCAAAAAACCTTATAGATGCAATAAAATCGACATACCAAGACCCATAACGGGTAGCACGTATAAATGGGCAAGTATCTAAGCCATTCTGTATGGAACAAGGAGTGAAGCAAGGAGGTAGCCTTAGCCCACTGCTCCTCATTACACTAATAGATGAAGTCCATAAAATTTGCAAAAGGACAGCATGGACATAATTGGGAAAGTGGAATCTCAGGACAATCCTCACAAAATGTTACCTGTTCGCTGATGGCATTGTCCTTCTTGCCAATACTAAAGAAAAGAAACAACAAGCAATAGTTGAGTGGCAGGAGGAGCTTCTGAGTAAAGGAATGAAAATAAGCTCTACCAAGAGTAAAGTACTTGTAGTCTATAGAGAGGAGGAAACAGACGTGCATTGATACTGCAATGGAGAAGAGTTAGAAAGCACTAAAGACTTTAATTACCTGGGAACAATTATCTGAAAGTCGGGAAGGATAGACCAAGAAATTTCCAACGGAATAATAAAAGCTAACCAGATCTATTATCAGATTTGCAACACAATTGTGGGCAAACGATAATTAAGTATAAAAGTAAAACTCCATATTTATAAAGCATTATTTCTCCCTACCTTGATGTATGGATGTGAGAGTTGGGTCAAAACGGAGACGCATATAAGCCGAATTACCGCAATAGAAATGAAATACCTCCGCAGAGTCGCTGGCAAAACAAGAAGAGACCAGGTGAGGAATCTAAGAATAAGGGAAGAATTGGGAAACCCTGCATTAAAAGATTCCCTGCATAAACGGCAGCTGAGGTGGTTTCGGCACATTTGCCGAATGAGTCACGATCAAAACCCAAGGAAGGTGTTCGAAGCTAGACCTACAGGCACGAGACCACGAGGAAGACCACGAACTTCGTATAGAGAATATGTGCACAAGTTGGGAGAGGAAAAAGGCAAAACCCTGGAGCAGCTGATGATGTTGGCACGGGACCGACAGGACTGGCACAGTTGGGTAGAGGTTCCTCTACACTGAAAGGTATACGGAGGAAGGGAAAGGAGAAGAAGAAAAATAATGCCAAAAACTAGTGAACTGAGAACTACTAGTCAGAAAGTGATTTTATTGAGCAACCGCCAAAAATCGTAGCACGAAATATCAGACTTCTCTGGTATTAATGTTTCTAGAGTAAGGTACATGATTAAGAGATATGAAGAACAAGGATCAACGGCTAATAAACGACACTAAGGTCGTCATAGGAAACTATATGGAAGTCCAGGTGTGATAGTAGGTGCTTTAGCTAATATGGTTTAATCAACCATGCAAAAACGAGAACAGTGAGAAATGATCTAAATTCTTTATTGTAGGGTTCCAAGAAAAAAAGACTTTCTTCGGCAAAAGAATACATTAACAAGTCCATCCGTTTTGGGAAAATTTGTTGTTCTCCGATGAGAGTAAGTTTAATTTGTTTAATTTTAGGTTAGTTTAATTTGTTAGGATCTGATGGAGGAATGACAATTTGATGAAGGACAATCGAGAAACTGAAGAAGCAAACCGTTACAGACACTGTAAAACATAGAAATAGGAATATAATGCTTCAGAGATGAGAGTAAGTTTAATTTGTTTAATTTTAGGTTAGTTTAATTTTGTTAGGATCTGATGGAGGAATGACAATTTGATGAAGGACAATCGAGAAACTGAAGAAGCAAACCGTTACAGACACTGTAAAACATAGAAATAGGAATATAATGCTTCAGAGATGAGTAACCTTTAATAGAGTAGATGATCTTGTTCTTACATCTAATTATATATATCTAATTCTTAGGTGCTCTTTTGAAACGGTCCAAGCACTTTTATATTCAATGTATCAATTTTCTAAATCCTAGCAGAACTTTTATCTGTCGTAAACAAAAGACTTCTTGTCCTCCTGCATCGTTTAATAACATCCCACTGATTCCTGTAGAACAGGTCTGGTACTTAGGACTACAACTTGACAACCACTTAACTAGGAATTCCCATACTAGACTGAAACGACAAGAAAAAGCTCGCCAGTCCAGGCTACTTTAACATTTTTTTTTTTTTTTTTTTTTTTTTTTTCAGTGGGCATTAGGTGCACCGCGACCATGACTGATCTATTGTGCGCCCCATCTATATGCGATTTTTTAAAATCTTAGATTAGTCGAACCCACAAATTTCAGTATGCTTGCTGGGTTGATAGTTTCGTGCTGCCTGGGATCGGTGACTCTATCCAGACCAAAGGTTTCAAATCTTAGGTCGGCAAACCTATCACATAGGCAGACAATGTGGTAGGGTGATTCGTCCGCTGCGTGACAAAAGCGGCAAGAGGGGACATCCGCCAGTCCCAGCCTAAACATGTGGGCGTTGAGCCTGCTATGCCCTGTAATCACCGCTATGATTGTCTTTAATGCTTCCCTGCCCAGCTCCAGAGCAGCTTTGCTCAACTTCTCATTGAAGCTGTCAAGGAATAATTTAGAGTGCCTTAAGCCACCTAGTCCGCACCAATGCTGGTTCATTCTTCGAAGGTAGATGTCCTTTATTCTGCGCTTTGCATAGCTGAGTCCGATGCCGCAAACCGGTTCAGGACTGCACGGTACTCTATCCGATCCTAGTCTAGCCAGCCTATCAGCCTCTTCATTGCCAGGGATACCATGGTGTCCAGGAACCCACTCAATGCTAACCCTGTTACTCTCAGCCAGTTTGTTAAGAGCTGCATAGCAGTCCCACACAATCCGTGAGTTGGTACTGTGTCCACTTATCGCACCTATGGCAGCTTGGCTGTCAGTGAAGAAAGTAATCCTTCTACCTGACATCCGCTCATCCAGCAGTGTCTGTGCACAGTAATTAATGGCCAGTACTTCAGATTGAAATACTGAGGAGTACCTCCCCAGGGAGATCCAGGTTCCTTCCCTGGGTTTGTCCCTCCTCCAGAACCCTGCTCCCGCACCAGAAGCCGTAAGAGAACCATCCGTATAGCAATTGATGCCGTTGCAGGGCCTGTGCCTTTTCGTTGTGTCAATATTGACCATATACTTAGGCGACATCACGGTGCCAACCTGAAGATCAGACCGCATTGCTAAGATGCAATCTGCCTCAATTTTAGTGAACAGTTCCCTCGAGCCACACAAATCACATACCCCAGGGATTATGTTCTGTTTGAGCAGCCTGTACATGGAGATCAAGGCCTGGTACTCAAGCTCCAGCACCAATGGCCTGAGCCCAAGCACCACCTCCATTGTAGCAGTAGGAGTCGTCCTCATCGCACCCGTCATCATTAGACAGGCCAATCTCTGTAGCTTCTCCATCTTAAGTCTGGATCCACTTTTACCTGCGCCTTGCCACCACACCAGGGCTGCATAAGTCACAATGGGTCTAATGGCCGTGACATACAGCCAATAGATCATTTTCGGCTTCAAGCCCCATGACTTTCCCACTGCCCTTTTGCAAGCCCACAGGCATCTAATGGCTTTGTTTGTCGTGTTATCCACGTGTTGTCTCCATCTCAGTTTATCGTCCAGCGTCAGCCCAAGATATTTAACCGCGCTGTTCCAACATAACTGGATCCCATTGAGCATTGGCAGTCTTATGACCACCTTGCGCTTTCTTGTAAAGGCCAGAACGTTTATCTTACGCGGGTTGATGCTCAGACCATTATCCAGGCACCAGCGCGCCAGAATATTCGTCACTGTCTTAAGCAGGTCAGAGATAACACAGTGATGTCTGCCTCCTACAAGGATGGCTACATCATCCGCGTACCCCTGTGCATAGAAGCCTGCTCCATTGATTGCTGACAGAAGTGAGTCCGCCACCAAACACCAGAGCAGTGGTGAAAGTACACCTCCCTGCGGGCAGCCTCCTCTGGGCTTGATCCACAGTTTGGTGGTACCTAGTTCAGATGTAAGAGCTCTCTGCTCCAGCATGGAATTAATCCACCTGCAGACAACAGGCTCGATCTCTTTGCTCCTCAGCGCCCTACTTATGGTGCTGTAAGGTGTTCTGTCAAAGGCACCTTCTATATCTACAAAGATGCCTACTGTAGTTTCGCCCTGTTTCATGGATCTCTCCAATCTTGTAACCAGGTTAAAAAGAGCAACCTCACAGGATTTCCCTGCTTGGTATGCGAATTGAAGCGGGTGTATTGGATTTGCTACCAACGCACTGTTCCTGATGTATCTATCTAAGATCTTTTCTAGCGTCTTCATCAAGAATGATGACAGACTAATTGGTCTGAATGCTTTGGGGTCATCATATGACTCCTTGCCAGGTTTTGAGAGGTAACATAGTCTGGACGTTCTCCACTTCTGAGGAATATATCCAAATGCTAGGCTTCCTCTCAAAAGTTCGAGCAGGTAAGTCCTGATTGCCGTAAATCCCTGTTTCAACAGGACCGGCAAGACACCATCAGGGCCCCCCGATTTATAGGGCTCGAATGAGTCAATAGCCCATTTGAGGGAGCTCATGTTTATGATCTCCCTAGCCTTTGCCAGATGTACACCACCCGTTCCTAAGATGTGTTCATCCGGCGCTACCTCACTCGCCAAATGGGATTCGCACCCCGGAAAGTGACAATCAGCCAACTCCCTCAGGGTTTCCTCCTCATTCCGCGTGTATCCACTCCTTGTCCTGAGCGTTCCCAAGACTGTATGTCCCACATCCCTGGACATTATCTTTTTGATGCGACAGGCAGCAGGAATATTGTCCACATCGCTGCAGTACTTCCTCCATGCCTGTCTTTTAGCCTTCCTTACCTGTTTGTGGTACTCAGTGAGAGACGCTCTATAGGTCTCCCACTTACCCGTTCTTTTAGCAGCATTGAATAGCTTCCTGGTGCCATTTCTTAGCTTATTCAAGTTGTCATTCCACCAGGAGGTTTTCCTGTTGGAGCTGACACAGCACACACGATTACTGCTGGCATAGGCATCCATAATGGCTTTTGTCAAAGCATCATTAAGGGATTCCAGCTGCCATGTGTTCTTGATGCCCTTAGGGCAGCTTTTAAGGTTCTCCTCCAGACTGCTGCTGAAGAACCCCCAGTCCGTGCGCCTGGGGTTTCTGTACAGTAAGGTCTGGGGATCACTAACGCAGAGGTCTACTTTAACATTTACTAGACAAACACTCCAACTCCTAATTAATTACAAAAGACTCATATACATGACAATCATTAGACCCATCTGGACTTACGGAGTAGAGCTTTGGGGCTCCACTAAGCCACCGAATTCCACTCGTATTCAATCCTTACAATCCAAAATCCTTCGTAAAATCCTCAATGCTCCTTACTTAGTTATGAACAAATTAATCCATAATGACCTTAAAGAGGAAAATAGTTGACTGGATGATTCTAATGAAGGATAGAATTGGTCAGGACAGGGGGTGCAGTCAATGATACCACAAAAATAATAATAACTTATTTTTGTGTTATCATTGACTGCACCCCCTGACCAATTCTCTCCTTCATAATGACCTTAATGTCCCATTTGTTGCAGATTTGGTGCGAATCCGATATCAATCTTTTCATGACAAACTTTATTTCCGCTCAAACCCACTAGTTTCAAACCTAGCAACCTCTTCAATTCCTGATAATCCTCCGAGAGGTCTGAAAAGAAGATGGCCCCGTGACCTTATAAGTTTAACTTTTAATTTGAGTACTACCACTGGGTAGTTTCTCTATTTATCTTTATGCATGATAATATGTACCATTCATCCTATTTACTTGTTATATTAGTATAATATAGTAGTAAATTTTATTGAATAATAAAATAAAAAAGTAGAACTTTTACAGTACAGTAGAACCCCTCTAGTCTGCCCTCGGCTATTCCGACACTTCGATTAGCCCGAAATCTAGACACTTTAACATTTGTAGCCATGAAATGAACATTAAATATGCTATATATATATAATTGCTGAGTCATGAGAGGAACTGAACCTGACAAGCTGAGAAAATCTTGGCATAAGCTTTGGGCGAAAGTGATTGAAGATGAGCAAAACAATGATACCTAGAAATCATTAAGGATCTATAAACTGTGATAAAGACTGTAGAATAAATGAATAGCTCAACGATGACCAGATTATTGTTGCAGCAAGACACTAGATGGAAGGTAGGAACTTTGCCTTATACTGTAGTCAGACTTTTATTCTGGGTGAAGCCAGCTTGTAGTTCAGTTGTAGATAGAATCAATCAACCCTGACAATTAAATATTTTCTTTGTCATTCGTCGCAAATCAGAGATGGATCGAATTTTATTTGGAAATTATGAGGTAATGATTGCTGAAGGGGAATATTTTTAAGTTGTAGCCATTATTAACACATACGAGTATTGTCATAGATTATGGAAATTGTTTTATTATTATCTTATTAGTGGATTCTAGGGATTATGAACATTGATGGAGAATCTGGTGTATTATTATAGGTCACATGTTATTATTTAGTATTATTATTGATGGTGAGTTTTATGTTAATTTAGAATTTTATTTTTTCTTTATGTTGTTAAATGTACATTTTATTTCAATATAATATCATTTTATTTGAATAGATAAATGTTTTGGGCTTATTTCTTCCCCCAGTTTCCCTAGGTGTCCTCGACTATGCCCTGTCCTCTCCCAGCCCTTTTTTTAGGTGGCCATAGGGTCCAAGAGAATAGCCACAGGCAACAATAGGTTTTCTAATCTATAAATAAACATTATTTAGCTAATTTTATTATAATTTAAAAAAAAATGTATTTATTGAAATTTACAACTTTATATTGAACACATCAAGTAAATATAATCAAAGATGAATAATGTCTAACCCTAACCACCCCTAACCTGTGAAGATTATAATAATAATAATAATAATTATTTTTCATTTTATTGTTAACATAAGAAATATTTTGGTATAACTATTCTTTTTTCCGTTTCCGCTTCCTATACAGGTAGTAGTTCTGAGGAAGATGATGTTTCACCAAGGCAAAGGCTTCAGGTTGCTACTACTGGATTTTCAGATTTTTGTGTTGAAAACATAAAAGAGCATGCATTTGGGCGAAGAGAAATTGAAATAGCTGAACAAGGTATGCTGAAGTATGTTTGCCCTATGATATTTTATTGTACTATGGTAATGCACCTACATTACATAGAGGAATATATTCAACGGATATAACTTTAATTAAATATTGGTTTTAATATAGATGTGTGAACAAATTTCCTCATAATGGTTAAATGTGGCAAAGCTAGAAAGTTGCCCTCAACGATTCAATTAATTTTTTAAAAGTTATTTGTAGAAATTTACAACTTTATGATGGAATACATCAAGTAAATATAATGAAAGATAATAAAGGCATAAGATAAAGGCAAGTAGAGAAACTACCCAATGGTAGTACTCTAATAACAAATTCAGCTTAGAAGGTCGCTAGGCCATCTTCTTTTCAGACGCCTCGGAGAATTATCAGGAATTGAAGAGGCTGCCAGGTTTGAAAATAGTGGATTTGAGTGGGAATAAAGTTTTTCATGAAAAGATTGATATCGGATTTGGCCCAAATCAGCAACAAATGGGACATTAAGGTCATTATGGATTACTTTGATCGTAACAAAGTAAGGAACATTGAGGATTTTGGATTGTAGGGATTGAATACGAGAGAAATTTGATGGCTTAGTGGAGCCCCAAAACTCTACTCCATAAATCTAGATGGGTCTGATCATTGTCACGTATATGAGTCTTTTGCAATTAATTGGGAGCTTAGAGCGTTTGTCTAGTAAATGTTGAAGTAGCCTGAAACGGTGAGCTGTTTCTTGTTGTTTCAGTCTAGTATGAGGATTCCAAGTTAAGCGTTTGTCAAGGTGTAGTCCTAAGTACCGGACTTGTTCTACAGGAACCAGTGGGATGTTATTAAACGATACAGGAAGTCATTGGTTTACAACGAAGGGTAAAGGTGATTTGATGGGATTTGTGGGAATTTATTTTAATCCTCCAGTTTTGACACCATTTTTCAAGATCAGTGATATGGGATTGAAGAGTATGGTATGCTATAACTGGTTCAGTGTCGACTGATAATAGACATGTGTCATCTGCATACGTGGTAAAGATAGTATTAGGATGAGTTGGGATGTTAGTTGCATAAACTGTGCAGAGGATTGGGCCAAGGATACTGCCTTGAGGAACGAGGGTTGAGTAGACATTATTATAATATCTATTTTTATATTATAATTTATTGATAAGTATGCCGTGTATTATGACAATCCAATGTAGTTGGACAGCACTCCTGAAAAATAAAGCATTTCTCTCTCTAATGTGAATGACCTGTTGGAGAGATAGGATTGGATAATGAGAAAGTATGTAGGAGGTAGGAATTTAAGGAGTTTGTAAAGCAACCCGGGATGCCAGACTCGGTCGAAAGCCCGTCCAACATCGAGGAAGACTGCCGGACAATACAATCCACGTTCCAAAGCCGAGGAAACTACATCCACCACACAATGATATTGCTGGATAGAGGAATGGGATGTTCTGAATCCAAACTGGTGATCTGGGATAATGGTGGTTTGCATTCAGGATGGGGTACAATTGTTTCAGGATGAGCTTTTCAAGGATTTTACCCATACATGGTAAAAGTGAGATAGGGTGGTAAGAGGAAGGGTATTCCAGTTTTTTTTAGGTTTAGGTACCATTTTTATGACAGATAATTTCCATAGGTTAGGAAAATATGTGGTGCGGAGCACAGCATTTTATATATAAGAGAGGAATAGAATGGCTTTTCTAGAAAGATGTTTTAAGATGAGGATCGTGATGAGGTCATGTCCAGAAGCTTCGCGAGAAGGTAATCTGTGAATAATATTAGATATTTCTGAAGGATGGAATGCTTTGGGAGGAAGAGTCATTTGAAGAGGAATATTTAACAGTGCTTTTATATATTCATGGTGAGTTGGATTCATGATATCAGGATGTGGTTGAAAAGTTTTGGAAAGGAATTGGCCGAATAACTGTGCTTTTTCTTCGCCAGATCTTGTCCAGTCATTGGATTCAGTAAGGAGTGAATGGTTAAATTCTTTGAAATGAAGGATCTTTTTGGTGGTCATCCATAATGATTTGTCAGTAGTAGTTAGATTTTCCGTTAGGTTCGTTAACTTATTAGTTTTGAATTTTCTAATTTCTGTTTTTAATTGGTTAGTCAATTTAGATTTATAAATTATATATATATATATATATATATATATATATATATATATATATATATATATATATATATATATATATAAATCTATATTTAGAAATAGATTTATTTGATGGGTACCGAGTTCTATGCCACTTCGATCTAGATATGCGTTTTTCTCTTAATAAGATACGAATATGCTGTGGCAGGTCAGCCTTCTGAGGATTATTAATTTTATGAGTTGAGGTATTATCATGTCATAATGTGGTTTTTATTAGTGTAGTAAGTTTCTCTATGGCAGTATCAATGTATTGTTTTGTCTTAAGTGAAATTATTAAGTCCAATTTGTTCTCTAGATCATAACAAAAGTTGCCTCAGATTATATGTCCTATAATCAATGTAGGAGGGGAAGGCTTGGGAGCAAAACTTAAATGTAAGAAAAGGAGAACTGAGCTATGATCAAATGAAATGATGACAAATATGTCCAGGATGTTAAAATAGGTGGGGTTATTTGGGGCAAGGATGGAGTAACTCTTAGTGGATGTGACAGAAGAAAGTTTTTTTTCCACGGGAGTTGGAAGATCGACAACCCAATCGTCAGTATTTAGTGTTGTAGTCTCATTCAGCAATGAAATGCGGACCAAGAGATTGGAATAAGGAATCAAGGAGGTTATAGGAAAGATAATTACCAGGAGAACAGTTTATTATAATTAAAAGTATTTTTCTATTGAATTTGATATTGTAATATTATATGAAATAAATAAAAATGTAATTGTTTTTTTATTTCAAATTTTATTCATTTTTTATATTATTCATTCTCTTTTTTTTTTTTTTGTGGCGGTTTTTCTGTAAGCTCATCTAATTTGGTTCATACTAATCGAAAGATTTTATAAGTTTTTATTAATCCAAATTAGAAATATGCTGTAAGTATTGTGATAAAGAAATTTTGAGTTTGATTTTTTAACAGAATACATGTCCTTTAGTCCTTTTTAGTCCAAGTATCATAAATATGGGTGTATGTGGACAACTTAGGCTCAAAACAAAAAGTTGTATGAAACTAAAATTATGTATGTAAGGTAAATATATAATTTTGATGTTCCAGTAATTGTCTTTGTCTTTTGTAATTTAGTTGAAAATGGCTCAAAAACGATTTTGGTGATGAAATGCCTAATAATTAAAATTGCTTCCTCTAACGAATCTAGAATTTCGTTTATTAGAAATAATTAACCAACTATTATTTTTAGGAGTAATAATAAATTAATAAATACAAACAATGAAAGTACTTGATAAATAATTAAGGAAGGAAAGAGGATAAATATTTTACCAGGTTGAAAACCATTTTAACAAGGAATAATCTAGGAAGCCCTAAAAAAAAAAGAAAAAAAAATGTTTGCCATAGTAGTTAACTTGATCAAAATAGTAAAATTTGTTAAGAAGTTCTAATACCTGGGTGGAGTAAATATTACATGCAGACCATCTGACTTGGGCTCCTAATTCGACAAGAGTCTCCAATAATACAGCTGTTTGTGCATTTATATGAGTACATCCTACAATTTTTGCATTCCTCAATGGCTTGTCTTCAACTGCTCTCTTTCTTAAGGCCATTATTCCAGGCATCTCTAGAAAATAACAAAAAATAAAGAAAACATTCAAGCTTAAATCTCAAAATAGGTAGTTCTTTCATGGTAATACCTACCCAAAATAGGCAAATATAGATAAAAATGTGAATTTAAAAATGTTTGAACATTAATTTGTTGGAAGTAGGAGAGAGAAGAATAACTTAGTAAGTAGTGCACAATTGTTGAAGATGCTTAGACACATCGTTCTGCTTCCCTGAGGAATTTGTCTAAGATTTTTGATATTTTACCTAATTACTTAGAAATTGTCAACAAAGTATAAATGAAACAAGCCAACTATAGACCAAACAAATATCTTTGTATAAAAACAAATTTTTTTTGTTATATCTTACTTTTTCTTTCAAATTTCATAATTCTAATTATCATTACCTAAGTTCGGATCCATATCAGGGTCTAAAAAGAGCAAGTAAAAAAACAAAACAATTATTTTCAGTGAGAAAAAAATAAGAACTAATAACTTTTTTTTTACCGTTCTATTTCAGTTTATATCACTTTCCATTGAATTCAATGCTAACTTACAGCTTTTCATGTATAACTTCAATACTTTAATGTTTACAGAAATGTAATTTCTACAATTATTAGATCTTATTTGTTTTTCTAACTAAAACACTTCTTTGGAGCTTTGGGGCTCCACTAAGCCATCAAATTTCTCTTGTATTCAATCCTTACAATCAAAAATCCTTCGTCAAATCCTCAATGCTCCTTACTTTGTTACGAACAAAGTAATCCATAATGACCTTTATGTCCCATTTGTTGCTGATTTGGCCCAAATCCGATATCAAACTTTTCATGAAAAACTTTATTCCCACTCAAACCCACTATTTTCAAACCTGGCAGCCTCTTCAATTCCTGATAATTCTACGAGGCGTCTGAAAAGAAGATGGCCTAGCGACCTTCTAATCTGAATTTGTTATTAGAGTACTACCATTGGGTAGTTTCTCTACTTGCCTTTATTATCTTTCATTATATTTACTTGATGAATTCCATTATACAGTTGTAAATTTCATCAAACAACTTTTTAAAAAATTGATTAAATCCCTGAGGGCAGCTTTCTAGCTTTACCAAATTTAAGCATTATGAGGAGTTTTTTTTACACACTTATATTAAAACCAAAATTTAATTATAGCTCTATTCGTTGAATACATTCCTCTATGTAATGTACGTATATTAGCATATTACAATAAAATATTATTGAGCAAACATACTTCAGCATACCTTGTTCAGCTATTTCAATTTCTCTTCGCCCAAATGCATGCTCTTTTATGTTTTTGACACAAAAATCTGAAAATCCACTCGTAGAAACCTGAAGCCTTTGCCTTGGTGAAACATCATCTTCCTCAGAACTACTACCTGTATAGGAAGCTGAAATGGAAAAAAGATTAATAAAGTATTGTGAGTTTAAAATAAAGTTACACCAAATGATTAAAAAATATTGCTTATGTTAACAATACAATGAAAAATAATAATAATAATATTCACAGGTTATAAATTCCTTTGTTGATTATGACATGATCATATAAGCATTGCCTACTTTGAAAAATATTTACATGAAAGTATGGGTAGGACTTTTAAATGAAAAATCATTTGTAATTCACAGCTATTCCTATATTTCTATCCCATCTGAAGTAATGGATGACTTACTGTCAACTTTTTTCACTTACAAAATAAGCTTTAGATACTTAAAATGTTATTTTTGTATACCTATTATGTGCTTTTATTTTTTCTCAACTTGATGCTTGTTGTTTTAGATTTGTATACTATTTTGTTTTCTTTACTAGAACATACTGTTTAGTTTATATTTATTTTAAAGTACTTCTGTATGTACTGGGTCATTCTTATAATATAGTCCCTTGGCCAGATAAATATTCAAATAATGTTTTATACATCTATTATTCTTAAGGTCCTGGTCCCAGAATAAAATTATTTTTCGATTCTGTTTCATTTCAGGTCATTCCATGTATATCTTTTTATACATTTTTTTTTCTCAGAGAATTTTGAATTTTTATCCTAAACTATGGAAATTTATTTGCCTATTATTCATTGTTCTATAATTTAAAAAATTATATATTTTTTTTAACTTTAACATATACACTAAAAGTTAAATATGTTCAAACACAAGGAATGAAACACAGATTTTTAAAAATAAAAGGATATAAAACGAATAATGGAATAATAAATTTGGTTCAGTCAATGAATTAATAAGGTATAATCTGGGACTTAGGCCAGCTGAAGATACTATGGGAAAACATCAGCTGAGATGGTTTCAGCGTATTTATAGATGGCAGAAAAAAGAGTAGTGTGGGTCAACAAAGTAGGAGGAACAGAGTCCTAGGAAAATATTAAAGACCACATGAAGAGCATTACTGATTACTAAATAATACAGGAGGCTTTTGACAGAAGAGGGTTAGAATGGAGAATGAGAAGAAAGATAGCTCAGGAGAGATTCCTGATACCATTTAGCAGAAGAAGAGGATGAGATATAAAATAAATTATTTCTTCAGCCTTGGGGATCAATTTTCTACTTTTATCATTTTTATATTCATGAGAAGAACTAAGTTATTGTTGCTTCTTTTATTGGCATTAATGTAACTTATAACCATAATGTAAACTTATATTTTTATAAGTTATAACACATATATTTTTTTTTATCATTGTAGTCTTATGGCCCAGAATAAAGTTCTTTTTCTATTTTTAATATTTTACCTGTCCTTTCAACAAGTATAATTAATTAAAGTAATACTAAATTATATAAACTCTAAGTACAATTTTTAAGGTATATCCTTACATCTATAAAACAATATCTGCCCATATTATCATATATAATTAATTGGTCACTGCAGTGTGATATAAGCAGATGTTTGACAAATTAAATATCCATTTTCACCCAAAAAAGTAGTTACAAAACAGTGCTCAGTTCTAATGATAAAAACAAAATAATAGAATAAATCAGAATGATAAAGGTCTAAAATCTAATTTAAGCCTCAAGTACTGAGGCATGGTCCCTGAGACCTTATGGTAGCCATTTCCTGAAATTTCACACCCTACCGATTATGGAAAATCCCCGAATGACTCAGTAGCTTCCTAACTTGTCAGCACCGTATTGAGTGTGTAAGTGGAAGGTTGGTTATGTTTGTTAACAAAATATAAACAGTGACTGGTCCTGGAACATACCTCAGTAGTTGTGAGACTTCTTCAATATTTTCAACGTAAGCTTTCATTTAATGTTTCGTATTTATTAGTTAATATTAATCAATGATATTTTTAAAATTTATAAATTTTATTATAATATTAACTGTTTTTCTTATTCTTTTCAAATTTATTCACTATTTTTTAATTGTCCAACAAATATGGAATCCTAACATAGCACATCAAATATAGTTGTTTGGAATGATGGTCCGAGGTTTTATGAAAAAATTCGCCTCCTGTTAGATGATGTGGAGAAAGAAGAAGCTGATATTTTCGTATCAGATCTTGATGACGGAGCCTACATTGAAAGTGATCACGATAAAGCGTCAGAGCTGCAAGACACTGATGTGGAGACGGAAATGATTCAAAATGAGAGGAGCTATTTTTATGGGAAGAGTAGATTCAAAAGATCTAAAACAGAACCTGGCAAGAAAGTTCCAGTTCTATCATACAATATTCTGAAATAACTAGAATGATGAAATCACAAAACCGAAAGAAACCAACTTACCGAATTAATTGACGATTTTTTAGGCATAAAAGAAATCACTCTTTTTGTTGAGGACATAGGAAAACTTCCAAGATACAAGCAAAAGCTTTGTTTCATATGCCAAAAAAAAAAAAATGAAGAAAACATCTTTTCTTAGTGACAACTACAACCAACCCGTATGCTTGAATTGCTCCTAGATACTGAGTGTCAATTAATTGAGATTGATTTAATTTTTAAAAGTATTGTTAGTTTTTCAATTATTTAAAATCAAAACAATTTTTTGAAAACACACAAGTTTTAAAAAACGTAGATTTTATTTTTTACTATTTCATATTTTGATCTTATTTGTTGTTTGTTTGATTGTGGGAAATGCAAGAAGGTTCATGTAAGGAATGACAAACAATAAAATGTTTTAATACTTTATTTAGTTTTTATTAATAAAGTTTATGACCATGTGTCAGCACTAGTGTCGGGATAAACTATGTCAGTACTTGAGGGTTATCAACAATCAAGATGAGTATTACTCACTAAGATGACTTAAAATCAAATCTGATCCAACTATCAGTTTTAAATTCAAACTCAACAAGTGAAGTCACATGATTTCCAATCGTCTAAAGAGCCACACAATAAATTATCCACAAACAGAGATTAAAGTATTCTTTATAAATAGAAGAAGCCAGTGAAACTCTCATTATAAAACCACTCATAGCAACAGATAAGAAGAAGACTAAAGATTATAATGAGAAATGCCATAAAAGAATATGTATTAAACTAGCAATAAAAAAAACCACAAATTTGTAATATTAATGAAAAGTAAGTTCACAAAAAAGTTTCTTAAAGAAGCAGAGTAAAAAAGTTAGTAAATTATGAAATGAATGTGCTATTTCTTAAGATATGGCAGAATTAATATAAATCAAACTGAAATATTAGGCTTTTAATACTTCCTTTGATAACACAGGTCTACAAAAAAAACATTTTTACAAATTGTTTTGATTTAGTTAACTCATTTTTATGTAGTTTTTGCACTGATTTAAAACATGACACTGTTTTATTTATATCATGTAAGGCTTGCCTACAAAATAAAGTTGAAGTTTTTTGAAAAAGTACAAAAAACATGAAATTTTGGATTTGTTTTTATTACTTTAACAACAACGATAACTATCTAAATGAGCATAAAAGTGATGCACATGTGTAGTGAAGTTATTATAACTCTTTGTAAAAACATTTCTTTTTCCTTCAAAGCTACTTTTTTGGCTGTGTTCTTGTGAATTTTCCCTTTTTAACATCCAACAGTAGTCTGCCATCATGTTGGCATTCCATCGACCTTGGTATCTGCGCTCCATTTCTTTTATATCTTCATGGAAACGTTCTTGTTCCTCACTTACAGCGCCAAGATTTTCTGGAAAGTAGTCCAGATGTGAGTGAAGGGTATAAATTTTGACACTCATGTTTCAGCCCAATATTTTGTAGTTTTGTATCAATTCAGCAACCAAAGTTTTGTAGTTTGGGTCTTTTTCGTTTCCAAGAAAGCCTGTTACAACAAGTTTAAATGAATTCCAGGCATTATTTTCTCCCATTTCCATTTTAGTGACAAAGCTTTTATCTTTTAAAAGTTTTATGATGTCAGGTCCAAAAAAGACTCCCTCTTTAAGCTTAGTATCGGATATACCAGGAAACTGTTCAAAAAGATACTTGAAACACTCTCCTTTGTATAATGCTTTCACAAACTGTTTCATTAGCCCCAATTTGATTGAAGTGGTGGAAGTAAGATCTCTTTAGGATCCACTAAACTTCGTCTTTCAACATTTTTAACTCCAGGAATAAGAGTCTTTCTGATTGGCCACCTATGCTTCACAGAGTGTTGTTTCATGTCACGACTATACCATTCACAGTGGGAACATGGAAACTTTGTTTAACCACTTTATTGACCTAGTGACATGAAAATAACTTTCAAATAGCCACAAATGGTCCATTTATGGTCAGAGTAGCCGAGCTTATTAAAAACAAACTCAAGATTTTTGTAGCATTCTTTCAAATGGACTGAGTGTCCAACAGGCACAGAAGCATATTGGTTACCATTGTGAAGAAGTACAGCTTTAAAACTCCTTTTTGATGAATCGATGAAAAGTCTCCATTCCTCTGGTTCATACGTGATTCTGAACATTTCCATGATTCCAGGTACATTGTTGCAGAAAACTAAGTCACTATTTTTCCCGTAATCAGCACAAAAAATACTGTTAAACCCACTAGTTAAATATGCTACAATTTTTTCATCACAGATCTGTATAATTTGTATTGAATGATCTAATTAAAACAAAAATAAATAATAAAACAAATAGTTAAACTACACTAACTTACCAGAACTGTAAGAATCAGTAGAAGATGCAGAAAGAGAACGACTTCGATACCTGCTTGATTTTTTCAATGCGCTGGTTGATTTTGATTCCTAAAAACAGTAAATACCACATTTAAACATAATTATTTTAAATAAAAATAATTTATTGCCCAAAAATACATTATATTTACACTACTAAAACTTTATGTCAATGTATACCCTATAATTAATCTTCTATATTACATAATAAAAGAGATCAAAATAATTTATATATTTTTTAATTTTTGGAGTAAACTGATATAATAATATGAAATCTACAAATTCCATTATAATTCTATAATTAAATGTTTCTATCATTTTTGAAATTAATAGTAATTACTCAGTAAGTACAAATTAAATTATCATACATTCCTTAATAAGAATAATAGTAATAATTAATTAAACATAGTGAGATTACAGGTGGCTCAGTGTTGCCACAGCTTACCTCTCACATATTACAGAACAATAATTATATAACAATACTTATTTTATACACAATCTTAGCCAGATTATACATAAAATACCTTACTCACTGACTTTTACTTTTCACGTTTTCACTTATCACAATGTTTTTGCAAGAAAACCGAAACTGATGAACTTGTTGATGAAGAGAAGTCTGTATGATCACAATTTACACAATTCACTTATGACAATATCTTTTTATAATTTGTAATTTTGGTGATATAATAGCCTTATATTTTTTTACAGGATTAATTGAGAATTTATTTTTCTGAAAATCATGGAAACTGTTCTTCCTACGAAGAGGATTATAAACTGCGTTTGGGTATATATAAATAGCTCCATCACATTTAACCTAATGGTTCCCTTTTCTCTTTATCAGAAACTAGTTAGCTTTACGAACCAAGAACCCAGGAGCTGTCAAGAATGAAGACAGTCAAGAATAAAAGAAGCAATAGAAGTATATTGGCACTATTGAATAAAAAAGGAACTTCACAGTAGGAAAGAAAATCATTCCTTTTATGGTGTCATAGGGACCCAAACCTTTGACTGTTATCAGCCACTGATCTACCAGGTTGGGAGAAATATAGGCACACACTGGTACGGATAATGGGAACCATTTAAAAAGAGACCTGTGTATTATTTATAACCTGGTCCTCTATACAAGGGGTATATTTTGTTTGGATGGGAGAAACAATTACATCAACTAAGACAAGTGCACTACATGCACCCCATATATTGAGGACAAGATCATAAATATTACAGATGTCACCTTCTAGGTGGTGTTCCCCATTTGTTCCAGATGGGGAAATGAGTAAGGGGACTCTAGTGAGGAAGCAACCCTACCTCACACGAAGGATGTGGGTTGATAACCTACTCCCCTTGAAAATAAAATATCTCAAAACATCGACAAAAAAGCAAGCTCTTGATTCATCAAACCTAAGATTATGGTTTACAAGTCACTTATCTGACCATTCCTCACTTACTGATTCAAAACATGGAATACAACGCCAGATAATAGAAAACTTAAAATATTTGAAAGAAATGCGGAATCTTTGGTCCTACATGCATTCATGGGGAATGGATATAATGAGATGAATTACCTGCACACTAATAAGAATAAAACTTAAGTAATTAAGATTAATTATTCAATATTATAATGCAATTGGGAAAAACCACAATGCAAGGCCTTATGTTTCAAAAATACACCCACTTACCAGTCGACGTTTCGCCTATTCAGGCATTATCAAGACACCAAACAAAAAGCCACTTGAAAAGCCTCGGTGCCACTTGAAATGTTATTTGAAATAATTTCTGAGCAATGGGAGCAAGTTGAGCCTTATACGTGCATTAAAGATAAGGTTATGTTTATAGAAGGGCTGAAAATAATTTGCGAGAATGGTTTTGTGAAATATGATAATAAGATTTACCGACAATTAACAGGGTTGCCTATGGGTGGTGTATTGTCCGTTACGCTTAGTGGCATCCTTATGAACAAATTGTTGATGATGTTATCAATACTACTAATATCAAACCTAGATTGATCATGAAATATGTAGATGACCTTTTGCTTCTGTTGAAAGAGGATGAGATTGACAGGTTTTATGAGGGTCTTAATGGTTTTCATAATATCAAATTCACTTATGAACTGGAAACTAATAATAGGATTAGATTCTTAGATATGTATGTTAACAACGATAGTGCAATTTTGAGAACCATGTGGACGAGAAATGAAAACAGTAGTCAACGTATATTGAGTTTTATATCTAATCATCCTAGACATATGTTAATAAATAACCTTAAAAACAGCATATTTAAAGCCATTCAACTGACTGATATAAAATATATAAGCTCCGTGAAAGAGACCATCTGCACGATGTTCGAAATTAACTTGTACCCTTCATTCCTCATTAAAAAATATTGGAATTTGAACTATAACAAGATTCACAATAATATGAAATGTACTTCTAGTGGTGGGGATCTTGCATTGTGATATATCTGATAGTGGTGGTGCCGAGAGAAATAATATGAATGGTGTCTTTTTTGCGTGCACTTATATTAAGGGCCTGTCAGAATGTGTTAGAGATATATTTAAAGAGTATGATGTTAACGAGATTAGGCTTGCGAATAAGATTACAAACAAGATGAGTAAATTTTACACTCCATTAAAAGATAAAATACTTACACAGTAACAATCAGATGTAGTGTATGAGATTAGTTGTTTACAATGCCCTAAAATATACATTGGTGAAACATCACAATTGTTGCACAAAAGAATGTATCAGCATCAATATGATTGTAAAAATATTGGTGGCAAGGAACCTAACACAGCATTGGCCCAGCATACCAAAACTTGTAAGCATCAATTTGATTTTGAGAATGCTTAAGTTATTTACAAGGAGAGTGATGGCTCTAGAAGGAAGTTGTTCGAGGCCATGCAGATTGCACAAAAGATTGACATTTCAGTAAATTATAAAACAGATTGCAGAAATTTGAACCAATATTATTCGGAAACGTTGAATATTTTAAAAGAAAAATTTGGCTAATTTTGTTAGGTTAATATTACTTGATATGTTTTGTGGATCAGCTGATTCTATATGTTGAACGTCTTGGTGGTGGGGTGCTGTCTCATGTTTGGAGCCTGTTTGGGCTGTTGATCGTTGGGATGTATTGCACCTTTTTCTTCGAGATGTGATTCACATAACCCCCTTTTTGTTTAGTGTCTTGATGATGCCTGAACAGGCGAAACGTCGACTGGTAAGTGGGTGTATTTTTGAAACATAAGGCTTTGCATTGTGGTTTTTCCCAATTGCATTATAATAAATAATAGTGTTTCTTTTTGAGTTTTTGGCTCTATTTTAGTGATTAATTATTCAATGTTGTTGGCATATGAATACATTGATTTCTGAGAAAATCATCAGAAACAGACACTATATATAGAAAAATATCAACAATAGAAACAAAACTAAATCGTGCTAAAGCGTCACAGCATACTTAGCAATAGCTTGTTGTTGTTTTGAATAATCATTTTATATTTTATACTTCAAATAGTTTCTTACTGGTTCATCAGAGGCTAAAGAAATCACCAGTTTATTGTAGTGAATTGAAACAATGCTAACACATACAAACGCAATGGTTTGCAAAACTCATTGAGTAATTGTTCTCAAAACATCCTAGAAAAAATGAAAACTTTACTAAAGCGTTTCCAATTTATTGGAATTAAAAAAAATTACTCAATATATAAACATGCCAAACTGACAGATTATATTTATGTATTCACGAGATAGTTCAACAGAAATCTATAATCCTTAATTCGAAAAAATAAACTAATAAGTAGAACATGAGTGAAGTTACCAATTTTCTCTGACCAACAAATGAAGAAGCGCCAGTATCCACATTCTGAAAATGAATAAAACGAAATGTAGTTGGATTATTAAGTTTAAAAGAGTGTATAATTAATTTAAAGTTTGAAAAATGGAAAAATACAAAATTAAAACACCTTAAGATAACTCATCATCAAAAAAGCTTAGCAACTCCATTACAAATATTTTTCAATTAGAGAACAGACAGTAAAAAAATGATGAAATTCTTGTAAATACGTTTAAAATATAAAAGATAAAAGACAATCAGAATATAGCCAGGATTTATTTTATCACAAACATCATAGTCGATCAACCAACATTAATTAAAATTTTCAAAGAAAAAGTTTTAGAATGATAAATTAATCTTAAACAATAAAATAAAATAAATTCCATAACAGGGCTTGAAGGGTACATGTGTATACAATATATATATTTCCATATGAAATATTATAAAATTGGATGGGAGATGGGAGGGGAGGGGGATTGTTTTCAAAGGAGAAACACACTCATATGTAGGTTTAACCCCATTAACCTCCAGACCAACTTCTTAAAATAGACTTTATTTACAATTGTCCCAATTATGAATAAATAAAAATAAAGTTAATAGAGCATTTAGTACTTTCATCAGCAATTTTAGGAATGTTTGCTAAATCCATGGTGGGTAAGTATAACAAAAAAGTTTGAAAAACATATACAGTCAACTCTCGATAATTTGAAATTCTAGGGGCCAGAGGAAAATTTCAAATTATCAAGAGTTCAAAATAACCGGAGTTTAAATAACCAAGAGGGAGGGAGGAATTTTTTTTTCACTTATGGAAAGACACTTGTTCTTTCTAGAATTCATTTTAATAACAGAAATCACATTAATATTTCAGAACAGAGACTCACTTTAACGTTTGAAGGTTGACCTCAAACTGCAAACTCACTCATTTATGAAAACAATCAGAAGGTCTGTGCCTGTATGTAAACAACGGACAGGTCTGTGATAAACACTTCAAATTATAGAGAATAGGGTAGCCTGGACTTCAAATTATTTCATGTTGACGGGCAAGATGCTATTCCTTCAACTTCAAATTACTGAGGGGACCAATTTATACTGATTTTTTTTTTTCAATTTATCGAGTATTTTTCAAGGGACCGGGAAAAAATTTCAAATTATTGAGATATTCAAATCACCACAATAATTTTTTTTTTATTTTATTAGATTTCCTGCTTAGATTTGGAAAGCATTTGTCCAATTTGTATTAAACACCTCCTATTCATCTGTGTATCTGTTCTGCAGGTTGTTGTTTCGAGTTAAGTTCCAACAAGCTTTTTACGTACAAGTATTATAAATGTTTATTCGTTTCCTTTATAATATTTTGCAAAAATACTAATAATCGTGAGCTTTAGTATGGAAAAGAGAATTTAATTATGGGGGATGTGTAGATTTTGGTATTCATTTCATCAAGAAATAAAAGTTCAAACAAACATTTTGAAATATAGATGATATATGTTTATTCAAATGTTCATTTCTAGATGAAATGATTACCGGAGTATTCACATTTCTCATAATTACGTTCTCTTTTCCATACTAAAGCTCATAGTAACTTGTTTTTTGAAAAATATTAAAGGAAAAAGAATGAAAATTTAAAACTTGTTGCAATTCAACTTGAAGCAACAACCTGCGGAATAATTACCTTCATCTGACAATAAGGTAAATTTAAAGTGAGACCTTAATTGATAAATAACCAATCATAAAATGTTTTTGTGCCCACGGAGACATGACTCATGATAGAAAAATAGCTCCTAACGAAGCTTCAAAGCATTTGATTGAAATCACCTTTTCTACGAAATTTTTTTTATACTTTCTCCTTTGTTATCGGACCAAATCATTAAAATAATTTAAATAACATACGATTATTAAATATTGTATAAAAAAAATACATTTTGACAATGTATTAAAGTTTTTATCAAAAACAATATGTGGGATTAAAATAGTCTCTTATCTTATAACTTAAACCATCAATTTTACAAAGCTAGAGCTCATAACGTTAAGAACGACCATAACTTGTTGCTAATCATGATATTTTAAGTCCAATTATTTATAAAAATTAAAATTACCAAGTTTGCCAGGTTTATTCATGTTCTAGCACTAGTAAGGGTGGTATCATGAGCTGATAATACTGAAGTACCCTGACATACTATTGAATATACACTAGTAACAAGTACAGGCTTCCATAGTCCGAAGACTTATTATCAGATTTCATATAGCATTCATATAGCAGTTTCATTAGTTTATATTCATTATTTTGTCTGTTGGTAAATGCTTTCAATAGTTTATCAGAGTACTTACGTGTTATCAGTTTATCGAATCATAAATATATAATTGTACAGAAAAAGTAAACAAAATACAAATAAAATTCTGGCCAGAAGATATAAATATTAAAATAAACAAATGCAATTCAGAAGCAATAAATATATATATATATATATATATATATACATACTTATATATATATTATATATATACATACTTATATATATATATATATATATATATATATATATATATATATATATATATATATATATATATATATATAAGTATGTATATATATAAAGAAAAAAAAGAAGGAAAACAAATTTGTTTTCATTGAATTAACATAACTTTAAAAATATACAAACATAATATAATATAAGTGTGAGGGGTTGAAACAGTAACTATAAAATCAAAACCTGGAAGATAAGTAGTGAATACATTGAATAAAACGTAAGTAAATACGTTTTTATTAATTCAAATTACTATCAACAGATCTTCTTGAATAAGCTGGTTATTGATAGCATATTATAAGCCTTAAGGGAGCAACAATACAACTCAACATAATATTGACCAATTATCAAAACCGTTTTATATATGTTTTGATTGAAGGCTAATCAATAATCATAGCAAATGTAAAATGTTTACATGGTATTCACAAAAAATGAGCTCCTTAAATAGTTTTTCTCTGGATCTTACAATGTTATTACAGAATGTACATTAAATAATTTCAATCAATGACCTTAATTGCAGATCCTGGATCAGTTACCGGGCTGTCAGAAACAGTTGAAGGGTTTGATTTGGTGACAATTGAACCGACAGTCTCGCTCATCTCTACTGATTCTCCCCAACTGCTTCTAAACCAGCTGTTAACGAATTGATTTATCGATTAAAATACATCGATTCACATTTGAATGAGTAGTTGAATCGATACTTCCTAAGAGACAGTACTTACGTTAAACATACTTGGGAAAACATAGTGAAATAAAGAAATTTCGTAATAAATTTTTAGCAATTTAATACAACGCTTTCCTATTATAAGATGCGAATGAACTATGTGAAATATTTTAATATTATTCAATAGTTGAACGAATATGTAAACTTGGCTGATTGAACATGTAAAACGTACAGAAAGTTGTTTTCTTGGTTTAAATGAGTGAAAAAATAAATATTTGTACACTCAGCTTTTCTAGAAAATATATGTTTAATTAATCTGTTGATAATACATTAACTTATGGTTATGATAGCAAACTACAATCCACATAAATGTTTACTAGTAAACGGAGTTAAGACATGTATAACCTAATTAACAACATTAACATTGGGTGAAAAAAACAAAACATACAACAATAGTTGAAATAATTACAATGGTGATTCGTTATCAGCTCATGTTTTTCACTTAACACATAATTCCTTCTTAAAATTGAAGAACGAATTGAGTTCAATACTCGAAACTAAAAGACCATTCCACAAAAAAGATCGGAAATCGATATAATCAAGTTCTAATAGCAAAGATGATTTTGCAATACTTCAACAAGGATTGATGAAAAATCCATTTTTCCAGGAAGAAAGAGGTTTACAACATAACAGACACGAGCAGACCGTATTTTTATTTCACTTTAATGAAACCTTCATTACCTAAGCAAACGTGTCCATTATATTTTAAGTGTATTATTTAAACTTTGGGTAACTATTCCGCAGGTTGTCGCTTCGAAATGAACATTTCATTATTCCTCAAAATGTTAGTTGAAACTTTTATTTCTTGATGAAATGATTACCAAAATTTATTCACTATACATAATTACATTCTCTTTTCCATACTAAAGCTCACGATAACTTGTATTTTTGGAAAATATTAAACATAAAACGAATAGACAGTTATATCTTTTTATAGAGAATAACAAAAACATAACCTCATAAATCATACATATATTTTCTACATCAAAGATAGCCTTGTAGCTGTTACTCAATGTGCGCTTCATTATTGGTTAAGGCCACGATGGCTAAGGACGTTAAGGTGTCTACTTTAGCAGATTGCTAGCGTCTACTTAGCTTTTGCTAAGTGCTACGGCGCCGGTTCGAATCCGGCTGTGGGCAGGTTAAATTTTATTTCTTGGCGGACCCACGGAATGCATTTCGACCTCCACCCTCTAGTTAGAAAAATTGGTAACCTGTCGCAGCAATTCCAGTTCGCCTTATCAAGAATAGGAAAGACCAAACATTAATTACTCTATTCCAATTTTTATCAATTAATTATATTTTTATTTATTTGTAAATTATATTTATAAAGTAGTCTGTCACACGATAAAGCACTGTTTCAGGCTTACATATTTTTTGTTGAACTTGGGTACCCGAATCGCCACTGACAACGTTACGCGAGGCCACAGATTATCTGGTACTAATATTTGTTCATAGAAATAAATTAATTTATGTACCAGGTATTTCAATCAAAAGTCGTTCTCTCTTATTTTTTCTTCTTTTACGGTACCAACATCTGTTAGACCACAGAATAACATTATTTTTTGTGAGATGAAGAGTTGACCTTGGCTTTGATAGAAATAATGATTTTTTTTTAAAATTTTTATAACAAGCAATCTTAGATTTAAGTTTCTGATTTCCTATTTTTTGTTTTCAACTAGGAGACGTGTAAAACAATGCGTTCAAAACAAACTCAACTAATGATTTTATTGAAGAACCTCCGGTTTATATGGTCAATCGAAGGAAGAAACCACCCCTATTTGACACAATACTACCTTTCAACATAATTGTTGAAAATTCTTTGTTAAAAAGGATTATGATGCAATTTACATATCAAAAATCGGAAATTAGATTTGGAAATTTCAAAGGTAATATATTATTTAATCTTCCTTATTTTGAAACGCAAGGCGGTAGACATAAAATTAATTAAAATGGAAGGACCAGAATAGTTCTCTGAGCCCTAGGATCCTTTGCCACATCTTGACTTTGTAAACAAATGGAAGATGAACTTAAATAGTTCAGTACTGTCATTATCTTAATGAAAGTCAGAGCCCAATGTAGTGCTGTCGACCTTTTTATGGCGATATTAGTTAAATAGTTTTTAACTAATATTCGTCCGAAGGCGAAAGCCCAGGAAATAAACATAGATTTTGTCAATAACAGAGAATGAGTACCGTATATGAAACTTGAAAATGGTTTATATGAGAGAAAACCCATAGCATAAAAGCTGTAGAGTATAGACTTATGCGCCTATTATGCACAGCAAATTTTTAAATTCAATCGAGAACACCTTTTGAAATTTATAATAACCTGATTTAGAAAGCATATGAGTACAATATTGACCTCCACCACCTCTTCATAGATTTCTGCCAGGCCCACGATAGTCTTGACAGGAATGAACTGCTCAAAGTAATGAAACCTCTAGGGGTCCCAGAAAAACTAGTCGGATTAAGTGCGATGACCTTGAAAACACCAGATGTAGGGTAAACATCCAAAATATGGTATCAGAAGAGTTTGAGGTGGAGAATGGTCTGCGCCAAGGAGATCCCCTCTCACCTGTATTGTTTAATATAGCATTCGAACAAGCTGCGAGATCAATCAGGACCAACCCTGGAGGAACGATATGTAACAGGATGACCCAACACCTAGAGTATGCGTAGTAGTAACGTAGTGATATCAGCAAGGTCAAAAGCGGCGCTTTCGGGAGCTTTGCAGGAATTTGAAGAAGTGGTGAAAAAATTGGGTCTGGTGATAAATAAGGAAAAAACCCAATACACGATTTCCACAAAAAATGACGGGCAGGAAGAGCAGAGTCATGTGCAACTGCTCCACCACACATTTAAGAAAGTGGACAGCTTCAAGTATCTGGGGGCTTTAGTGACACGAAGGAATGACATCACTGCAGAAATTAAAGCAAGAATTTCAGCAGGCAATGATGTCTCTTTGCATTGCGAAAAGCATTAAGATTTCGGAACATGTCACGGAAAGCAAAAGTGTTGATTTATAGAAAAATCTTAGGACCGATTGTCACGTACGCTGGTGAAACGTGGGTCCTGACCCTGGAATGCGAGAAGGTGCTGGACATCTGGGAGAGGAAGGTACTCCGGCAGATATTTGGGCCAGTATGTAACGAAGGCCAATGAAGGCCAAGAAATAATAGAGAGCTTCGGGAACTATACAATGAACCAGACCTAGTCACCTATGTCAAATCAACCCTAATGAGATGGCTTGGGCACTTGGAGAGGATGGGAGAAGATAGGTACCCGAACAAACTATTATATGGCAAACCAGGAGGTAGAAGAGGAAGAGGAAGGCCCAGGCTGCGATGGCTGGGTGATGAGGAGAGCGATCTGCAGAGGATGGGAATCGAACAGTGGAGAGGTCGAGCTGCTGACAGGGAAGACTGGAGAGGGGTTGCTGTGGAGGCCAGGGCCCTACAAGGGCAGTAGAGCCATGGAAGAAGAATAAGTTATCAAACAAATGACTGGGATTATTAGAAACGTTAACTACAAACCATAAGGAATTCAGGTATCCAGGTAGATGAGATTCTGTTTGACAGATTGATCTAATACCAAGGCAACTCAGATGACTTCTGCTTAGTGGCAATGTCTAATAAGGCTCTGAAAGAGGCCTTCCTTGCACTAGAAGAGAAATAAAAAAAACTTGGTCTTGCTGTCAATGTTGAAAACACCAAATAGATTCGAGTCACCAAATCCATGACAAAAGCAAACGATAAACTACTCATGTGTTTAATAGAATCGTTCTGCTGAAGATCTATAGGTAGGCGAAACATGGAAAAGACGCCTCAACAGAGTATTCTATACCATCTTTAGAACCCCATATGTAGTTAGGTTAATCAAGCTTGGGCGACTGCGAAGGAAGAGTGGAAATAACCGGATTCCCAAGAAGAGCACCATAGAAGAAATCCATGGTACACGAATAGTAGGGTACAAAACATCAGATGGATGGAGGCTGTGTTAGAGGTTCACGTACCCTGCTGAGCGTCAGGAACTGGAGAGATGCTGCGCAAGATAGGCTGGACCTTGTGATGAGTTAGGTACTCGGCAGAATTCGAAAGTTAGGTGTGCCAGTAGTTTTGCATTAGACACAATTTTCAAATAGGCAAGAGTTAAGAAGAAAGGAATCATTTTTACCGTCCAGCTATAATTTGTTAGGGAGATCGCAGGTGGGTTAGGACAGTTTAGAGTACGTGGTGGGCAAGGGTTAAGTTTGTACCGTAGTTTTTATTATGTTCGTAAGTTTGTCCGTTAAATAAAGGTGTTATTGGCTATTAGTTTTCGTGCTTAAGAAAATGTATCGTAAAAATATTCATTTTCGTCTATTTTGAAATAATCTTATTCATGAATCTGAAGCTGGTAGGAAGACGGAGTTAGTTGTTAGATAATCTAAGAGTATTAACTTCATAAACTTTTGAGAGTCCTATTATGGACGATTTATTTAAACACGAATTTATTAATACACAAAAACGAATTATTTCAACTCTCAAAAAACAGTGAATGACTAACCAGATTACATGCATTTAATCCAGATATCAACAAGGAAAAAAAATAAGAAATTTGTGTTGTCTCTGGTTTGCATTAATAATGCAGGCCAAATACAAAGCATATCTCGTCGACAGTCTCAAATAGTCTAATCAAATTAGGATAGCGTACAACGCAAATGCGTACTTCATTCATTCACTTCATTAAATAAACGTAATAACTAATACAAACACTTGTTCTTGGTAGTACAAATGTTATTTGCACATAAATTTCCATATTCAGGTATATGTCGCTCTATCGGGTATTATAAAGTAAGATAGGGTATGCCCATTATCGCCTCATTAAATACAAATTTTTGGGATCATAAGTCAAAATACAAATGCATCACAACCAGGCTTAGGATTTCGCTTTGGTGAAATAAAACGAGTTATAATGATGTAAATTATCCAACCTGTTGATTATGTAGGATCTCTCAACTTATAATCATTCGATAATTATAGACTTTAGTTTTTAAGAGGATTTTCATAAAAATACTTCAAAGTAAGTAAAACAAATTTTACTTTTATTTGACCTTGAAAGCTCTATTTTTAAGCGATAATCAAAATTACCCCGGCATAACACGATTGTGGTCGTGAGAGTAATAGTACATTTACCCCTACTATTTTGTTTCTTCAGGGCAATCCCGGACAAGGGAATAGAAATAAAACTTTAGACAGGCGCATAGGCGTAACGAGGGGGTGGTTTGGGGATGTAACCCCCTCATTGCTTAGAAGAAATTAATAAAAATTGTAAGTAACAAGTTAAAAGAAATAAAAAATTGAAGGATTTTACTTTTTCAAAGTTATTATTGTGGGGTTACAGAAGTAAGGGTCAATAATGTCAAAAACACAACAAAGAAAGTGCAAACGCAGTTATTTTAATGAATAAAAGGTACACTAAAATGACAAACTAAAATTTAATACTGTTTCTTTACAATTAATTATATTATTATAGCGGCAGTAGTGGCATCTAGCGGCAACAATAAAATCGCAAATGTGAGAAGAACAGTTTAGACAATTCTTGAATCAAGAAGTAAAGTCTGTATGGGTCTAGAAAGTTTCCTATGCGATTAAGTACAGTAAGTTATTGTAACCAATAAATAGGGTTGCTTGTATTTAAAAGCTATTTCTTGATTGCCCTTCCAAAAATAACATTTATAACTTCCAAAATAACATTTATAAAAAATTATAATCTATTTATTTAATTTGGAGCTACACGATTATAGTATATATAATATATACATAACCTATATTATGAGACATATTTTTTGAAGGGAGTAATATGTTGGAGTTGTTGACTAGTGGGGATTAACCCTCCCCATGAGTCAACTCTAGTTACGCCAATGGACAGGCGAAAGTGCGTACTAAGTATTGCTGTATCGAATCATTAATCTCATAAAATGGACGTGATTGAAACATGGATTTCAATGAAACTTTAAATATGACCGCCTAATGAACATCAAGAATAAATTAGTTTTAATAGTTAAAGAAAACTTCAAGGAGATATTTAAAAACGTAAGGCTTATCTAATTTCTAATTTTGATTGTGACGCACATGTATTTTCTTCACTCGTCGGAGTATCGTACATAGTCATGTAGATTCGGTAACATTTGATTAGAAAGTACATGATTATAGAACGATGATTCGGCAAATAAAAGTGTTCTGCTAGTCAATGAACAACAAACAAAACAACGCAAACAAAATCCATTTTAGAAGATATATTAGCAAATTTTAACAAATATGTAAAGGACCTCAAAAGAGGCTACTATAAACAGAAACATTCGAGAGAGCAGATTGTTGTTTCCTGTTTATCTTGAAAACTGGGTCAATGAGGCTATGTACAGGAGGATATCGCATTTTTGCATTCTTCGTATTTTTATCTTTTCAATGCGATTTTCAAATATAAATTAAATGCTAGATTAAGTATTTATTTAAATTTGTAAAACTGGATAGTTCGTCGTATAGGAAAACCTGGAACTTTTGGGGGTCTCGATAGGAAAGATGAAAAATCGAAACTATGTTTCCGGGCGAGATTACTGGACGCTCTTTGAGCGACGTGTCGTATCGGCGACATCGCGGAATCTAGATCTAGGTACTATCAAATGTACCCAATCTCTGCTATTTAATTAACGGTCAGGAGGGTAAGTGTGGAACATTCGTAAGAGAGCAGCAATGGAGAAGCTAGCTGCAGGCCTTGTAGCGGCCTGTTTGCTTTTGCAGGTAACTTCATTTTCTCATATTTATTTATTCTATAATCTTAATTAAAACAATAATTTAACTTCTAATGATATGATTCATTTAACTTAGTTTAATGACTAGATTTGTTTTGTTATTTATTGCATTGATAAAGCGGGCTTTCCAAATTCTAAAACAACAATAGGATTTAAATATTTTTTCGAGGATCTTCCTTTAATTGCAAACCGACCTTCAAACGCTGTGGTGGATCGTTCCATTGTACAAAATCCTTTGTTATTTTAGAAAACGTATCCGATTTTGAGCATTATAAATCTATCCAATGATTTTTTCCCCAAATTACTAGATTGATGTAACCTCGGATCCCTGTTCGGATAAACATAATAAAAAGATTCAACCCGCGATGTAATTAAGGTTAAGGTAATTAGTAACAATTGCCGAAGTATTTAAATACCTCATATAGTATATGGACTAAGTTTATTTTATTTTCGCTTTAAACCCTAAGGGAAATAACTATATAGGGCTATATAATTCAATTTATAGCAGACCCTTTACAAAGTTTGTAAACTCTGTCGCTGTTTTGAGTGCGAATTGGTTGCATTAATTAATGGATATTTAAGTTAAATCGAAAAAGTCCTATGTAACCCGTTTTTGTTTTTTCCCATTTACGAAATTTAACATTAAAAAAATTATTCTAAACTTTATTTAAATATACGTGATTTTTACTTGATTGTATAGTGACGAATTTAAGTGAGCCTCTGAATTAATATTTATTCTGAATCCTGACATAATAGTTTATCATGTAACAGAACAATTAGTATAGTTTTATTGGTAGTTCATTGCAAAGTAGAATACATTTTTGATATTTGTTTTTTTGTAAAAAAAAATGTATGGTTGGATCACTTTAAATGTATCGAAATCACTTCATTGACTATTTGTTTATGTAAATATTTATTTATGCAGTTATTTGTTTATTTTAAAAAAAATTGAGGACCATGTATTTATATTTTTTACATCCTTCAAACGTTCAGAATACTTAATCAATTTATAATAAGTGTTTCATATGTATGCTTTAGTGCTCCAAAGTTAACGTATTCCGACGGTACACTGTCGGAAATGTTTTTACAGAATTGTGGATTACGAAATCATTTTATAGAAGTTATAATATGCTCGAAGTTTTCAATATAATCTGGTTTTGATTGAGCTAGCGGGTTCTAAAGTAAGCTTAGAATAATGCGGGTTCGAATCCTTTACTATCATGAATACTTCAGTTGCAATCTCTCTCAGGCAGATTCCGCTTACCAACAGTTTCGGGTTTCAATGAAGTGTGTAGGCCAACTTATATGAGAAGAGATAACACAGCTATAGAATGAGCTTGATTTTAGAACTTGAAGATGAAGACATAAGTGTACGAACCCTTAAAAAATGACAAAACTACCATATCGAAAGTTGAGGTCTATAACATATATAATATTAGATCTCCCCCCAAAATTATAATTGAATTATCAAGATACATTGAGAAAATAGTGCGCTGATTTTGTGAAAATATTGTGCTACGATAAAGTGGACAGGCGACATTGAACTCCTGGAAGAACAGTGATTCAAGCTCTACCAGCCAAACCTTAGTGGAACGCTTTAATAAATGTGTTTCTTTGACTTAGCATACGTCTTCCAATTTTCTTAGTGATGTGTATTAGAGTGTGTAGTTAAATTTTTAATTCTTAATGTTCCCTAGTGATATTCATCTGAAGTCAACCTTCATCTGAGATATGGGAAGCCATCGAAACTGGAAGAAACTTAGCGCACTTTTAAGTTTATTACTTATTGGCAAAAAACAGAAGACGGAGCTCTCATCCAGTGATCCGGAAAGCTAAAGATAGAGAAGAAATCCAGAATACTGAAGATGGAGAAGACATCCAGAAGACTGAAGACGGAGAAGAGATCGAATGGAACTTGCGGGAGGTAAGGCCTGAAGGACGGAGTGTTGTGTTATTGGCAGTTATTCAACTAAAACCTAGAAAAGTTTTGGGTTTTGCATGAGTGATTTAAAAGTAACAAGTGTGCTACGCACATAATAATATTAGAAATTCAGAAGATTATTGAATTTTCAAAGTTCTTAGATACGAAGAGTAATGCACAAAAGACTGATACGGAACCGGCGTATAAAATCTTGTTTTCTTCGTAGAGGCATCTTCAGGACGATGAATCACTTGAAAACAGTGCTTTTTATTCGAAAGGAAATATTATTTAAGGAAATAAAACTGGAAACATGAAGCATTTCAAGTGAAGACCATTGTTACGAGTATAAAGGCCTCTTAACAGTTTTAGATTGTTTTATTTTTATTCTTTCAGAATTCTGAATTGAATAGTAAATACAAAAATATGAATTCGATTTAATAATTAAAAAGAATAACACAGCACGAAAACCCAGTTTGCACTTTTATTAGATTCGGTTGATTACGAAGCCAAACACAACTTCAAAATGATTATTGTAAAAATATGATTGGATTGAATAAAAAACATCAATGTTCAAGATATGTATTTCTTCCGTTCCCACTTTTCATCACTTCATTTTTATATTATAGTGGCAAACATTCAAGCTATAGCTTTAGTAAAGTCTTTTATTATTCTAAACTAGACAATGCAGTGAAGTGAATCCGCGACTTTCATGATTTAGTCATTGATTTATTCCTTCTGAGTGAAAACGGTATGTTTCAGTGGGCGACCGCGTTTGTTGTTTTGATTGTGTTTATTTTTTTGGGTGCGATCAAACGTGAATGTTGTTCGATTCTGAACTAACGATTTTGGTTATACTAGTATGGTTATGTGTGAATGAGTGAGTGTGTGTGTGAGTGAGTGTGTGTGTGTGTGTGTAAGAGTGCATCTGTGTGTCTGTGTGTGAGTGAGTGTGTTAAGTGTGTTTTTTACGAGGGTAGGTGGAAATCTTCAAAAGACGCGAATAGGCCCGTACCTATCGGTGTGTGGGATTTTACCCACTAAAACCAACCTTACAACACCTGTTTCTCACGTGAGTGTGTGTGTGTGTGTGTGTGTGTGAGTGTGAGAGCTATGTCGATGGTGTTGCAACAACTTTTTCAATAATATCGAAATAAATTATAAAGATGGCTTGTTAACCACTTTCTCGAAGGCGACCCCAAGTCTTTTAATGAAACTCGTTATATCAATATACAATCAAATCAAGTTTTTTTTTTTTTTATAAGCCCAACTTGATATAGTCTGACAAGTTTTAAATATCGAATTTTCATGATGATTTGAGAATGATTAGGATGTTTTGAGGGGTATGTTTTAGCATTCTAGGACAATTAAAAAGTGGAATTAATTCAATACCTTGTTCTTCCGGGGATTGTCTTCGTAATAATCTTCTTTCTCAGAAAAGATTCCATGAAAACTAAATAAATATTATGCTTCTCATTTCTTACTTAAGATAACTCACAGCTCCAAAGTGTTTAATTTATTCTTTATTTTTAAAGATTCAGCCGTGCCTTTTACACACTTTTTCTTATCCTTGAATCATAAATTTGCTCTCGTTGCACTTTATATTAAACAGAATCCCAATAATAATAAAATAGTAAAAAAAACATCTCGTATTTTTAAATTTACGATATTATTTTTAATTTGTTTTTTAAAAAGCGTTATTTATTATTGATAAACTATTCCACTAATAGGGATCACGTAACAATAATAATTTTTCGTTCATCTTTCATTGTTTTGTAAAAACATTTCTTCATTTCCTTAAGGTTCACTCTTCTCCTTCTTGTTCTTTTTTGAGTCCTTAATTTTCAAAACCTTATTTTTGAAAGCATTTCTTTGCATGATCCCCTCTTCTCTTATTTTATTTTTCTCTATATTTTTGTTGACTTCTCGAATCCTGCATGCTGTTGAGTTCTTCCAATACCTGGTTTGAAGAACGATATCCTTCAATTCCTTTGTTTCCGCTGTACGTTTTGTGTCCTAGAACTCCAAACTATAATTAAAAACTACACACTCACGATTCCCATGGATATTCCGGTGTTATCACTGTAGTAATAACTTACTATTTTCCTTTATAGTATATATGATATATATACTATAGTAAGTTCTTACTATTCCTATCCTGTGCCATATTTCCTTCTGTCATACACAGAAGGGGATTCGAGGTTATACCAGTCCTCACAATTTATGAATTCGTGCATCTGCCAGACTCTAGGAAAGTATAGCGAAAACGTCTGGGAAAATTTATCCTGGTAGATTTTCCTCATAATTTTTAATTTTGAACCTACGTCTGCAAGTGGTTCAATTATAATTTCCAATTTATATTCCACTTAAACCCGTATTATTTACCTACGTTTTTTTTCAAAAGATTTAAGGGCATTTTATATAAATCTGAATGATGGTCTGCATATGTCAATGTATTGGAATTCAACACCCTTTGCCGAATTATTGTTTTTTAAGTTAAATAATTGTTCTGAGCAAGATATTTTTTGATTTTGATAAAAAACAAAGATATTTATATTTTGATAATCATCTTAATGTTCGTCAGTTGTTTCCAGTTTCTCATGTCTTTTGATAATGCTATGCAAGTTATTTGCAATGATATCTCTCTATTGTTACCAACATGTGGCTTGTCATATTTTTTACCTGTTGTTTGAATTGAGTCAATTACAATTAATTATAATAAAATTTCATGATTATCTAAAGCTAAGCAGATGGTAAAACTTGGAAGTTAGGATCACTCTTAATCGCCAAGTACCCAACCCTCGACCCCAATCCATAGGAGGGCCAGCGAACTTCTTTAAGCAGGAACGATGGGTCCCATTAATCCCGTTAAAAAAAAAAAAATCCGAACTACCTTCTGAAAAAATCGAAGGTGTGGTATTTTTAAGGCTACTGATTAGAAGAAATTTTACGAAGGAAAATTTATGTTAAAGTATAGTGAATCCTGAGGGAAAAAAAATTACTTCGTTTGAACCACTACTGCCCAACTCCCTGGTCAACAAAAACAGCGAGGGAGTGCTAAAAAGATCCAAAATTCACATGCCTTATTTTTTCCTATGAGCATCATTCATGTCACTGAAGAACAGCAACAGCATAGAAAAGAGAAACCGAGAATAATGGAATCCAAACATGAAGGTTCCATACTGTTTTATGCTAAAAAGGGACAGCAATATAGAAGGAGGCGATCAGGGGAAAGAGGATCCTACACAAGAAAGAAAGAACTTGAGAATGCAGTGAAATCAGCGAAGAAAATGTATTGATCCACGTAATAACATTATTGAAGTAAGTTTACCAGTCATTGGCGTGCGCACGTTTGGTGTATAAAGTGTGCCAAGATTAGAAATACTCTAATCTTTCCTATATGGACAATAAATAAAAGAAAAGTTTAAAGAATCAAATTTTAGAAAATTAGTTAAAACTAAAGTTAAATACTTTAACGAGACAATGTTATAAGAAGTATATAAAACTATGCCGAATATATTCACAAAATTATAGTTTTCTAGACCTTACAAAATAACGATTGTGTTTGCAGATACTGCGTGGATTATAATCTTAACAGAACCAGGGCCATCTTTTTCTCCAAACTAAAGTCATTGTCCTTTTCCAACAGCTCTATTCTATGGTTCCAACCCTTCCTGTCTGACAGGTCCCAAGCTGTTTTTAAGCCCAACCAACCCCTTTCCTCTTTCCTCATTCTATCTTCAGGTGTGGTACAGGGGTCAAGCAACTCTCCTCTCCTTTTCAACTGTTACATCAATGATCTTCCTAAATCTGTTCACCACTGTTCCTAACATCTATATGCTGATGACTTCCAAACCTATCGATCCTTTCCTGCATCTGAGCTATCATACCTCAGACCTAGATAGGATCAGTGCCTGGGCAATGTTGAAAAAACTGGAATTGAACACAATGAAAACCCAGGCCATTGTTCTAGGCTCCAACTCCCTCCTTATAACTATCCCCACCCTTCCAACATTAATCCTAAACGATCACCTCATCAGTTTCAACTCGTCCGTTAAAAACCTAGGCATTACCATTGACCAAAACCTTTCCTGGAAACCCTACATCATCCAAATATCCCGACGGTCAATTAGTTCCCCGAAATTATTTCATCGATCACCACAACGGCATCTCCTTACTCAATCTACCCGGAAGCTTCTCGTATCTTCCCCCACTTCGACTACTGTAGTGTGGTATACAGGGGCCTCTCGAAAATGCTTGAGGGCTGATTAAAAATAATAATGAACTGCGCTTTAAGATTTCTCCTTAGTACTCCGAGGCGATCCCGGGTGTCACATCAATATGATGAGTTAAAGTGGCTGTTCCCTCCCAGTCGTAGATAATATTTCCTTTGTGTTTTTCTATACCAATCCATCAACTCGCAACACCCTTCATATATCTATAGTCTCCTCCCATTCAAAGCCTCTGTCCAGCACCACAAAACAAGATCACCGCCTTTCCGATCTCTACATTCCTTCCCACAGAACTAAGACATTCGAGCGTTCCTTCCTCGCCCGCTCCACCACTCTGAACTCAATCCCTCCTTTCATCCGCCATTCTTCTTCACTGGCTTCATTTAAATCCCTGCTTTTCCATCATCTCTTGGCATTCCAAAAAGAGGGTCTCCAAGTAGGTCAAACTTCCGCTTGAACAAATCAGTATTGTAAACTCGATCTTGCTACCAACGTGTTTTGTTTATTTTTCCAACAACAAAGAAGATACATACTTTGTAAACTATTTATCACATGCTATATCATTCATTTAATTTGTTAGAAATTTCGTTATCAACTATTGTATTAATGTTATTCATTATTAGTTTGTTAATAATAATTAATAAAATTTATTTTCGACAGTTAGTTGAAATCCTGTCAAGTTTCGTACTTTTTATTTATTTATTCTCTTATCTATTTCTATTTTTGTCATGCTTTGTCACTCTTGATTATTTCATGATTTGTATTATTATGTAGCCTTCTGGCCAGATGAATATTATTTTTTTTTATTTGTTCATTAATGTTATTCTAAAGGGACTTGGTCCCAGAATAAAGTTTGTTTTCTATTCTATTCTATAGGACAGAGGTTCAAATTGATTTATCGATTTACCAGTTTTTTCTACGATGGAACTTTTCTCATACTCTACAGTGCTCTTTGCTAGTCATGAATTCGACTTGGCTCCTCTGGTTGATGGTAGCTTTGCATTAGATTGTTTTAAAATTGTCCAATTCAATTATTTCCATGTTTGTTTAAATATGCTTTTAGATATTAGATTTAATCATTGGGCTTGCCAGTTCTTTATTGTGATTATCATCGATCAATTATTATTGTATAATTAAATGTATCTCTTTCTTCCATCCTGGTATTCTCAATATGTACCGAACGAGTGATGAGATTTGAATTTCATTACCAATAAACTAATGCTAGCATTGATTAATATTTGAATTTATATTAAAAAGAAAAAAAAAGTAAAAAAGATATTGTTTCTATCAATTTATACATAATCAAAGAAACAATACTTAATGGTCCAATTAATATTGGTTATGATTTAAAATTTATTACAATCTTACCAATAGACCAAAAGATACATAATTTTTTAAACAAAAATCTTGCTGTGGTCACGGAGAAAAATAGGTACACCAAATTAAAGATGATAACATATGTACATATTAAATAATATATTTCATTGGCGTTGTAACAAGGGAAAATAAAGAAAGAACTAAAAAAAAACAACAGTCAAATGTAAAAACTATGACGAGGGGAGAAAAAGTGACTTATATACATTTAAAAAATGTATATCATACATGTGTAACATAACTGAATATTTACTTTAAGTGATATTAAATTATTAAATACAATTAATTTGAAAAAATATTCTAAAATAATCCTCAAATGTTCCAGGTAACAAATGCCATACCACCATCTTATGGTTTGAAAGACTCTTGCTGCGCAAATTCAACAGATAAAGCAGAAAGTGTAGCCTTCCTTCTTCATGTGCTTGGACACCACCTTGTTTCATCTGACAGAGGAAACCCAATATCTCCTTTCAGACAGTTTTGGGTGAATAAGATATCAAAATGCTTAAACCTCGGCTGTAATGATACGAATGATATCCCAATCGAAAGTTCATGTCCTCCATGTCCCGAAGTACAATATGATTGCAAACCACTGGATGACGAAAAACCTTTAAGCGAGGAAACTGAAAATTTAATTCCAGATGATTCCAAAAATATTTGGACTGAGGAACCTGATGATAATATTCAGCCTTGCTGGGAAGAATCAGAAGGACCAGAACTTGACGAAAACCAGGAACTTAACCCTGAGGAACAAATACCGGACGATTCCATAGAAGAAGAAACTGAAGCAGATGAACAAGAATCTGAAGCAGATGAACAAGAATCTGAAGCAGATGAACAAGAATCTGAAGTAGATGAACAAGAACCTGAAGCAGATGATCAAGAATCTGAAGCAGATGAACAAGAATCTGAAGTAGATGAACAAGAATCTGAAGCAGATGAACAAGAATCTGAAGCAGATGAGCTAGAGTCTGAAGCTGATGAACAAGAATCTGAAGCAGATGAACAAGAATCTGAAATAGATGAACAAGAAAGTGAAGCTGATGAACAAGAAAGTGAAGCTGATGAACAAGAATCTGAAGCAGATGAGCTAGAGTCTGAAGCAGATGAACAAGAATCAGAAGCAGATGAGCAAGAAACTGAAGCAGATGAACAAGAATCTGAAATAGATGAACAAGAAAGTGAAGCTGATGAACAAGAAAGTGAAGCTGATGAACAAGAATCTGAAGCAGATGAACAAGAATCTGAAGCAGATGAGCTAGAGTCTGAAGCTGATGAACAAGAATCTGAAGCAGATGAACAAGAATCTGAAATAGATGAACAAGAAAGTGAAGCTGATGAACAAGAAAGTGAAGCTGATGAACAAGAAAGTGAAGCTGATGAACAAGAATCTGAAGCAGATGAGCTAGAGTCTGAAGCAGATGAACAAGAATCAGAAGCAGATGAACAAGAAACTGAAGCAGATGAACAAGAATCTGAAATAGATGAACAAGAAAGTGAAGCTGATGAACAAGAAAGTGAAGCTGATGAACAAGAATCTGAAGCAGATGAACAAGAACCAGACAATCTTACTAACTCACAGGAATCAGACAATGATGGCGACAATGATGAAAACTGGGGTGAAGAATCTGAGGTACGAGAATCTGACGATGACCAGGAACTTCAACCTGAGGAACCAATACCTGACGAATCCATAGAATCTTACCCAGAGGAACAAGAAACTGATGACGAAAAGCCTCTTGATGAACAAGAGGAACCAAATCCCGAAGATGATCAGAAAGAAGGGACAGACGACCAAGAACTTGAACCAGAGGAACAATTACCTGAGGAATCCATTGAATCTAATCCAGAGGGACCAATTGACGAAAACCAAGAACCAATCGAAGAAACGTGGGCTGATGAGTCAGAGGAGGAACCAATTATCGACGATGATTGGAATGGATGTTCACAAGAACTTGACAATGACCAGGATATTAACTCTGAAGAACAAATACCTAATGATTCCTCTGAATCTATCCCGGAGGTACAAGAATCCGTCGAACCCTCTGAGTCTTGTGCTAATCCTGAAGAAAACTGGAATGAACAATCAGATAAACCAGAACTTAATGAAAACCAGGAACCTGAGCCTGAGGAACAAATACCTGACGATTCTATAGAAGAAGAAACTGAAGCAGATGAACCAGAATCTGAAGCAGATGAACAAGAATCTGAAGTAGACGAACAAGAACCTAACTCAGATGAACAGGAATCCGAAGAACCAAACTCCGAGGAAAATTGGTTTGAAGATTCAGAGAAACCAGAATTTGGCGATGACCAGGAAATTAATTCTGAGGAACAAATACCTGACGATTCCGTGGAATCAAAACCAGAGGAACCAGAACCCCTCGACCAATCAGATGAACTTGAACAAGAACTTGACGATTCTGAAGAAACGCCCGAAGAAACCACTGAGGAATCAGAGCAGCCTGAAATACCTTCACCAAATGACCTAGACTCATGCTTACCCGAGCCAGAGGAAACAAAACCTGACGACCAAGAACAACCATTACCCGACCAGCCCGAAGAACCTTGGGGAGAGGAACCTGAAGAATCATGTGACGAAGACCCGTATTTACCGGAGCCTGAACCTCTCGAATGCAATTGCCCCATTGATAACGATAAAGACATATTCGACAAGGCCTGTGACCTGGCGGACGATCACGATGTTTCCGTTAACGATTGGAAGACATTTATGAAAGACCTCGTTAAGCAGATTTGTTCTTGTAAAAATTGCCATGATGGCGGATTGAATTGTACTAAGGCAAGTGAATTTAATAAATCTAATAAAATTACTCATAAGTTTAAAGTTTTCTTTAACAAGGAAGCTGCTTATTCAGATAGTGATAGAGGGACTGGCGCTGCTAAAAACAGTTTTAATAACTACTCTTTTTCTATTTTTGACAACTTATCCCAAAATATTTCTTCTAGTTCTCATGATAATTTTAATTCTAACCAATTATGTTCTTTTAGGCCTTTCCCTGCAGTTTTAGATAACAGCCATAAAGAACCAACTTTTCTTACATTGCCTTCCGGAAGGAACTTAACATTGGCAAGTTATACCTCTATTTTAAACGAACTTATTAACAATCCAGAAGATGTTGTGATACACCTTCATTATAATTTGTCATCAAAAGGTTGTCGGCAAAATGGCGAAATGTATAATATATGTCAGCTTAAGAATGGGCTTCGCCTTCCACTTATAGATTTGTTGTCAGTATTTAGTTTTAATTTTTTTACCGGTATAAGCGAGAGAGGAACCAATCATGCGAGGGAGAGGAAACTTAATTTAGGAAATGGAAGACATTTGATTAACAATACTGATCGTGAACCTTTAAGGCTTTCTCTGTTAAGTACTGATCACCACGAAACCGTTGAATCAGATTTTCAGGCATCCCAATTTGATTGCAATTTTAACAATATGATTCAATATTTAATTGAATCTAGACACGTTTACGTAGAAGACGCTGACGGGGTTAAAACTCCTCTTTTAGATACCATTCCTCAACTAGAAAGGATGTCAGATACGAAAAAAAGAGCTTTGAATGTTGATATATTTGGTTACAAAATGCCACTTTACGAATTCCAACAAAAAATAAGGCCTGTATAGGTAGAAAATGTATCAATAATTCGGTTGAAATGAGGATACATAATTGATTTTAATATAAGTCGGTGTACGCGGAGGGCACATTTTCTCCGTTTTTGTTTTTAAATTAAGAAAAATAAATCAATTGAATCAATATTTGATTTATAAACAATTTATCACAAATAATGACGTGATTTCTTCTTTTCAAATCTATCCTCCCTCCTCCCCTCCGAAAAAATCTTAATATGTGATTATGAAAGATTTTGAAGATACAAAATTTTTGTTTTTATTTCGAAGAGAAAAGATGTGTCCAGGGCAGGGATTCGAACCCGGGTCTTCCATGTTTTCGTCATAGTGCTCTACCATATATTTTGATGTATCAATTGTATCTGGTGCCAAAAAATATGTTAAAGCAAAATTTTGCAAAAAAGTTTATAATAAACATTTGAATTGTTTAAGTTATTTCTGACGTTAGCTTTAAATACCAAGACGTCATATTTTATGTAATCAGCCGCTGTAATATATTCTTCCTTAATTTATGAAATTATGATTTTCACGCTATTATTTATATTTATTTTTGTTTATATATTTATAATGAACCAATGTAATCATAATCTGTTTTTATTAGAATGAATGTTATTCCAAAACTGTAAACTTAAAAAAAAATTTGATGACAAGGTATAATTGGATAAATGCTCTATGTGTAATTTTCTTATATATATTATTTTTAATAATATGGTGCTGTCGGCATCGAACTTTCAGGTTCCCTGAGCCTTTTATTATAAAAGTTTTATTTATTTATTATGTATTTGTTGAATTATAAAAAAATCTAATTTGTAAATAATGTTTGCAAATAATATACAAAAATAAAAAAGACTGTTAAAAATATAAAAAATATCATATAATCCAGTAATGTTTTAATTTTTATATATGAATCTCTCTTAATGAAAGTCAATATAATTTTATTTAAAACAAAATGAAACTGTCCTTATTAATGTTATTAATATCAAGTGCAATCTGTCAGATAGTATCAAACCATACTAGCATTTTCTTATAATTATATTTCATATAAACTAAAATTTTATTTTCAAGTTTTTATACGAAAACGGGTTTTTATCAACCAACAAGTTTATATATATATATATATATATATATATGATGGTACATGAGAATCTACTGTCTGCGCCTATGCTTATTTATTTTTCTTCCTACAGATATGAAAAAATGATGCCAGCTTTCCTATCCGCTGATCTCTTTAATTAAAAATAATAATTGACTCATTGTTAAAACTGAGTGGACCTGAATTATTTAATTTTGTGAGATTAATTCATATCTTATATTAATGCATTTATGCATTTATTAATGCATTAGTTTGAATCGATTAATTAGGTTTCATTCGAATGTCTCTTATTACCTAAATGGTATCGCGCCAGTCAAATGGCTAGTCTGTGAGTTGTCTTATTCAATTTCTATTTAATAATTGAACGGTGATTTATCTATTTATATAATATTTTATTATATATCAATAAAAGTATATTGGGGAAATTACCTCAGAAATACAAAGATGACGTTTTGCAACTTGGAAATTTGGGAAAGAGATTTATCGTTTTAGTTTTACTAGTAATTAATAAGGGCGATAAGAAAAATAAATATTAATAACCAATAGCCGGAATGATTGGATAATGATATATCTTTGTTTACAGGGAGCATAGTGAAGTCAATCCAGATGAATGTGATGTAGAAGATATGTCTACATGCACTCTTCATAGAAGCATTGTTACACTGAACAGACTGCAACAGTGAACTCAAAATAACGACTGATAAAATTTAAGAACCACTTTAAATTGTAAATTGTATATGAACATTTCAGATTTATTTATTTGCTGTAAATAAAATGAATTTCAATAATTAATTCGCCTTATACTTTATTTATATCAACCTTAACTTATTCATTGTAGTTAAAAGTTAGTGACGAATTTTCTATTACCTCCTACTTTAACTCCCTATTAATATGAATCGCTTTTATTACATATTACCTGAAGTTGATATCAGAAATGTCAATGTTTTTTGTCCCGTCCGTTATTTCGGTTGCGAACTTGGATTTACACTATTCAGACATGCTCTTCCAATATATCAAAAATGCAGCATCATCAAGCGTCACTGCTACGTTCGACGCATAATCAATAATAATGGTCACTTAGGAATATGAAAAATAGTTCACATCCTATTCTCAGATCTACTGAATAAAGATACAAAATTTCATAAGAATCGGTCAAGTCGTTTCGGAGGAGTTCTGTTACAAACACTGTGGCACGACAATTTTATATATTAGATATATATTACATACATATATACATATATATAACATCTTAAAAATTAACAAAAACAGATTTTACTTTATGACCAATTCCTCTCTTTACTAGAAAGATTAGTATTTATTTTAAAAAATATTAATTTACTAAGTCTTAAACATTTTATCAGAAAAGGAGACATTAATGTTATTATTGGCCAATTTATTGAATTTTCTAAAATCATACAAAATAATAATCTGAATTTGGAAAATTATTTAACCTCCTTTAATTAAATAAAAACGAATTTATTATCTCTTACCGAAAATAAATGGAAGGATAAATCCAGTTTAAAAAAAGAAAAAAATTATAAGAATAAAAACGAATTTAAACTCCAAGAATTAAATAAAAAGTAATGTTTAGAACAAAAATATTGCATAAAATCATTAAATTATAATTGCTTAGCTATGGAGTAACAAAAGTAATAACTTGAGACTGAGAAGATAAAAAAAATTTGTTGAAATGTATAAAATGAAGGAATCTTTGCTAAATGGTAGGATGGTCGGCATGGAATTGGAAATATTTAAACAATAGGTATAGGTATAGGTATAGGCAAGGTATAGGTTCTTGTTTCTCTCCCATGCTTTTTCTATGATCATACGTAAGGCAAAAATTTGATCATGTGTTTGTCGTCCTGGGCGAAATGCTGCTTGCTCTTCCTGGAGATCCTCCTCTACAAATGTCCTCAGCTTCTTTTCAAGAATGGAACTATATATTTTATATACCACCGGTGAAAGACATATTGGTCTATAATTACCACACTTGCTAGCAGAATCCTTCTTTTGTATTGGTACTATAATGTTGACTTCCCAATCTTTCGGTATCTGCTTTTCAGTGAATATATTTTGGAAAAGGGCTTGTAGGATCTTTCTAAGCTCATTTCCTGCAAACTTAATGAACTCTGGGGCAATAATATCTCTTCCAGCAGCCTTCCCTATCTTCATCTTTTCAATGGCTTCTTCAACTTCCTCTTCCCGTACTACATTTTCATTTTTATTTTCATCTTCTTCTTGATCTTATTCGTTCATACATTCATTCTGCATTTTTGGGATCTCAGTGGTAAAAGTGTTTGAAAAGTGTCTTGTCCATCTTTCCAAAATGCCTTTCTTCTCTGTTATTATTTCCCCTCCTTTATTTTTCATACTTCGAATGGGTTTGCATTTCCTCCCTCGGATGACCTTGACCTTTCTCCAGAATTTTTTAATATTCTCCCTGTAGTCTTCATCTAGTTCCTTTCCAAAACTTTCTCATGTGGTCTTTTTGGACTCCCTGACTATCCTTTTGGAGATATTTCTTTTTAGGACATATGCATTCCAGTTTTCTGTGCTATTGGTTCTATACTCTTTCCATGCTTCCTTTTTCTCTGCTGTTGCTTGCTTTACTGCCTCGTCCCATCATTTTGATCTTTTCCTTGCCGTATTTAATATTATCTTTTTAACTGAGCATATCTCTGTAGTAGTGCCACTAATGTTTCCCTTAATCTTTGCCCATACTTCATCTATATCGTCGTCCAAGTCTATTTTTTTTATTTTCCGGTCCAGTTTCTCGGCATATAGCTCTCTCTTCCTAGGATCTTGCAGGGCCGCTACATCTATCTTTTCATAGACTTTTGGCTTTATTTTTATTGGCTTCATGATTTGTGTGTCTGCTACTAGGAGAAGGTGGTCTGTGCTTAATTCCGCTCCCCTTATCACCTTAACATCTGTGATGTACCTCCTTATGCTCTGGCTATATATAAAATAGTCTATCACACTCTTTTCAAACGCAATAATAATTAAATGTTTAGTAAAAATCTATCTCTATATCATGATTATAATAGAAATAAAATTACAGAAAAATTTGTGCTGAGCTTATTGGATGACCATTTACCTATTTCAGTCAATCAAGTTAGCGAATTTTTTAAGCCCGTTAAAGTTACATACTCATTCATGCTTTATGGGTGTTCAAACCACGGCAGTAACCCATCTTAATTTTTTTGTTATTTAAATCTAATTATTATATATACATGTTCCTAAATCCTTTGTACAATACTGGGTACAATTATTTTTGGAATAATTATGCACGATTTAATGTCTAGCTTGCTCCTTTATGACGAGTGAATCAATTTTCAGACAGCTAAAATCTTCCAATTTTTGCAAATTCTGTGAAATATAATCTTATCTGGTAATTTAGAAACTAAATGTATACTTAAAATCAATAAAGTTTAAAAAATCTTCAATAATTTCATACTGAACTTCCATTTTATGATAGTATTATTACATAAATTTATAGCGATAAGTTCTTGTATAATGGTTTAAATGTTTAATGTCTTGATGATCCCAAAAGAGAATAGTATTCTATATCTTCCTAGCCTATCAACAAAGCTCGGGAAGTCTGCAATTACTAAAGCTGCCAAAATAATGATAAATGAACAGCAAAGTTTACATCTTATTCTATAGCATGGTATGAAAGAGGAAATTATTATGGAAAAAAAATAAACTATATTTGGTTTAATAATTTATTATATCTCTTTGATTACAGAAAATTATTAACATCGGTTATTTTTATTGAGGATATTGGTACAGATAACAGTATAATAGAATCTGTATACACATCTAAACATCTTCAACAAAGTGAACATTTTTTGAGATTTATCGTTAACTATTATATTTCCTATACAAATAACATTTTTATCAATACCACATCTTTTTAAGTAGCTGAAGCTTCGTACATACAATTTTGAAAGAAATGTCAGGCACAGTGTCTACAAAAAACGGTAGTACAAAAGAATCTAATATTTGCATCGAGGGAAGGGTTTGAATACACTGTGAAGAAAGTAACACCGAGTTATAGACACACCGTCTCTAATGTTCCTTCGAACATACTATGTACACAGGATAATATTATTTTACAACCAGTGGTGGATATTTACTTCTTGTATTCACCAGAAATCATGCAATATGGATGCTGTAGTTAAGATGTTGTAATTGTAAATCTACAACATTTATCTGAAATAACTAAATTTCACGCTTAACTTTCACGCAGTTCATATACACAAGACACACACACGCAAGCCCGTACGAAAACTATTACTGTACTTAATCTGTATAATACATTTGTCGCATCTTGTCGGATTATTTTACCTAGACGAAGATAACCTTTTGTATAATCTTCTGCGGCAAATCTTCTGTTAGACTGTCCTAATCTAGATGTTTCTCACTTTTTTTTTTTCGAAATCTAAAGCAATTTGGATGGACTATTTTCATGAAGTGGGTAGCTTATCAGGCATGGTTTTTGTTCATTTCAACAGAAATATGCAAACAAGAAAAATGTCATTTGTATCTAATAAAACATTTGCGCCTAGCAATAATAACGTATCATCAAAAGTTTATTTTTTCTCCAGAAATAGCGTTAAGTTAAAATAAAATATTTGATTGGCCAATTGAAATTAAACCAATTTAATATATATATATATATATATATATATATATATATATATATATATATATATATATATAAAACCATGCCTTCGATTGATTGTGTGAAGCAGCCAGAAATACTACGTTGTTAATGTAAAGTAGCCAATTCAGAAATATTCAAAAAATTATATGTAAATAATTAAAGATGTAAATGTTTTACATGACGATAATTAATTGAAATTAAACTATACTAAAGTAATGAATATAATTTATATTTTTGAGTATATGAGACGTCAAAGGGTACAAGTAATAATTTTGTGAGAACGAATTTATATGTTGAAAAAATTGAATTGATTTGGTGAAACCAACAAGGTTTTTAAGTTGCTTGTATCATGTTTATATGATAGATTTATTGTGCATACCTGAGCAATGTTGGTTCATAACAAATTTATCGGCATTAAATGCCCATAAATTACTTAAATCATCATCACCTGTACCCCCTTCTGTCACGTTCATTTTTTGTTTTATTTTTCGTAAATATGTAGTCAAAATTCAGTTTAAATCAGAAACAGCAAATGATCTATTGAGTAATTTACACAGAAGCGGTGTGATTCATATTTCAATTAGATAAATTATAAAATTCATCAGACTTTTTAATTAATTATATATAATGATTGATAGATCTTCAAGATAGCTGTGTTAGAATTCTTTTTATTTTGTACAAAAATATTACTGATTATGACACGCTAATTAAAAACCATTAACTACTGATTAAACCGAGAGAGAAAATAATTTAAGATTAGTTATTATATATTTATTTAAAAATACAATTTGATTAATTAATCGATATTTGAGAGACAGGATGAAAAAAATTATAACTTTATAAAATAATGGGGCCTAAGAAAAGATTAGACTGATTTTAAAAGGAAATAAAAATTATTTTTTGTTAAGAGAATTTCAAATTTCATGAAATTTATAAACATAGTGAATATTTTGAGCCATTTACAAGTTTCTTCTTATTCTAAATATGCGATTACAAACTACTCATTTTATAAATCTCTCTTTTATAAGTCCCTATGTTGATATGTATATGTTAGAAGTGCCTCCTAGATCAAGTTTCAGTCTGACATATGATATGTATATACTTATTTAACAAACTTACACCACGACCAACCTTCGCATGAGGTCTTCCCCCCCTTTTGTGTATCTTACGGAATCGACCCATGAGTTTATTCGGGAGCTAATTGCTATATTCTCGTTTATTTATTTATTTAATTGTATTTTTAATACTTTTATAGTTTACGTTCTCATGTTTAGTATAGTCCCTCTCTTAATGTTCTTAAAGTACCCTTCCAGTTCCGTCTTCACCGGTAATTTTTACTCATTATTTTTGTCCATTAAATCTGCATTGAAAAAAATATATACTTGTCTGTGTATTGAAATAAAACATGTATAAGTCATACCTATAAATCACCAAGATGACTCTTACCATATGAGGCTTCTAACCGTTTCTAAGTGCCGATAATTTGGTAATTATCAAAATTGAAAAGCGCACCTTCATTGATCGACTTATCAATAATGATTGCTAGTTGAGTTGGAGTAAAGGTGAATACAGCACAAAACTAATATCAGTTGCCTTGTAACGGGACATGCACAACTGGATGAAATTCAACATTTAACACCTAAATCCTTCATCTTTTTGGGCTATATAAAAGGATACACATATAGAACCACATATGTTAAATTAGTTGATTATTATAAACACATTTAATCTAAACACTATTAGATATTGTTTATGCTCCATCAATACTATTTAAGTCGACATTTAAATACAACATTAATACACATATTCATGATTATAACGGAGCTGCATGAGCAATTAAGAGGAGTATTATTATTATTATTTTTTTTTATTTAGTGCCATTTTCACGTGAAATCGAAAACAATCTGAATACTGGGTACACGATTTTTTATGCTTTGTATTGTTTTAAAAAATATTGATACTTTTTTAAATATAAATATTCAATTACCATTTATTTACATTCAAAATATACATTTAAAAATAGGTTGTTTTATTTTATTTTTATTTGTTTTAATTATCTAAGGTGTTCAGGGTGGGCTAAAGTAGAAATTTTTCATTTATAGAATGATTCCGTCACTGCCGAAATAACAATTTATGAAATAAAAGAGTATTTTGAAATAGAAAGTCGGTTACACATGGAGATATATTTTGTTGATTATTTAGAGTTATATTAGTTAATGAAGATTACTGAAGAATGGATTTTTTTTTACCGAAAACGGTCGGAATCATATGAATAACTTACCTTTGATTTTGTTCACATAAAAAAGGCTATAGTATGATATATTATAAAATGAAAGGTAATATTTTTTCTAATTAATGTTTCTATGGCAAGGATATGTTTTTTAGAATAAATATCTACTAATTTTTTCTAAGAAAAATTCGGGGCTAGAAAAATTCTATCTTTAGGAATTCTTGAACAAATTGTTTCCTGTAAGCACTTTAGCTCGTTATTTGTGGTCAATGGTACTGAAAGTACGATTAAGACTTGAGAAAATATCAAGAATATTTATAATCTCTATGTATACATATATATGTATTTATATATTTTTTGGAAAAATCACGAAGACACAAGTTCTAGAGTAACACTTACGGAAGAATGAAAGGGTGATATGTTTGCACGGACGAAAGGACTCACATTTTTTTTTTTTTTTTTTTACTTTTTAACGAAGTTTTGAAAGAAATAAGGGGTCGTGTGCCCGATCCAGTTGAGAATGAGAGCATGATGTTTAAAATGACCCGGTTTGGGTTTCAAATTCCAACCGGGCAATTGCGGGTATGATTGAGAATCTCTTGGTTAAAGAGACACTGTTGAGTCGATGCGGTATTCCCATGGTCATGACAGAAATACGAGGAGTATCAATATCAGGAGAAGAGCCGCGTGAGGTTGGAGACCGACGCAAGAACTCGGAGCTGGGTAAATGACGTCCACTTCGGCGATCTTGAAGATGGAAAGGTAGATGTGGGAATGGACGATCGGGTCCCTGGAGTTAATCATCTCGCTGATCTGCTGGAGGGGTGCTTCGCATTCCTCCTGCGAAGAACAAGAACATACATATGAGAATATAATATATGAAAGTATTAAATAAAATAATAAATAAACTGTATACTAATAGCAATAAGTACTATCCCTCACACTTGAGGACAACAAGTATTAGTAATCTACGAATACACTAACTACATACATCATTTACACAATGCCTTTGGGATCTCAAGGCCCAGCTCCACCCTCCATGTATCGAAAACAGAGCGGGACCACAGGAAATCCCAGCGCTTCTTTTTCAACAGCGTCATTGTTGAGACTAGTGCAGACTGAATAAGATCACTGGCCTGAAGCTGTAAACTGAGCAAGAAGCTGGCCACTGCCAGAACTCCAATGACATATTTACAATAGGTCTCTAGGCTATTGCCTCTTCAATCTTCGGAGAGGATTATAAGGATACAGGCGGTACTGGATAAGTATTTCACTAGAGGATTTGGTTCATCAAACTTTGTAATAGTAAACAAAAAATAATCGAGTGCGGTGGTGCATCACAAGACTTCCACTTACTACTCAACTTGACATTAATTAATTTTAATTAAACTCCATCCCAAAAAATGTTAACAAGAGAAATTTTGAATACTTCCTGGTCAAATATATAATAAACTAAGGTATCCATTCATATGTTACGATAATTCACCCTTAAAATGAATTAAAGATAGTGGGGTTCAAAATGTCATAGGTCTCCCCCGATAGGTAGCAGCACCGGACGGACCAGATAGCCGTAATAATATTCGTTTCAATATTTTTTTTTTATTTCAGCTTTCAAACATTATATTATATGTATATCTAAATTTCTACTCATATTTTCGTTTACATGGTTTAACCTGTTAAAATGTTTCTCCTTCAGTCATTAATCAAGTTCAGGTATGTAAGGAAGAAATAGTTGGGGGTGCAGTCAATCAAAACACTTAAATAAGCGTAACTTATTTATTATGTGCCGACGTTTCGGCCTACATTGTCGGTACATATTAAATAAGTTACGCTTATTTAAGTGTTTTGATTGACTGCACCCCCAACTATTTCTTCCTTACATTAGAAGATACAGTCGACCAATTCTTCTCTAACAAGTTCAGGTATGCTTCGTTTTCCGTAATTTGTACCTTGTATTTACCCTATTATTTATTACTAGCAACAGTCATAAAGAGTTAATTGTTTTAAATAAACTAACTAGTAAAGAAACAATTTAATTATTTCGCTTCCATTTTCAGAAAAAGATGATGTCTCTGTCTCATTGGTCATTAGGAAGTCTATAGGATGTAGCGGGAATGAACTTGCAATCCATATTACGGGGGGGCGATATCCCCCTATGCGGTAATTAGATCTGCGAGAGGATCATGAAAAAAGAAATCCGACTAAATTCACTGACAAGATTTGTACAGAGCATTGGGGAGGGAACATTGCTTGGCTTCCTTCACACATAATAAGATTTTCTTCGTGGATATTTTTTGTAATCTGAAAGTACTAAAAAAAATTTAGAGCCTTGGCCTGGCTGTGTTCTTTAAACGGGATCTAAACATTTATCTGTATATTTCTAAGTTAGGTATTCATAGACAAAGTATTAATTTAATTTAACATAAAATAATAAAAGTTATATCAATTATTAACTCAGTCGAAATTAGATAGTAGGGTCACCTGTGGTCTAGTAGTTGGCATAACAACCTACCATGATCCAAGATCGCGGGTTCGCAGCCCGGCAGGTTTTAGAATTTTTCGAGAGGGTATAATCCTTAGTTATGCCATCCATTTGAACGTAAAATGGGGTTCCCGAGCTGTACGTGTCATGCACACGTAAAAGATCCCTATCCTAATTATAACTGGATAGGCAAAATTTAAGACTCCCACTGTAGTATCGTCCGATTAGTCACAGACGTCAAATGAATAAGCAAAATTAGATATTAGGAAAACGATATAATAATCTAATGGAGTTATGTAAACTTAAATATTACAGTCCCTGACCATATTAATGTGACCACTGGATAGATTCGTTCTTGTTACATGTTTGCATTATATTTTTGTATTACGCATACAAATCTACATTATAAATCGAGTTTAAATATTGGTTTTATGGGTAAGTTAGTTTTCTGATAATAATATGAAATTGAAAAAAATAGTTTCGAAAATAAATCTTTATTTTTTTTTAATATTTTGTGGTGCCACCCTATTTTACATATTGATGGAAAAAAACTATCAAAATAGTTAAAATATATGATAAAAATGATAAATCAATAATAAACTTACCGAATCCGACTTGTATTTAATGAAAAAGAAACAATAAATCCACGAAAATTTCAAACACAAATTATGCATGTCATCAGTCGTAAAACAAAATGGCTGTACTAAAGCCAATGCTGCCATTACAAAAAAAAAATAATTTAAGACACTTATAACAGTGTTGCCATTACTTAAAACAGAAGACACGCGAAAGTATATAAAAAAATTAGGAAAAAACAAAAAGAAAATAATCTTTCTTGATGGTCACATTAATAGGGCCAGAGACTGTAGTGTCCGTCTATTAACCTTTAGAGCTCTAAATACTCCTAGGCCGAAACTGTCTGCGCTGACCATCGCTGGGGCCGGAATACTTTTTCGCCACACTGAAGTGACAATTCAAGGCGCAAATAGTAACAAACTATAGTAATTCTTTTGCAAAAGGTTAAATAATTAAAGACTGTTATTTTTGATTATTAAAAACATATATAATAAACATTTAAATTCCACAATTAACTAAAAAACTTAATTTGATATTTACAACAGATTAATAATTTAATTGTGTATGAAAAAATTCAAAGCAATTATCAATGCATAAACCGACATCGCATTTTTTACATTCGTATCGTGTATCCCTCCTTCTGTTATTTTTTATGCAAATGACACACTTTCTTCGGGTCAACTGTTTTGCGCCCGCACGATTCTCACACTTCGACAGAGAATGCCTTTCAGTTAATCGAAACGGTAAATCCTCAGGTTTTCTTTTTTCCACCTCCTGCTTCGCTTCTATTTTCGCAAAATGTCTTTTATTAGCGCTATATGAAAATCACTAAATTTTTGCAATTTCGATGAAAAATATATGCATTATATATGATTAAATCTACCAAGTCAAAAAACAACTTCTTATACCATTTTAGCGTTTTCCTTACTGAATTGAGTGCACTTAATGTCATGTCAACTCTGGCTACAGCTCCCATCTTGGAATTATAATCGGTAACGCACGACGGTTTCTCTTGCGCGGTAATCCTTCTTCACTGTTTCGGCGTATGTAGCTTCATGCGCAGAAGATAACATCCAAACCTCTTACTTATCGTGCCATTTTATTGACAATAAAATGTCAGTCGACCGGTAGCAAGTTTCTCCACCCTTCAATTTTTCATCCATGCGGGACATTTGTCTCCTATTTTTCGAACTGTCCCAAATGCAAAGTAAAGTATACAATAGTGGGCTTGTGTACCAACTGTCCGTAATCACTGTATGGCCTTTTCCGAGATAGGGCTGAAGCAACGTCATCAGATCACCAGAGATTACAATGTCTGTGTCACTTTTCTTGACCTGTTGTTTTTTGGCCGGTATAAATTATAAAATCCAGTTTTACAGTCACAAAGGACAAACGATATAATGCCGAAACAACTTCTTTTGGATTGTATGAACTGTTTGAAATCACATCTGCCTTTGTAAAGCAGAAGACTTTCATCGATGCACTGATTTACGTGCGGTACGAATGACTGCGAAAAAGAAGTTTTTATCTTATTGATAACTGGCCATATTTTTACTAACGGATCGTCCGTGGTTGTACTATTGTCGTTGAAGTGCAACATTTGTAGCAACATCATGTACCGATTCAGTGACATAATTTTGCGGAAAATACCGCTTTTCAGCAGTTCGTTTGTCGACCAATACTCCTTCAACGAAAGTTTCTTCGAACGTGGCATTAGCATCGAAATGCATACAAATCCGTACATTTCGGAGACTGAAGTATTCTTCCAATTCTTCGAACGGGAACTCTTGTTATAGACCGCGCACTGTTGTACGCATTTGAAATAATTATTTGATTGTTCGGTGATTTCACTCACTAATTCTTCCGGGAACATCATCGTAAAGGCATATAAGGGTGTTAATTTTGGATTTAAATTTCCCTTTACTCCGGAATTTCGGTCGTCAAAAATGTGTATTACAGGAGATAAGTTCCTTTTTGACCAGAATAATATTCCATCTTGGTGAGAAGTCTCGATACTTTCGCCCCTTCTGAGTTTTCCTCTTCCGATGATGGATGTGCTTGACTTCCTGGGCCGTTTTCTATTTGTTCTTCTTTCACCAATTGATTCTTCTGATTCACCAGTTGATGTCCGATGATATTGATTCACTACATTCTATTTCACTGTCGTCCCTCGTGAAATATTCTTCAAGATTCGACATTTTGTAGGGTGCCACGAATACAAAATAATTAAACAAGTTATATACGGCACTATTGTTGTTGACGCGAGCGAGACCGTGAGGTTGTTACGCTGCATGGACTGAAGACGATACTGCTGACTGAGTCACTTTGAGTGCTTTTAGTCGCGAAAAGACAGTAAAAGAAAAGACAGTAGAATCTAATTGGTTAAAGAGTGGGACGTAAAATGGGATTTCCATTTCGGAAATTCCCGGAGATTTTTATAACTCTAACACTGGCCGACCGTTACCTGAGGAAGGCAAATTACTAACGAATAACCCTTTATTGATTTTACACGAAAATTACTCCATATTGATTGAAAAAACCGGCAAACGCAAATATGCGCTCTTAGTCCATGCTGATGACTTGAAAGAAATGAGGAAACACATAAATGCAGCCGTAGGCCACACGGATGACTTTCGCCAAACGCATAAATGCGTCCATAGAGCCCTAAGGGTTAATATTTATGTCAATAATAGAAAATTAACTTTAAAGTCAATTACTATAAATTTAATTATATTTTAATAACTCCCAGGCAGCCCTGAAGATGACCTACATCCTAGGTCGAAACGTTGGCTCATTAATATAAGTTTTGCTTATTTTTTGTTTTCTTTAACAGCACCTGCTGACCAATTGAAATATCCAGTCAACTATTTTCCACTCAAACTTATCATAGGTTATTTTAACTGGTATAAGCCATTATGGATGTTAAAAAAAGACCGAAATATTGTTTTTAACAACGCATAAAAATAAAAATAGTACAACTGCAATTTAGGGTTCCGTACTTGGTAAGGACTGTACTGTTTCATAGACCACGCTTATGCAGGGATGTGCCTTGTCTGATATCACGCTCAACCGCCATGATCTACTAATTAAGGGTAGTTAATTTATAGAGACTGGGTGAACCACAAGAGAGTAGATTCACGTGATCTGGAAAAATGCTTTATTTTACAATACCTATTTTATTTCCATTTTGCATAACATACTTTCCCCAAGTTTCTTGAGTCTTGCACCAACAGATAAACGTCTATGAATTATAACCTAGACGAAGATGGTAAGATTATTTATACAGAAAAAATATGTTTTGACTAAATATTGATTTGAAATGTTCAAAAAGCACTCATCTTAATGATAATTGATATATCAAGTCTCTTGGCTACCTCAAAAGTCATTGGGGACATGTTTTGTGTATTTGAAAAAAGTTGAACAAATTCGATCTGTTTTGGGAATACATTTTTTTTTCATTGAACTATGAAAGTATGTGAATTGAACAAACAATTTAGAATATTATCAAGATTACTTAGCATACAGTGTGATTTTACAAGAATTAAATAATTCAGTTTTTAGGGACATCAATAAAGATGGAAATCCCTGGAAATAATATTCGATAATGACGCATAAAGCATTCGTTTTCTCACTAACCTTCATCAATGCAGTTGAATTACAATTACTCCTCATTTAAAACTTTATAAAAACTATTTAAATTTTTCAGAAGGTGAACTCGAGAATCAGTGCATCTGCAAAGAGAGAAGGCGCTTGATAAATTATTCATTGTACGCCCTGAGGTATCCGCCAAGGTTGTTAGACTGAATTAACAAATCCTTTTCATCGTTATAATATCACGTGATCTTAATAGAATTAGTACTCTGTAAAGAGGAGACCTCCCCAACTAATTCTGACTAAGGGAATTTTATTTTATTTCCCCCTTTACATCCCAATCACAACGAAAGTCAGCTGAATACGGATGCGATTTTGCGTTCACACAGCCCTCTTGTAATATGGACTTATGAAAAATCGCAAAATTAATTAATCTCATTCCATGCTATTATCTGGCTTTCTTTTCACTTCGATATTAGTACGACCATAGGCGTAACGAGGGGGGGGGGTTATTGGGTATGTAACCCCCCATTGCTTAGAAGAAATTAAAAAAAAAAATGTAAAATAGTGGCATCTAGCGGCGACAATAAGATCACAAATGTGAGAAGAACAGTTTAGACGATTCTTAGAATCTAGAAGTAAAGTCTGGATGGGTCTAGAAAGATCCCTATGCAATTAACTATAGTCAGTTATCGTGACCAATTAATAAGGTTACTTGTATTTAAAAGCTATTTCTTTATTGCCCTTCCAAAAATACCATTTATAATGAAAATAACATTTATAACTTCCAAATGAAACATTTATAAAAAATTATAATATATTTATTTAATTTGAAGCTACATGATTATAGTATAATATATATTATACCTATATTATGAGGCATCTTTTTCGAAGGGAGTAATATGTAGGAGTGGTTGACTGGTGGGGGTTGACCCCCCTCCCCCCCATGAGTCAACTCTAGTTACGTTAATGAGTACGACAAAAGAAGATGAAGGATAAATCATAAGAATGAATCAAATGCCTTGAGAGAATATTGTCATTTGAACATTTCAAATCTACAGAAAATCGAACTTCATTTTTTCAGATATTTTCGTACGGCATATTAAAACGACTGCAATCTTGGATCTGAATTAAAAATAGAAACACGTAGTTTACCTTGCCTTCAAAGAATCTTCACATCAGATTTAAATCTGATGTGAAGATTCTGTAGCGTTTGATTTTTATTTAAAAACAGGTTTTTGATCACACAGTAAGACCAAAACGACCGCTATTTTGGATTTATTTATATATATAAAGTCATATAAACCAAAATCTTCCCTCAAACGTCGTTAAAATTATTTTTGATTTCGTTAATGGAAAATACATTTTAATTAATATTTGGATTTTAATGAGAGTGTTCAGATTTGAAAATAAAAGAGAAAAAAATTGTCTCTAGAGATAAAGAACAGAAACAATTCGTATGCAATGGATGGACGTGCCCCAGTCTACGTACATATGTCGTGTATTTTTATATTATTTTAAATCTTAGATTTATTTTAAACATATTATTATTATTATTAATTCGGCGCAACAATCGTCCAGGCCTCCTCAATCATTAACCGCCAGTAGTCCCTGTTGAGTGCTGCTGCCATCCAGTTGTGGACTCCCAAGTTCCTCGTGTCTTCTGCAACATAATCAATCCACCGGCCAACACTCCTCCGTCCATGGATCGCCTCTGTCAGTAAACCTTTTGGAACTTCACCCTTGGCTCATCCTGGCTACAGATCCAGTCCAACTTAGTCGAGCTCGTTTAATGATATTAACTACATAAGGCTCACCAAAGAGATTATATATTTCTTCGTTTTTTCTTTGTCTCCATCTTCCATCAATATAGACCGGCCCAAAAAATTTTCGGAGGATCCTGCGTTCGGATAAAAGAAAATTTCGGGTTGCATCCTTCGGCATTGCCCATGTTTCCGCTTCATTTAAACATATTATAGTAGTAATATATATAAATATAAATGTTTAACTTAATTAATAAGGCCCTCATTGAAATACAGTTTTGTTGTAAACGGGTCAAATTTTCGGAATCAAGTTTTTTTAAAAATATTTATTGTTTAGAGCCCTCTGAGACCATAAAAGCTAATAAAACAAATTCCAGTTATTTGTGCTTGCAAAACTTTTTGTTTTTAATCTTATTATGTTTTCACAGATACCTGTGTACCAAATCGGATTCTCCGTACACAGCAGTGTGTGTTTTTCTAAAGATTTCTAAAGAAAATTGATGAAACTTGTATAAAATATTCTTCTTCAAGATCTTTAAATTTTCTTCAAGAAAAAAAAATATAAAGAACAGAAATCAATAACTACATAACACAAAATGTATATATTTTCTTGAAAATTATAAAAAAAATTCCGTCCTCCCCCTCCCCCCCAAAAATATAGATACACAGTATTAAGTTGTGTACATATGTATTATCCTTTTAAAGATACACCTACAAAAAAATACACCTAGATTTTTCAAAAATAAAATAAATAGAACCACCTGGAACTTCAGTTATATTCAGTAATTAACAGTTGAGTGCCTGAAAATTAAATACACTAACCTACAGCACTAACTGTAGAACCATCTACCTTGAACTGTGTTAAAATATTATGTCATGCCTAGCAATCGCGGACTGTTGTTTGTTGGCAATACCTTTTAACTGGAATCAGCATTGTTATCACTAAATAACTTGAGGAATGACGATTACATAATGTAACCCATAATAATGTTTTTATAATTACATAATAACAATAATCGAATTAAATCGATACACTGAATAATTAACAGTAAATATTTGGTTAATAATGAGGTATGGTTATGGCCACAACCCTATATTATATATATATAGTCAAGATAACTTGAAACCAATATGTATATATATATATATATATATATATATATGTGTGTGTGTTAACCTTAAAAATCATTTTTCAGAAAAAAATAGCATTTCAATGTCAATACTAAACGTCCACTGCGTGACGTTTCTTACAGTCCAATACAATCATTGTTTGTTAACAGCTTTAGTATATTTCGTGATATATAAAGTATTATAGTTTCAACAATTACATGCAGAATATTTTGTAGAGATGGGACCAAATTATAATGCACCGCGTCTTTTCAAATACTGGTCCTTTGAATGTTGGCCCGTTTAATTGTTTTTACAGACCGCTACAATTAATTCACTTATTTACACGAAACTAATCTATGGATGTTAATCCGGTCCATTGTCTGAGATTTTACAGCCAGTATCGTGTGCGACCAATACTTCTCTTTCCTTCAATCTTGCCCCATGTAGGTAACTATGCCAATTTATATCCCTTGATCCTACCCAATACCACGAGTTGCTTCATTCAGTATTCGTCGTAGTAAGCTTTCGTTTCTGACATAGTGGAGCCCCAAAGCTCTACTCCGTAAGTCCAAATGGGTCTAATGATTGTCATGTATATGAGTCTTTTGTAATTAATTGGGTGGTTAGATCGTTTGTCTAGTAAATTTTGAAGTAGCCAAAAAACAGCGAGCGGTTTCTTGTCATTTCAGTCTTGTATGAGGATTCCAGGTTAATCGTTTGTCGAGATGCAACCCTAAGTATCGGATCTGTTCTACAGGCACCAGTGGGATATTAATAAAGGATGCTGAAGGGCAGGAAGTCATTGGTTTACGACGTAAGGTAAAAGTGATTTGATGCGATCTTTGAGAATTTATTTTACTTCTACAGTTTTGAAACCATTCTTCAAGATCAGTGATATGGGATTGGAGGCTTTGAGATGCAATAACTGGATTGGTGTTGACTGATAATACACATGTATCATCAGCATACGTGGTAAAGATAGTATTAGGATGAGTTGGGATTTCAGCTGTATAAACTCTATAAAGGATTGGCCAAGGATACTACCTTGAGGAACACTCAAACGTAAAAGCATTAAATCTGATTCGAATCAGCAAGATCAAATTTAGGTCGCATAGCAACTTTCTGAGTTAGTAAAAGGTTCTTTCCTTATTGTTATGAGATTTCATTTGAGTGTTATCAGTTATGTAACATTCCCAGTAAGTAATGCCATTGATTCTTTTCAGAAGGTGATTATTTGTTTTGTAGTTAATTTAACTTCCTTACAAATGACCATGTTTACATAATCGACAATGAAACGCGTAATGTTTGAATTAAGCTCAAACAAAACAATTGTTTCGTCATAAATTTTTCCCAATTTCTATTGGGAATGTACTAACTTAACAAATTCGAGACGACGATTTTTTTCGAACATGGTCCCCAGGAGTGAATTTTTCTCTCTTTATTACTATGGAAATCAACCAATTGGTTAAGTGAATTCACATAAATAAGATCATTGTACACCGGGTGTTCAGCTCATTCCTCGGAAAATGTTTGTTTCGAGGAGCGGATTGAACACCTGGTGTGCAATGTAAGGTAAAATGAAAATACATCATTAAAAAATTTATAAACGTTTGTTTTAAAAATAGTTGGATAGTATAAAATAGCTATTTTGCTTTCAATAATAAAGAACAAAATATAATAAAAAGTTAAGCTTCAGATAGTTTTTAGATTTTTTGGTACACAGTAAGACCAATACCAAATTTGGTTTCCTGTACTTTACAGATTTCATTAGTTCAAGAAAACCTTATTTGGACGACTAGTTTACTCAGTATAACTGATAATTGCACATTACTGTTAATGCACAAACTGTGTGCAGGCCGTCTTATAGCCTCGGAAATCAATTGCACACACAGTGTGCAGTCGGTTTCGAATGGGTTAAGTGAATAGAGATTTTGGGTAATTTTCGACGCATCAGTCTATAGAAATATATATTTTCCGACTTTTGAGCAGTCGCTGTACGTGTAGGGTGCCTGACACGATCCTCAGGCATTGTGGATAAAATGAAAGAATAGAAAAACAAATTATATCCGGTTGCAACATCTTTACCTTTTAGTCCTTTCTCAGAGAGAATGCCATTGAGTAGTGGGGTCAGATAGGAACAAACAAGATAAAGCACAAAGAAATTCCAGATAAGAATAACTAAATAGCATTGTAATTTAAAACAATATAGTTAAGATCGTTTAATAAAAGCAGAACAACAATTTCGCACCATTTATTTTTTAATTAATTGATAGTTAGTATTTACCGACACTGCAAACGGATTACTGGTAATAAGGATTGTAAAATGTCTTAAGTATAAGGGATTTCACTTAGGGAGTTTAAATGCGGTGTCTCATTAATTTTTTATGAATAATTAATTAGTTTGTGGCAAGTCTAGCTCAAGTATAGTAAATTCTGTAACACTTCGAATAGCTTTCCTAAAAGCAGAATTACAGAAATAGTACTTTATATGATAAATTTTATAAATATTTTCAGTTTTACCGATAATATTAATTATCTAATAACAAGGTATAAGTTCCGCAGGCATTCCATTCGAGATGAGTCACAAGTTTTAACTTTTCATTCGCTACTTTTTATAACATTCTCCGAAAAAATATATAATATATAAAGTAGCAGTTTTTGTTATTATTCTGGAATAATATTATTTGACCTTATATATTTATGAGGACGAAAATGGTCTGAGTGGAGGCAAAAAAAAAAAAAAAAATCGACCTCCACCCGGAACATTTTATTCCTTATATTGCTATTATTATTTGTTATTAGTTTCAAAAATAAAAATGGGGAAAATGTAAAGTAATGCTGGAAAAAGCGATCCAAACCTTCTGCTTCATCAACAAGCTAGGATTGGGTTCATCCACGTGCTTTGTCAGGGTTGAATTATCGGACAGTTTCACCGCCAGTATGATGTTCTCTTCTGAACTGTTGTACAGGGTCAGCATACAGGGTGTCTAGAACAGTTGGATAATTTAACAACAATTATTTAATAACAATTTACTTTATAATATTATGTATAATTAAATGTTTGATAATAACGTATGATAAGGTTTTTATTACAAAGTTTTCATAAGAGTAGCCTTATGCGAAAATATCTATTATCTTCATCAGCTTTGAATTATTTATTATTAATATAATTGGATAAATATAAGACTTATCCCTCCCATTAGATTTTGGAGACCCCATCGCTTCCTATACTAGAAAAATTCTCGTTTGTCAAAAAATTTGAGTGACTTCACAATGTTCCTTCTTTTAATTCAATAACCTTATAATGAGAAGATAAACACTTTTTTGACATTCATGTATGTATATATACACATATAATATAAATATTAGATTATCCGAAGATTTTTTAAATTTAATTTTGATATCCGATAATAACTTTTAACTATGTCGAGACTTATTATTAACTATTTATGCTAAGTAACTATGTCACATATAAAAAAGAGAAATTCGTCAAGTATTGTTTTTTGTGTTTTTTTATTTCAATCAATTTTCAATTCCCCCATTTCTTGTACACTAAACCTACATTTTTAGGTTAGTAGAATTAGTAGATTTTTAAACTTCGTTGCTACAAAGATACGTTGAGTCAAATCGGGGATTTTCTGGACACTTGTAATGAAATTACTCTTCATGAATAACCAAAAAAAAAAAAAAAAGAAAGAACCATAAATAAAATTGAGAATAAATAAAAAAAAATTCGATACACACAACTAACTAGATTGTCGCTGTCTTAGGGCGTCCTAACATCTTGGCTAAGCCGAGCTTATAATTCATTCCTTTCATATCGAAAAGTTTAATCTATTAAGGCAACAAACTTCTTCAATTAAAAATGAAGGTTATCCCTGAATAAGGGGTTGGTAATTATTGGGTTTCGAAGTGACAGATTTCATTACCTTTAATTTATCAGACTTTGACGTGTCAACTAGATTATAATACAACTTAAGAAAATTACAAACAATGGAAAAACTAAACAGATAATAATAATTTTTTTTGTTCATGATTTTTAGAAAAACGCTTGAGGTTGAGATTTCCTATAATATTTATTATTTATTTGTTCTTTGATTTTAGATCATAGCTATTATTTTGCTAAAGATTTAAAATAATTAAAATATAATGATAATAATCATTTATTCTGAGGCAACTGCCCCGTAATGAATATCCAATTGACAGAAAGTGGCTCAAACGGAGTTTTAAAGAAATTATAAATAATTACACAAAACATAAATAATAGTAATAAATAAAAGAAAAAACATCTCAAGGAAAAATGTATAATCTAGGTTAGTTAAACATTATTCTTGGATAAAAATAATCGTCGTGTGAAAATAATTTTTGCTCAGCAGTTTAATTATTTAATATGAGGGCTTTTCAATATAAATTTTCAACAGTTAATTATAATGTACACTAATTAATAATGCAAATCTAGGTGTCGATTATTTCCCACTCGCCTAAAGAATGCTGCCGGGTTTATGAACAAATATATATTTTATAACAAATAATAATATATGTAATATTCATTATTTCTAGTTAAATACTAATTAAACTGATAATGGTAATTAGAAACGTTTATCAGCATGCTTTTAGCGAACGGTCTATAGCATTATATAAAATGAGTGGCCACTTTTTTTAATAAAGAATTTCAATTATTTGTCGGAAAAATATACAACTTAATGAATAGAAATGTCAATAAATGGATTTACGATATTAAAAAACCAAAAACAAAAATAATTGCGAATGCTATAAATATAAGTAGAATCGATTTTCCCAAAACTGAATAATCTGGCGAACCCATAAGATTTTTTGTCTTATATAACCAGTTCTAATTATCTATTTTTTAAATTTGTTCTTAATTATTGTTTACTTATTATTTAAAATAACCATTCTCATTTTTGGTTTTGTTCTGTCTTTGATAAGTCATTAATACGATTAATATTCAGAAACAGTATGAGCTAATTAAAAATGAGCGACTTGTTTATATTTCATGTATAACAAATATATGGTATTGGTATGGAGTATATTGGTTTTCCAAAGTCAAATAAAAAAGAAAAGAAAAAAGTTCCCTGAAGCCTGAAGTCCTTCAGGCCCTTTTCTTACGTACCTTACCATAATAGTTAAATAAATTAAACTAATATTTGTCAGTAGTAAATATTTGATTATTTATGTTTATGTTGCTTACCTTTGGTTTGAGGTGGAGTCGAAGTAGGTCTTGTAATGACGTCACAGCATCTTGTACTTCCATTTGATTTATGGCCCTAAGTTTTTTTTCATCAAGTTCGCTGTAGCCAAGAAAAAGGAACACTCCTTGTTTCAAGTCGTACAATTCTGCGAACAAATAATTATTTTTTTATGGAGGGCTATAACTGAAAACCTATTTTTTTCTCTGTATTACTGAACTCGCGTCTTTTGTCCCGAAATCTAAAAGTCATAATTTATATAGCTGTCTTCCTTCCAACTCTTCTTTATGGATGCGAAACGTCGCCGGTAACTCAAGGATGGACAACGTATTAAGCTATTCAAAGACAAGGTGTTGTGTAGAATATTCGGACCAATAAAGGATGAGACGACTGGAGAATTAAGGAGGATAACACAACGCGGAATTGCGCTGCATGCACCCTGTTAATATTGAAGTGCGAATATTAATCTTAGCGTCGCGAAGATTAAGATGGGCTTGAAAATTTGTTGGGCTCCAAAATTATAAAAAGTTGATAAGTGTTTTGCTCAATGGTAAATGTCTGGATAGATCGAGAGGTAGGTGCGAGGATTGAATTAAGAGTCACATGGGGGATTTGGTGGTCAGCGGACAGTAGACGGAAGTTTGTAAGTTGTTATCTAAACTGCTCACAAATTGAACTGGACCACTTCAGAAAATTACGATATTTTATAATTTAGCCAACTTGATTGATTTGAGGTTTTCCTCCATTTTAAAAAAGCTATTTTATCAGCACTTTCACGGTGTTAAAGAGATAAAAACCAAGACAAAGTCTTAGTAAGACTACTTAGAGCTGAGCTGCTTATTTTCCACTTGTGTTTTGTAAACATTATTTCCCTTTTATCGTCAGTATTACTCCAACCAGTTCACTAGGCAGTGTTTAACAATGTCTTTACGACGACTTAGTGTTGAAGAACTCGAGAGTGCATTAGCACTTTTAGAGTTAGGTCATTCTCAACGTGATGTCGGTCATAGGCTTCAGTGCTCTCGCACAATCATTGGACGAGCATGGTCTCGATATCAGGCAACAGATACTGCTCAGTACACACATGGAGGAGGCCGAGTTCCAAAAACCACCCTTCAGCAAGACCCGATGTCTTTCTGACAAGGACAATACCTCAAAATCCAAACCACTAGGCAACGAGGTTTAACAGCTCGGCAGCTGCAAAGCTCTTTTCAACAAGCAACGGGAGTCCGCATTTCAACTCAGACAGTTAGAAAACGCCTACATGAAGTTGGTTTGAGGGCAGAAGACCGGCGAGGAGGGTTTATTTAACTAGACAACAAAAGGCAGCAAGACTCCTATGGGCTCGTGAACATGTTGATTGGACTGATGAGGACTGGGGCCATTGTTTATTTACTGATGAATCGAAATTTGTTCTCCATCATCAAGATCGACGTTTTAGAGTGTGGCGAGAGACAAACCAGCGATTTAGCCCATGTATGACTGAACCAGTACGCTCTTATGGAGGAGGCTCAATAATGGCGTGGGGAGGGATGATGAGTAATAGAAAAACTCAGCTTCTACTGTTAAGAAATGAACATGTAGCCGCACAAACCTACCTGAGCAACGTCATCAGAACTGTAATTATCCCTTTATAAGAAACGGGTTAGAACTTCATTCTTGTTGATGATAATGCTCGTCATCATAGGGCAAGGATGATTCAACGTTATTTAGCAGAGCAAGAAATAGCGCGCATGAACTGGCCTGCTTGTTCACCTGACATGAATCCAATTGAACATGTTTGGGACAAACTTCAACGGCAATTAAACATGCGTTCACCTTGTCCAGATAACTTGGATGAACTTGCTGCCGCCTTAATTGAGGAATGGGCTAATTTACCTCAAGATTAGATATTGAGCTTAATAAGGAGTATGAATCGCCGATGTGAAGCATTAATTCAAAGTAGAGGGGGTCCAATACCCTACTGAAGAAGGTTAAATTGAAATGAAAACCAATATTTGTAAAAATTTAAATGTTTATTTTCTAAAAAAGTATTATTCAATTTAAAAAAAACAATTTTTCTTAAATTTTGTTTGGTGTATTTATTTTTGTAGAACAAAAACCATTGACAATCGATAAGTGAGGTACTATAAGCACAAATATACAAAAAAATAACCAGAAGTATGGTTAAAAATGAGAGTTACCTAACTTTTGATGAGTGGTCCACTTCAATTTGTGAGCAGTTTATTATTTAGGTTAGGTGCTGAAGACTAATCTCTTCCGAATGAACAATTTTAAAATGTATAAAATAAAATGGAACAGAGGTAGTTGTAAAAAAGTTTAAAAATTATGATTATTTAAAGTACCAATCATTCATTATTTATGCACTTTCATAACATCAGGTTTGAAATACTGTCTTGGAGTGATAAACTATCTTTATTTATTAAATTTTTTGTAGACTGTTGATGTACTATCTCTGATCTGAATTTTCGATACGATATCTCGTTCTGTTCTAATCATGCCTGGATAGATTGAACGTTGCTCAGTGGGACGAATTGAAGTTATAGTTGAAATGTATTTTTGTATTATTATTTCCTTATCAAGGCCGCTAAATCCTGTGAACTTTGCTCAGATCGTCAAATACAAACTCCCTAAAAAGTTTCAGAGATTTGGATTGAGAACAATTTTCCTATTAAATACTTCGAGGTCCTTTGAAGAGTTGGAGAGATTACGGACGCTAAGCACTTTCAATAATTACAAACCTTTTTGAGGTAGAGGACACTTATTTTCAGTAAAATTTCGTCTTAAACGAATAATTTAACTTCGATCAGCATTATTCAAAAGGGCTGAAATTAAATCTTTATTAGAATCGAAGGAAATATATTTTTTTTCGTGGCTGTTGTGCTTCTTCCGACTTCATACCGATTATTATTACAACTAATCTAATAATTTTAGTAATATATGTCAGTATTTTGTGGATAGTACCGGATACCAGATTCTGGCAGATAAACTTTAGTCGTGTAAATTGGGAAATTTACTCTTAATTAAAAAAAATAAAATTACTCTTAATTGGGGAAAATCTGGTAATTGAGTGTGGTCTAGGACAAATCACCTCCCTTCACAATCGTTCTCTAAAAACCAGTTCAAATTCTACCATGTACTAAATCCAAGACCCATCATGGTTTGTACCAAGCACATAGTAAGATTATTTTTTTTTACATTACACCGATTGGTATTATACATGATTTAATTATTTCAGTGATATCTGTCAGTATACTGTGGATTTTGTGAGTACTAAATATCAAATTCTGGCATATAACACAGCCTGTTTTGGCGTATATATAAGTATCGCGCTTATTTGATAGAAGAGGAGAGGGTTAGACAACTATGTAGAGCGCTGAATTGCTATACTGAAGGTTCCGGGTCCAAATCCGGGTGTGGCAGTTCATTATTTAATCGGTTCACAGCACGGATGGATCCTGTGTGTTATACAGACTTCCCAATGGATTACCCAGCCTCTATAAAGTTGAGTACCCCTAATGAGTGAGTAAAACCGTTGTCCTAGAAACAATAGTCTCTACCATGTACTGAACCCAAGATCCTTCATATGCTATAGTGGTACATATTTTTTTTTTTTTATAGTTATCTTTAAACTTAATAAATGTATTTAATATTCACAAGATATTGTCTAATCCGGTTATTATGGCGCTCGGTTTTGTTGGTGTAGATGATAAACCCTTAGAGTTTATTTTAAAGGAATTGTTTTTGTTTTCCAACGGCAAACTAGCGATAATTCTTGAAATGTTTTAACAATCCGAGATATCCTTTTATTGCAATTGTTATCATTTCTTCGATCACGTTTTAAGGTCCGAGACTGAAAGTGAGATAGTAAAAACATTGACTCGGATTTCATGTATTTTTGTCTTAAAATTCAAAATCAAAATTTCTTCTACGCATCGCAATGCAGCAGAGCCCCAGCTGAGAGGAGATGAAATACCATATATCGAGCAAAGATAAAAATTAAAATTGTACTTTTGTAAGTTTATCCATAAGAAGTCAGTTTTCCTTCACTATATTCGTGAATAACGAAGAATAATTTATTAATTAATTACGAATAATATGGGTTTTGGATTTTTGTTTGGAATTTTTCCATTCTTTTTGAGGGTTTGCTCATTTTTATATTATTATTATTTAATTAAATTCACATATTTAATGTTTCCTAGTCATATAGGTGTCACGGAGAAATTTTATCAGCAAATTTTTGCCTTATCTCAATGAGAGTAGATAAATTGATTTTTGATACAGTTTTAGTTTTTACCTCAACGTGACTAGGTATCACAAAATTGATAGGAAAAAGAATCCCCGGTATTCTAAGGATTTAGATACTAATACCCTAGGTGCTCAATGCTATTTGAGCATGCAGGTGCTCATACAGTCATCGTTATTCCATAACGTACACTCGAGTTAAATTGGTCAAGGATACAATTATAGTTGTTTGGGGTCAGCAGGTCAGCATATTTCTTTCCCCGAACCGGACCCGAGGATTTCAAGGGAGGCGAGATTGATATAATAAATCAATGTCAAAATGAAGGGACTAATTATATTAACAAATAAAATGATGAATTTCTGTTTCCATTACCAGGTGGCGGTCTCATGCAGATGAACCTTCCAGAATAACACACACAACGTCCCCTGTATGCTTGGTAAGCCGGCGCCGCGTGGTTGTAGAATGCGAAGTCGGTTTGACATGGTAACCTTTCGACGCAGATTGTGTTGCATGTCAGGGAACCGTCTCGGCACAGGCAAACCTCAGAGCAATCTGGTTCACGTTCTCGGTATATCTGCAAGTAAATAAAGGTAATTAGAACAAAATCGATGCTAATAACCATATTGTAAGACCAGGGGCCTAATCATCATTATGTTAAAAATATTTTATTCCAAATAGTGGTAAAATAGATATAAAGATATATACTACATATATTATAATAATAACATATATTACATGTATATAATTAATCACGAAGTATTTATGTACTTGATAATTCACTTACCCTCTTACCGTCACCCTCAGCAATGTACTGAGATTTCTGTTCTGGTTTCTGAGCTACACAGTATCCTAAAACAATAAATTTGCTTAGATATTCTAGGAATCAAGTAACAAAATTTAAAAGTAACATCACTAAGCTATGTTACTTTAAGGCTCCACAGTAGATTGGATAGGTCTTATAAAGTAAATCGTAATTTCAATTCAAGATAATGTACAAATAGCTCAAAGATATAAAGGGTTAGGTAAGATTTTAATATTTTTATTAATATTAAAATGGCTAATTATTAATTATTAATATTAAAATAAGCGGTCGGATGGAGACGGTAGATTACAGAATAAAGGTTGTCTTAAAGTGATCAGGGATGGCAATTATTAAGCGTGAGAAATCTTTGACTTAATTCACGATAAGATTAAATTATGTTGTTATAAATAGCTAGGGATATTTAGATGTAACAGATTGAATAATTACTATTTTTAATATAAAGAATAACGTATCGTGTTGTAATGTATTACCTGATACAGTTTTAGACAAGCCCTTGATTGGTTAAAACGTACAACAAAATAACTATCTCTACAGGCAGCCATGCTTTTAAATAAATTCACTTTGAAGATATAGAAAGCATTATAATTATGTCTTGTTTGTATGCATATCACTGATAGAATCAATTGATTGTACGTCGTTGATAAGAACTTATGCTCTGATAAGCTGTAAAAAATGGCGAAAATGGAAATCAAATGCATAGGATGGCGATCATTGAAAACTGGGTTGTTACGCCACTGATATAAAATATATAAAAATAATAATTCATGAATAAGCGAAATAGATTCTGTATACGAAATAAAACTATACCAGGAACTAATTATAATGTAATAATTTTCAATGGATAATGCCTGTATATTCAAGAAGACAAAATAGTTTATCACAGCACTAACAATAAAAAAACTCAAAATATATTTTAATAAAAATATCTTTATTAAAATAAATAGAAGAAAAGAACGCAATTCCAAGTTCTAACCACACTAAGCGGTGCTTAACTTAGATTATCTTAAGAAAGCTCCTAAGCCTTTGTCGTCCACACTGGCCAATATTATTATAAAATAAAACACATTTAATAACAGAGCTGTTCATTCTCTGCTTCTAATTATTAATGAATATATCATACATTTTTTTAAATTTTGTTTTAATTAAATTTTGAAAACTACTCTAAATTTTATCGCAATATCAAATCAAAATAACCGTATTCGAATTCCATCCTTTTTTTTTTAAATTCAAAGCAATGTTATTCATTAAACAAAAGAAATTTTACACTAATATATATGCTATTTAATTTCTGGATGTGTGTTAGTAGAACTTTAAAATCAATGAATGAATGGGAAAAGTTGCAAAAATGAATTTCACATTAAAATGGCGGTTTCGTGTCAGATAGTTAAGGGGTCATATTCTTTTCTCACCTCCTGGATATTAATATAAAATAATAATTTACTAAACCCAAGATCGCGGGTTCGTAGCCCGGCAGGTGGCCCTAGGATTTTTTTAATGGAGTAAAAAATCCTTAGTTACGCCGTCCCGAGCATGTACGATGTCAGGTACTCGTTAAAAATCCCTATCCTAATTAAACCTGGATAGGCAAAATTTAGAGCTCCCACTGTAGCATCGTCCGATTAGCCATAGCAGCATAAAGTGACGTTAAATGAACAAACAAACCAAACCTAAAATAATAATTATAAAATATAATTGAGAAGTTCAAAGAAATACAGCCAAATATGCAATTTTTATTTCACGTTTGGGCGCCACTTTTACTTAAGGACGTTGAAAAATTGATTCACAATTTTCATTCTAAAACATCACACATAGACTTTCCTATAAGTGGTTGTGTTATTTTCTTAGGTGGATGTGTTTTTGTATTCGTAATATTTTGTCCTTAATTCTCATTAGAGACTTAAGTAAGTACATCCTTCAGAGAAAAGGACCAACAAATAACTGTGTTTCATGGTATTTATTATAAGTTGATTATTTGTGTATCATTGAATTTTTAAATGGGAGCTATAAACAAATTTATTACTGATGAACATACAGGTATTATATGAATATATAAGGGGTGGGGGAATTAAATAAAAAGTACTCACTCGGCTGAGTTGTCGATATAGGTCTTTCTGTCGTTGTGGTCGTTGTTGTGGTTGTGGTTGTTGTTGTAGTTGTTGTTGTTGTTGTCATCCTTGTTGTAGTAGTTGCAGGAAGGGAGGTGGTTGTCCTAGCTAGTGATGTGCTTGTTGGCAAGCTAGTTGGCATCATCATCCTGCTCGGAGTCGATGGGAGAGTTGCCGTTAGCTCAGTAACAGGCTTCGTCGTCATCTTTCTTGCGTGAAAATCTCTCTGGGAGGCAACTATAATTAAAAATTGTAATAAATAAGTGTTACTGCTCATCTTTAGAATGAATTAATCTTCATTGTCCGTGGTCATGCTACCAGTGAGGAATTAGAATATAATACCTTCATGTATTAGAACGAAACTATGACTAAATAAAGGTTGAGTGATATGTGGAAAATTTCATCCAGATATCCTTGATTACAATTTATTACGTTCATCATACCACCCAACAATTTTCAAGTAGCACAGAAAAATATAACTAATTTAGAATAGATCGAACACGATTAATAGAAAAATCCACGTTACAAAAAAGAAACTTGACCAATAGCGAACATTACTCTAATGAAGTCAAGAAAAAAAAAAGACAAAGGATTGATCCTTTATTATTCCTTATCATTATTTTTTTTTTAGTTTTGAATATATTATTCTGCTTCTGTTCGACTATTAACTTCCATTAAATTATTAATTTTATGATAAACACCATAGATGAGCAAAACAATTTATTTAAATATTGGCAAAATTTTCTTACTTTTTATACTAATACTATGTTAAATGTTTTAAATACTATATAAGTACTGTATTAATTGAAGAAAAGGAAATTTTGTAAATTTTTTGTTAAACAGACTCATACCTCCCAAGGGAGAGGCTTTTTTGTTCTGCAAAGGATGTATCAATAAAAGCTGTTATTATTATTATACGCCATGTAAGTATTACCTAATATTGCAAAGAATAAAAAAAAATTAAAAAACCAATGCCCTTAAGCGGTTTGGAAATATTTTTAAGAAAAACACCGTATTTAAAAAAACAAATATCTAATTAAAGCCAATTCATTTATTATGAAATCTAACTTCGTTTAAAAAAGTATGTAAGAAAAATATTTTATCTAATAAGTAAACATAAACATTTAACAGATAAAAGTTTAAAATACTTTTCTAAACAAAAATATTTAAAAGGAAGAGAACATCAAAAACGTATCAGGCGAAATAGGCCTACCTAGATTACATATTTCATGAAACGAATGAACTTTTTAATAATAATTTAAATATATATGGCTAATAATAATAGAGAGCCCCATATAAGGTTAAATAATTAACACAGTGTTAATAGGTTAATAGAAGTGTAATTACATTGAATAACCATGTTACACTCATTTGGTGTTTAACAGCCAGGAGCTAGATTTCTAAAGTTATTAAGATTTTAAAGGTTTTAAAAAAAAAATGGTTTTAAAAGTCCTTACTTTTAACACTCTATAACATTAATATAACCAAATTTTTATGTGTGCGATGGAGAGCCATATAATTGAGTTTTAATAGTAGAAAGAAAATATAAATAATGTACTGCTGGATATCAATATATAGCTTCTCGAATAATTATAAAGGTATGCAATTGCAATAACATTGTTCGCAATTTTTGTATTTTTGTCATTAAAAAATGGATATTCACATAAACTGATATTTATAGAGATCGAAAAATTCCGTTACTTTAAAACAACTGACAACACAGACTAATATATGGAGTACTCAGGGTAATCTGAGAAAATCGACCTTTTTTACCTGGGTTTTTCCGATCACACTAGATAGCTTCATATTATGTTATGGCACTTCTAAGGCGTATAATTTGATGTACATTAACTTCACAAGTCAAACATTTTCGATACAATGCAGAGTCCAGGTGTTATAGGCGTAAAACCCAAAATAGTCTTAAAATTAAACAATTTCTTGTCCGCCATTTAACATCTGGTTTGGATTGGGTCTTAGGCTTGATCGAGAAATATTTTATTGATCAAATGTTCTGATATACTATATGATCATAAAAGTAAAATTTATTTTAATTTGTTTGTTTTACATTTATAAATCGTAGAATTTGAATAAAAAAAGAAAATTTAAGATTATTTAGAGGATTTGTCTGTGGATGGGAGTTCAGGAAAAGCACAGGAACTTTACAGTAACTTGAAACTTGGTAGTGGGTGGATTGTTTAACAAATGGCTGAATGGAAGGGTATGGACTATTATGTTTTCCGACTTTCAAGTCTTAAGCATGTTTATAATTATCATTATTATTATTATCAAACGGTTTCACTTACCAACGCAGGGATTAAACCATAAAATCCTCTGCCAGCCCATACAGAAATGAAGTTGCAAGTAGTCATTGCCTTTACAAGCACAATTTGAGCGAAGTGCTGTGCCAAGTATTCCAAGCATAGCTGTCCTGCATGCTTCGGAGGGTCCTGCGCACTGCTTTGTAACCGCATCCACTGAGCAAGCTTGCACATAATTTTCTAAACCGACCCTGAAAAGTTTAAGGAACAATTAAAGAAAATCTGATAATACAATGAGACGGATGGGATACATTCAAATAATCGTGATTTGCCCTAAACAGTACAGTGACCTGAGATTCGCAGCTGACAGAACAATCTCAGGAGTCCAGTCGTCAAGTAGTTGCTTCTGCATTAAAATAAAACGACATAATCTATTACATGTTACATATTTTCAGTCTAATCCTCCAAACTGAAGAAATAGTGTAAATTAGTGATTAGACTAACTTCAGATAGAAGATATATATTCTCCATATTAGTAAGATTAGCGGTGTAAATAGAGAAAAGGCAAGAGGACTACTCCCGGACACATGAAGACCTTGGCACGCCGCTGCTCTTAAGGCACTTACACACTCTACCAATGCATGCTAATCCTCTGGTTTAATCATTAAAAATTCAGACTTAGCCCTTAGTCATCGGTCCTTTTATTCTGATTTTTCTTCTGTACACATTAGCAAAATCTCAGTCAACGAAGCGATTATCGATCTTTACTTTTGGTTTACGTTCCTTTAATATAGAACTATAAGATTTTTACTTCTGGCTTTCAAGATTCTATACAGGCAGGCTAAGAAGAACTTCATACTGTACTACAAAGGATCTATTGTCATATTTTAAGAGATTATCCTTATAGCATAACACAGCTCATCTTCAACATTTGAGCCCATGCAGCCACACTCCCCTAGTCAATAAATCTTTCCTTTCAACACCCGGGGTTTCCGAACGAACAGAAATAAGTGAATTCAACATTATTACGTGGGAAGAGGTTATGGAGAGTGTAGACTATTCTTGACTGAATTGCAAACCCTTTCAATGCAGCAACTTCTGCCTGATTGTAGATGGTAATTGTTTTTGCGTAGACCCTCAGCAATTTGGTAGTCTAATAACTTCCTTCCGGGACCGACCAAATGAAAAGTAGATGGGGAGATATCATAAACAAAATGAATTTGCTTTTTTGAAAAGTGATACTGAGGCTGTTAAATTTATCTCAGTGACTTTTCGATTCGACAGTGATCTCTAATCACAAAAAAATATACACAAGTGATGCCTGCGTTTGTATTTATGGATTTTTTTAGAACTAAAAACTAATTGCAGTTGGAAAGGGAATGAATTATAATTATAAGATATCTTGATTGTAAATTTACAAATTTTGTTAAGTTGATATTATTGATTAATTAAGTTGATTTGGTTGATACCTGCAGGTAGCGTTGTCTGAACATGCTTTTACAAGATAGTGGCAAGTGGGTGGAACATTGTTTTCTGGTTGCTGAGCACAGATTGGGTGCAACAGCTCTTGTGCTACGAGACATTCATCTTTCGGATTCTTCGTCTTCCTGAAATAAATAAAAAATGAAATCACTAGTCTCTTGTATCATGAGTTTAGACTAGTTTAGCAGGATTAAACTATACCACGAAGAAAATAGTTCGGGTGGACGTCAGAAAAAATTAAGAACTTAGTAAGAACTGTTTATTTTTAAAGTCAACGTTTCGGCCTACAATTGTAGGTCGTCTTCAGGGTTAAAAATACACGATAGATATAAATTAAAATAATGTATGGTAAATAATAACATTATGTGTAGTATATATATACAAAACCGAAAATAGGAAACTATTCTCTATAACTATTCCTTCTGTTTTCTGTTAGATCTACCAAAAGGGTTCCCCATTTTCGGTTATATGTAATATATATATATATATATATATATATATATATATATATATATATATATATACTAGCTTTTGCCCACGGCTTTTCGTGTTTCGTGACAGATCATTTAAAATAAATAATTTATTTTTTTTTAATTATAAGTAACTCGTACATCCGAAATTTCAGATGTCTAACTTCAATACGGACGGATTCCATACGATCTTTGAACCCCTATTATATTAAGGGGGAAACCCTTGGGGGTGGAATTGTCCTAATTCCTTTCTTAGTGCTCATTTAAGCTATACAAAGAACCTATCAGCAAATTTCAAGATGCAAGTTCAGTGGTTTCTGCTGTGCGTTGACCGCTGGGTGCGTTAATCAATGAGGTTTTATATAAACTTCGCCTGTGAGGTGTATTAATAAAAAGTAGCCTATGTCTTTCCACAGGATTTATCACAGACGGATCAGCACAGCCGTGAAGCATAGATTGACACTGATTAACAAACGGGACGGACGGAAGTTTACTGTTGTTCGTGTCAATAAAGGATTAGTATGTAACATTATTAAATTTATTGAAAAGGATTAATTAGTATAACAGCTTCACTTGTCGTACGGCAGCAGCGAGAAATTAAAACTAAAAGGATTAGAATAATGTACATATGTAGTTAATTAATCGATGTGTTTCTAGTTTTGGTGGTCCTACTTACCTACTGCAATATACTCCTGTAAACTGTGTTACTTGATTTGTTTTGTTTAGCAAAAATATGTAGATTTTCTGAGTAAGAAACACGTGAGCAAGCATACAAACTTTGCCCCCCTCTTTCACCCGGTTCTGCCATGTTTCCGTCATGGTGCTATACCAACTGAGCTATCCTAGTTCGTACCTCGGTCGGACAAATCCATTCTCTACACTGATCCCATATCACCGTGTTCTCGCAGTTTGCGATGTATACAAGGGGAAGAATGTGCAGTGAACATTACTTTAATAAGGATCTTGTTGACTTACGTCATTATATATTATTATAATTTATTTTATTAATTGTTATAATTTTAAACATTTTTATTTTGAAGTAAATAAAAATCAAAATATTTAAAATTATAACAATTAATAAAAAAATAAAATAAAATAAATATATTTTTATTCCTTACCTAATATTATTTTAATTTATATGTATCTTAGATATATAGATAGTATGTTATGTAGATATTATTGATTTATAGTATTTTTCTGTTCATGTTTGTCATTCTAAATGGACTTAGTCCCAGAATAAAGCTACTTTTCTATTCTATTCTATCTTGTATATTTAGCCCTGAAGAAGACCTGCAATGTGGGTCGAAACGTTGGCTTTAAAAATAAACAGTTCTTCTGACTAAGAGAGTTCTTTCGGACCTCCGTCCCGACCATTTTCATCCTCATATATATATATATATATATATATATATATATATATATATATATATATATATATATATATATATATACGGTCAACTAATATTATTCAACATTAAACTACATCACTCACTGGTCGTTGATAAATGTAGTAGTGGATATATTACGCAGCTAAAATTATTTAAACTACTAGTATATGAGTCATATATATTTTTTTATTATGATCTTAACAAAATTATAAAAAATAAATCATAGATTTTAACAAAGACGATATTATTCGTGTATATTTAAAAGAGAGAGAAATTAAAGAGCATATTGTTTAAAATGCGGAATACAATTATTATACTGTTATATACAATGAAATCTGTTATATATTATATTCGAATTATTATTATTTAGTATTATTTGAACCGATTATATCTATAATGATTCTTCATATGTTGGACCAATAATACTCTGATTCTTCTTAATTGAATTCCTAAGATCATGGTTTTAAGTATGGGATCGTACATAATATACTTATATAGTTGTGGTTTATATTATATAAGTATGAGTATTTTAGAGTAAAAAGGAAAATTTAAAAATTAATTTTAATGATTTTGGAATCAATGGTTCATATAAAATTGAGGTATTAATTAAAAATATACAAGTTTTCGAAGGTGTTTTTTCTTGAGTCTTTTTTTTTTTTGGGTGGGTGGGGGGTTTATACTAACGAACAGTTTTCATAGAGAAAAGCACAGGTTCTTTTGAAACACTTCGAGTGCCGGACAAGTGGCTTAGAGAGAGACCGTGTAGGGACTCCATACTTCACTTGCCTTTAACAAATGAGGAAAAATTCCTATACTTTTTTAAATAATGTTATATAAACTTATTTATCATTTCATTTTTAATGTGGCGAACGAAGAGACTTTTACAAGAGTTAAAAAAAAAAAAAACAACAACTGAAAAAAGGAGAAAATTAATATTAATGAAAGAATAAAAACCTTGAACAATTCATTGATTGACCAATACTTTATTTAAATACCATTAGTTATTCTAAATAGAAAATAAATTAAACAAACTAAATGTTAATAACGGACGATTTATCTATAAATTAGCTTTCTTCCGATTTTTATTTAAGATATGCCCTAATCTATAAGGATAACATGTTATTATGAAGTCAACGTAACAAATAAAATTTTAGATACAATTAATTACGTTTTAATTTTTTATTTCATTTATCGGTTTGTTGTTATGGAATGTGATTTATTTGTTTACCGTGCTGTAATAATAAACACACTGAAAAAATAACAACAAACAATAACAGTTGAACAGTCGTGATTTTTTAAAATTTAAGAACGAGTTTTATCATAAAATAAATTAACTGATTAACATAATTATAACTTATTTTTCATAGATTATGATTTATAATCAGTATTTCTTCAGTGATGAAACTGAACACACAATTTGGATTTAAAAAAAAAAAATGAAATATTTATTAATGGTCGTTCATAGAATGGACAAAAAAAGGCTCCCAAAGCTGATTCTGGAGGGACGTCCAGATAGAGAAAGAGGCAGAGGAAGGCCTTGAATGCAATGGCTGGATGATGTGGAAGCAGACCTTAACCTCCTGGGGGTAAGAACATGGAGAAGAGCAGCGGGAGATCGTTCAAAGTGGAGGAGAATTGTCGAGGAAGCCAAGGTTCCCCATAGACCATAGCGCCATGTGATGATGAAGAAATATTTAAGGTTTAAGGTTGAATCCAATTCTAGAATAAAAATAAAAAAATAAAATCATAGTTGTACTCAAAGCTATATAGATTAGTCCCGCTTAACCGAATTCATGATTGCTTAATTTTATCTGTTACTTTTGAGTCCGTAATTTTGTATTTAATTTGACATGTTTAGTAAAATGTTATTTTTATGTTCTTACAATGTTAACTTAACAGTTATTTATGTTATTGGGAAAAAAACGCGTTATTTCACTTGATAATACATAATGAAAAAGGTGACCATAATCTTGTAAAATAGAGGGAGTAGTATGGTATAGTCAAACGAACGATTTATTGAGAGATTTATTTATCAATTTCATTAATTAATTGAAAACAAATATTTATTTTTTTATTTATTGACCCAAGAATTTATGGATAGCCTTTTACACTTAAAACATAGTAAAACATGATGATATAGCAGAATAAACACACGAGAATTCATCCTTTCTTAAGACTTTCAATGCCCAGAGCATTATATAAAGCTATCTGAGTTTTAGCGACGAGGTAATGCTCCTGTATGTTTACATTCAAACTGATGTGGAGGAGGCCCCGGCTGTCGTATTTGCTTCAAACATTTTGTCCGACCTATAGATGGGTTTTCACAAAACTGTGGGAGATAAAAAACAAAACAAACAATTGTATTCCCGCATCAAAAGAGTCTATGAAGAAATATTGTTGAATTATTATGGTTGAATTTTATTGTTTCAATATAACCCTTGCACATTCTGGCAAATTCACGATATTGAATCAATAATATTGACCATTTAAGGTTGGATTAACTATGGTAACTTTTATTTATGGTATAGATATATAAATAAAGGATAGATTTTAGGTTTCTTTTACGACGGTAGATTCTTAAAAGCTTTTATGGTTAAATAAAGATACAGAGACACTTTAAACATGTTTCACTGTCAGGAACAAAATATTCTATGTAACTGCTTGATATGCAACATGACTGGAGTAGTTATAAGTCAGCGGTAGCTTTCACAACCCGAGTTAGTTAATTTCTGAAAGGGCGGCTTTATTTACAATTCATATAGCCTTGTGGTCTAAGAGCTTGTAACTCACGATTTGTCGGCGTTCCACGATATTATTCTCCCAAAAATGCCTTCCAAATATTTCAACTAGTATTATCAGCGGTAATGCATCAATATACAAAATGCTATGGCGTTCAACATTACTTACGGAATAGAATAAATCATAAAAAAAAGAATAAAAAAAAAATCATCCCCACCTATTTCAGTCTTGGTAATGATGAATCGAAAGCATTCAGTTCCTAACATTATAATAAATGATTGACGTCTCTGACATAGATAAATTATTGGCTAAATTCTTTAGATGATATACGAGTATATATATAACCAACAGGCTAAAGTATTTAGATAAGTACTTACAAATAAATAGAAACTAAAATTAATGTTCTGATCAAGATAAAACAAAGAATAAAATTCTCAAATAACAAGAACTAAGCTGGAAAAAAAACATAAAGAACCGCACATAAATTAAAAAAAAAAATATCGTTAGAAAGATTTCTGAGTGAAGATCATTTTCAGCAAGCCATTAGTTACTTCTGATATGATATGAGCTATTAATTATAAATGATTAGACAGGATCTGTTTGGAAATTTAGGAGATGTGGGAAAAGCATAGATTTGGATAAGAAAGGAGCATGGTGGATATTAGGACGATATGAGTTGCATAGTGTGTTGGAGCGGGCCCAGATACTGTGTTATTGAATGGAGGATTTAAGATGTACGAGACTGGTAGATGTATGGGATCTTGAAATGAATCTTAGCACTCCCATTTTATTGGGGTGGTTTTATTCTTTAAAGCCACCGTATGCTACCTTAAAGAAGTCATCTAGGTAAAAAACATAAGACCTATATATATATATATATATATATATATATATATATATATAAAAGGGTATATAAATTGAAAGGGTCTTGGGTTCAGTACATGGGAGAGACTTTACTATTTGTCGGACATCGGCTGTGCGGGAGATGATTTGTGCTAGATCACGCTCAACCGCCAGATTTCCCCTCTTATAGGCTGGGTGAGTACCAGGAGGGTCCTAGATCCCATAGGATCCATCTCCACTAGCTGCTATCAGATTAAATAAAAGTCTTGCCAGTAGCGGGACTTGAACCTATGGCATTGCAACTCAGTACTCAACCACAGAACCACTCCGCTCCTCTACAGTCCCTGGCCATATCAATGTGACCACTGGGTAGATTAGTTCTTGTTACATGTTTGTATTATCTTTTTGTATGCGTAATGATGTAAATCGAGTTTAAATATTAGTGTTATGGGTAAGTTAGTTATCTGATAATAATATGAAATTGAAAAAAATAGTTTCGAAAATAAATCTTTCATTTTTTAAAATATTTTGTGGTGTCACCCTTCGCTTATTGATATCGCATATTGATGAAAAAAACTATCAAAATAGTTAAAATATATGATACAAATAATAAATCAATAATACACTTACCGAATCCGAATTGTATTTAATGAAAAAGAAACAATAAATCCACAAAAATTTCAAACACAAATTATGCACGCCGTCACTCGTAAAACAAAATAGCTGTACTAAAACCAATGCTGCCATTACTAAAAAAGATACTTTAAAAAACTTATAACAGTGTTGCCATTACATAAAACAGCAATTTATTAAGACACGCGAAAGTATTATATACAAAAAATTAGGAAAAAACAAAAAGAAAATAATCTTTCTTGGTACATTAATATGGCCAGAGACTGTATATTAAATTTAAATTTATGTTTATATGTCCTGCATTTGATATTACTGTATACATTGTTTTATTATTCTGCTTTATTATATTATTATTTCTATTTTTATAAATAATATAATAATACATAATATCCCCGAAGAACTATCTATGAACGATAAAAACGATAGTGGTGCTATATTTAATTTCGCAGAGCAAGTCCAATATCAATATTATTAATGAAATTTGATTGGATAAATAGGTCCGGTGAGTCAGCTATCGGGGGTATGGATGTTTTGCTGATGTTTGCAAAAGGTCTTTAATTGAGGTCTGTTTGCCCACTGTAATCCCATCTCGATGCCGTCCCTGCAAATATCACGTCTATGTAGTTACCTGGATTATTGCCATTATTGATACTGATATCGTAACAACAAAGCAACGTGGCTATCCAGGCACTGGATCCGAGCAATTATTATTAATAATATTCGTACAGATCAAACATAAGGTACTGAGCAAACTAGATAAACCATTAGGATTATAGTGGATTCTGATATCATGAGATAGATTTTGTACTGTAGCTGATATGAGCTTTAATAAGAATATGTTGAATAATATTAGCAGACCTTATATAAAATGTTCAGGGTGGAAGTAAACAAAAAAAATCTCCTAAATAGGGAGAACTGTTTATTGGAAAACCAACGTTTCGACCCACATTGCAGGTGTTCTTCAGGGCTAATAGGATCAGCGGTCGGCACTAGACTGAACTAGTCTTCCTCGTTAATAATAATAATACAATAACATAAATATCATAACATCAAAGGTCTATATTAAAATAAAAAATGAATTATAAATTATTTATTGTTATATTATATGATTTTTTAAATATTTTATTTGAAAAGAAAATATTTAAAAAATGAATTATTTCTAGACATTTTTGGATTTCTAACACATCCTCAGAACGTTTTCACATTATCATTGTTTATTCACATTTATGCTCAGGTCCTGTAGTCGTATATTTTCTTTTTCTCTCTCACACAATCACACTATATTTTATATATATATATATATATATATATATGAGTTTCTATAATGTATACGTGTGGTTCTCGATTTTCAGTCAGTTATTTAAACTTCTTTTGGCGACGTTTCGAAACTATGTTTGCCTCATACTCATGCAAAATTGATGAAGAATGTGTATTAATAAATAAATCAGTTCATATACCTTCCAGGAAAAACCTGGCGGTTGAGCCTGATCTAGAATAAATTACCTCCCTGTAGAACCACTGTCCCAGAAACCTTATAGTCTCTACACTGTACTAAACCCAAGGCCCTTCATGAATTATACTGGTTCAGGTTTTATAAGTATGTATAACCTCTTTCAAGTTTCCACGGCCACTATTTATACAAAAACTTTTGTTGTTTCTTCTGGTTTAGACCGTGTCGGTGAATTTTCTGCCAACGTTTCGCCAGACATGTTGCTGACTTCCTCAAGGCTTTGACTTTCCTTGAGGAACTCAGCAGCATGTTTGGCGAAATGTCACCGACACGGTCTAAACCAGAAGAAACAACAGAAGTTTTTTTGATATATATATAACCTATTTGTGTCTAACACATAGAATTATGTTTAATACGATCCAAAAACTTATGTATCAGCAATGTTATGGAATATAATGTTATAACATCAACAAATAGCTATAATTGTTCTGAACATGACAAACAATACTCTTGGTGTAAACAACAAGATTCTTACAACTGCGTTGTTTTTGCTCAATTAAAATTTTTTTACGATTATTTTTTAAAGAATGAGTGCCTTTAACTAGCAGGAGGATAACATCTTCTTTTTCTTCTTCGGCTCTACAGTCCAAGATGAACTTTGGCCTCTCCAACAATGATTCGCCATTCCTCTCAGTCCATGGCCCGTCTCGTCCAGTTGGTCACTCCAGTTTTACGCAGGTCCTCCTCCACGTCCTTAATCCAGCATTTACGTGGTCGTCCCCTCTTTCTTTTTCCTGGAAATGCTTCACGCAGAACTTTTTTGGGCATTGTTTCATCCGGCATTCGCTCAATATGACCCAGCCAACTAATTCTTCTAGATTTAATAAACCTTAAAATATCTTCATGCTTTATCAGGTCATCCAATTCTTGGTTACTCCTAATACGCCATGTGCTCTGTTCATTTATTGGACCGAAAATACGTCTTAGGATTTTCCTTTCGAATACTCTAAGAGCTTGCTGGTCGGCTACTTTAAGCGTCCACGTCTCCGCACCATAGAACACAACGGGCCTGATAAGGGTTTTATATAATTTGAGTTTTGTGCGTTTTGATAGTAGGGAAGATTTAATCAATCTAGAGAGACCGTAATACGCTTTGTTGCCACACATTATTCTTCTCCTAATCTCATCACTCACCCTAACCACACTGTTTATTTCAGTGCCAAGGTACGTGAATCTATCAACAGTTTCGAATGTATAGCCATCACACCTAAGATCCTGCTTTCTTCTTCTTGCCTCAGAGCCTGATGCTACCATGTATTTGGTTTTAGATTGGTTTATCTCAAGACCCACGATTCTACTTTCATGCACAATTTTTGCCAGAATTTCCTGGAGGATAATATAATGCACCATTAAAAAAGAAAATTGATAATTTAGGGTATAATTGGGATACCGTTGTACATAGGAACAAATTTTTCTTTTACATATACTTTTAATGTTGTTTTCATTGTGTATAGTGTTTTTTTTTTTTATTTTTTTTTTCGCTCTTTAAAACGGATGAATTATCTTCTGACATCAGCACTGTACATACTCAAACACTACTCATTTTACAAAATTTAAATCTTAAGAGGTTCTTGAAAAATAAAAAGTGAAATTTAGAAGTAAGTTGTCAATGTTACAGGGCAGGAGTAATGCATCTTTGGGATTAATTTTAATTGTGTATTAAGAGCAATTTTTTTTTTTACAGAAATGTACGTTTCATTGTTTTAAATTAAACATTAAACATTTTCGCTCAGCTTTAAAAATATTCAATTTATAATATTTTGTTTATAATTTTTTTATCTTTTTTTTATTAATTTTTTATAATTTTTAAATATTTTATTTTGAAGAGAAAAGATTTGCCCAGGGCCGGGAAAAGAGAAAAGACTTTGTTGATTTCTTCTGGTTTAGACCGCGTTGATAAATTTTTCGCCAACGTTTCGCCAGCCATGCTGCTGACTTCTTCAGGGATGAGATGAAATTCATTCATCATCATCATTAATTGTTATAATTTTTGAAGAGATAAGATCTGTCAGGGGCTGGGATTCGAACCCGGGACGCCCACGTTTCCGTCGTGGTGCTCTAACCAACTGAGCTGCTAACCTAGTACGTAACACGGCCAGACAAATCCATTATCTTCACCGATCCTATATTCACGTGTTCTCGCAATTTTGGGATGTATACACAGGGAAGAATGTTCACTGAACGTTACTTTAATTAGGATCTTGTTGACTTACGTCATTATATTATTTATAATTTATTTTATTTTATTTTTTTATTAAGTGCTATGATTTTTAAATATTTTATTTTGAAAATTTGTCTGGTCGTGGTGCGTACCTAGTTAGCAGCTCAGTTGGTTAGAGCACCACGACGGAAACGTGGGCGAACCGGGTTCGAATCCCAGCCCTGGACAGATCTTATCTCTTCAAAAATTATAACAATTAATGATGATGATGATGAATGAATCTCATCTCATCCCTGAAGAAGTCAGCAGCATGGCTGGCGAAACGTTGGCGAAAAATTTATCAACACGGTCTAAACCAGAATAAATCAACAAAGTCTTTTATAATAATAGTGGCCGTGGAAACCTAAAAGAGTATTTAAATATAATTTATTTTATTACTTAAATAATATAACTCATGATGCTGGAATCACGAATATATTAACTACGAATATATTATACATGTATAAGCATATATAAAAATGTCACATTTACTTGCTATTGCATTTATTTATGTGAATGAGTTTAACTGACAGATAAAATTATATCTCTTATATTAAAGGCTATATGCTCTATGCAATATATATGAATTATAATATAAGATGCAATATATATGCTCTAAACCCATTTCCTAGCTAGTCATATTCTGTAAAATTTTGCTTTATTTAAACTTTCTACGTTCTTATACTTGTATATTCGTACGTTTCCTGGTTATTTCGAGCGTATCCACGTGTTACTTGCTTAGAAACCTCTTTTAAATATGTTATTGGGAGTTATGATGAATGATTGAGATATTTTGCTCTCAATTTCTGAGTGTCTGCGAATCTGATGCTCTCACTGAGACCCCAATGGCTTTTAAAATCAGATATTTGAGAGAAACAGTGTGATTTTATGTCCTGATTTTTTATCTAAATATGGGACGGTAATCTGGCGTAGGGGGTTGGTGGTAACATCGCCCAGCCATCTGGCTGTAATCAGCCACTGATCCTCCAGGTTGGTACCCAGTATCAGGGGGTATAGCCTGGTCACCCTTTCTCCTGAGGGGACATAAATGTTCAGGATACCAGTTGTCTCGAGGATAAGGGGCCTCCATCGCTAGGCTAATAACCCGCATGGTAGAAAATACTATTCAAAGTAATCTGCCTCGCTGGAGCCTCCTCGACTCTAGAAATGGCATAAGAGGAAGCAAAAGAAGAAGATGGTAAAAATGAATATATTTAGTATAAAAATTCTCGAGAGGTACCTATATAAATAATTTTTCATGATAAAATATTTTATCTTAGTTGTTTCTTTACATTGTTATGATTTCACTGACTTGTATTTGAGATATTAATGTTTTACTGTACATATTTGTATCATAGGTTTTTCTTGGATACTCTTAATACCTAAGAAAGTTTTGTACCATAGGAGGAGATTTAAAAAAATAGTTCTCAAAATAAAAATGTCCACTCAAGTTTCACTTTTTATTCATTAAGAAACAAATTTGAACTCCTGTAATCAAATAAAAATTCCATCCACTAATGTTTCTTGAGAATTTTCATATGGATCTTCTGATGCACATCAATATCACCAATATTATTGGTCAAATTTGACCCAAGACGGAAGAAAAGTTAGAAATTATTGTATAATTGGTCCTGTATCAATTTTGTAAGATTGTATCAACAGCTTTAAATCTTATTTTCCATGATAAGATTATATTTCATGAACTCAAACGGTCATTCGTTGACCTGAAATACAGGTGATTATGTAACCAATTGAAATGGTGAGTAAGCATTGCTGACCTACTTAAGTTCCTTCAGATTAAAAAAAAAAAGAATATTTATTTTCCTCTATTCTGACCACTTCCTGAAAATGGATCCTTACTATCCCACAATTCCTATTATGTGGAATACAGGCCAGCGGCCAGGTACTAAAAAAGGGCTATAGGTCGCAAAAAATCGAAGAGAACTGCATTTTTGATATGTTGTTAGGTCACGTCTGATTAGTGAAAATCCACGTTTGCTACCGAAAAAACGGATGGGAAAACTTTTGCTGGCTGAAAAGTCTCGAAATTTTCGGAGTTATTTCAGTTGTTGGCCTATACATGGACCATTTTTAATGCAGATTAAATTTGCTACAATTTGAATCCAACCGCGGCTCTGTAGCTCTAATAGATTCTGAGTGACGCCCCTTTGAAAATTGGTATTTTTTTTCCAAAAAGTCCGAATTCTAAGTTTTGGCCGACTTTCGTGAGGAACAATAAACAATCAATTTACTATAACTTCATTGCCAATGACTTTCATCGTGGGATCACTCCTTCGTCCGTTGTTCCTCACGAAAGTTGGCCAAAACTTAAAATTTGGACTTTTTGGAAAAAAAGACCAATTTTTAAAGAGGCGTAACTCAGAATCTATTAGACCTACAGAGCTGCGGTTGGATCCACATTGTAGCAAATTTAATCTACTTTAAAAATGGTCATCCATTTGGGCTTTTTTTTTTCAAAAACGCACCGATTATGAGATATAGGCCACAAACTGAAATAACTCAAAAAAGGTCGAGGTTTTTCGGCCACCAAAAGTTTTCCCATCCGTTTTTTCAGTTGCAAACTTGGATTTATACTACTCAGACATGCCCTTACAATATATTAAAAATGCAACTCTCTTCGATTTTCGACTCTCAAACACTTGGCCGCTGACCTAATACTGTATTATTTCACTCTATTATATCAAAAGTTTTTAGTGATGTGAAATTTTATTGGCGCTGACTAGCATCTGATCCAGGAAATACTTTTTGATTAGTTTAAAATTATGAATATTTTTATAAATTGGGAAAACACTAAGCCACTGTTCTTGACTTCTTTAAGTAGTTGCTCAAAATTTAGTACTGTTTTTTAAAATTTAAATGGAAAAAATTGGATGTATCTATTTAAAAAAATAAAGCTAGCTACATTTTATTCCAATATTTCGATTTTAGGATTTTTTTTCAATATTTCAATATTCAATAGAATGCAATGAAATAAGATTAAGGCATTTTTATTATAAACTATCATTTTTTTTTGTCTATGAAACAAACCTAAAATTAAAAAAAACAAATATTTAATTATTTTATATTTTTTTAAGACATATTAGGATCTCTGGGGCTCCACTAAGCCATCGAATTCCTCTCTTATCTAATCCTTGAAATCCAAAATCCTTCTTTTTTACGAATAAAGTCACCCATAATGATCTTAATGTCCTATTTCTTGCTGATTTGGCCCGAACCAGATTCTAGTCCTTTCATGACAAACTTTATTCCCAGTAGTTTCAAACCTTGCTCATATTACTCAATGCCAGGAGTGTAATAAGCTGAACTTCGATTTCTAGAATAATATCAGTGTGTATCTACTAATACGTTAAATACCAAATTTTGTACGGTTAAAAAAAAATTAAAAAAACAACAATACAGTTAGCAGTGCTATATAATCTAAATGACCAAAAGCATGAGGACACCAGGAAACGGTTGTTGAGCACGAATGATTATACCCCGCCATCGCCTCAGTTAAACCCGATATTGATATCATTGTCAGTTACCAAACCAGCTCAGGGTTATTCTGATTGTTTGTATAATAATCGTTTTACTTCGAAATCAGTATTTAATTTTGTGAAACAGATAGACGTTCAAATAAACAAAACGAGAACCGTATTCCAGTTAAATCGTGAAAAAATGCTATAAAACTGGCAACATTTAACACCTAACCCATTTAGATTTGCTAACGTTTGCACTTCCTCAACAGGCAACAGAGAAACGTATTTTTTTTTTTTTAATATTATGAAACTAAAACCTGGAGTTACTCAAGCCGGTTCATCGCAATTCTAACTGAATATTAAAAATGTAACATATTAATATACAAAAGATGTTTATTACCAGTAGATAAATAACCTATTATATTTTTAACTAAATAAACTATGACAGAAGTGTTAGGAAATGAGCTGGCGGAAGAAGCCAAAGTTAGAGCCAGAAACAGCGTATTCAGATAGATTCGCATAGAAATTATTTGGAAATATTTTCATCATTATTAAAAAAAATCCGGTGCCAAGTAATAACCATATGGTATCAATGGATTTAACAATAAATATTTTTCATAATTGAAACCTTGACCAACGAAGAATAGTCACGTAACTACTTCTTCTTTTATAGAATAAACAAAATACTAATATGTAGCATACAAATCCCTTAATGGAGTTGTTGGATAATAGAAAAATTAACATAAACTCTACTAATTGCTGAAGAGAATAATTTCGTTTTTTTACTATTATAATTGAATTTAAATTCCTCCATGAAAATTAAAATTACATGGAGACTAATTGTACACATAGTTCTTTTTCCTTTTCATTTGTGAATTTAGAAAATACATAGATTTCTTTAAGGAATCTTAAAGAATTTTTAAAGGATGAAATTATATGAGCTTGCTTATAATGAAAACTTGTTAACTTCTCTCGTGCTGACAGAAGGTCCATAAAATGTGATACGGTGGTAGTTAACAAGATTGTTACATCGGCGTTTATTGTTCGGAACATTTTATTCAAAAACGACTCGACTTCAGAACAAGTTTCGTGTCTGCTTTTCACATTAATGGGATTGTAGTGATGTCTGATGTCAAATATAAAATCACGGAGTAAAGTATTTTCATTTTAAAGAAAATATTAAAGATTTGGGAGAATATGAATCTTGGACGAATCACTTCCAACCTCCCTGCCCTACCGTTGTCGTAGAAACTGTAACTAACTTGTACTAGAAGGCCCTTCATGGGTTGCAGTGGTACAGAAAAACATTATTATTGTTATTTTACTACATACATCAATAAGATACAATGATACGGATAAGATGCAATTATTATAAATATATCTTTTCTCTTCATAATAAAAAATAATTAAAATTATAAAAATTAATAAAAACTAAATAAAATAAACTATAACATTATAAATATAATAGAAAAGCCAACTTCACAAGCATATACATGAACAAAATTTATATTTTAACATATTTTTTTTGTTTTTGTAAAAAATATAGGAACTGGTCTGGCTGCTGTTTCTGGCCGCTTTTGTCGGCTCGATCAAACAATTTGTGCTTTGAAGCGGGACACACTAAAAACTGAGATCGAAATCAAGGATATTTGGTTTTTATTATGTAAAAAAAAATAAATATCTGGCCAATTTTATGTGATTACAACTTTTATAGATTTCTGACAGGTTTTCAACTGCTTAACAAAAAAAAAAAAAAAAATTGAAGATAATAGTTTATTTAATGCACTTTTATGGTCAATGCTAACTATTTATCAGTCATTATAATGATATGTAATTATTAAAAGTTATAACTTTCCTAACTACAAAACATGCAATTATGTGATAATAATGCTAATGTACAGGAAAATAATTTTACGATTAGGAGCTGTATATGAATTATTTGAGCATTTACAAGTCAAATATATACTCCACGTCAGATTTAGCCTTTTCAAAGTCAGATTTCATATGTTTAACACAACCTCGTCCACTTCAAATGTATATCAGTCTAAATTTAAGTAGTTTAGATTTATTCAATTCTTCGAATGACAAGAATGGACATTTTGATTTAAATAACAATTTTTGAAATAAAATCTCTACATTCTTTTTTTGTTTCATTTTTTAGTAACTTAATGCAATTAAATGCTAAAATTAAATGTTTTTATGTTTGTATATATATATATATATATATATATATATATATATATATATATATATATATATATATAATGTATTTGTAACAATAATGGGTATATTGTTACTGATTCTTCACTTGCACTATATATTAAAATTAAACCAAAGGCTTCTTTCTTCTTATAGTTTAGCGTAAAAATAATAATCATACTAGCCCTGAAGAAGACCTTCAATGTGGGTCATAACGTTGGCTTACCAATAAACAGTTGTCCCTGTATAAGAGAATTTTCTTGAGCTCCACTCGGACCGTTTTCTTCCTCATAATTTATAATAGTGTTTATAATATTTTTCACATTTCAAATTATATCAGCTAAAATAATTTAAGCAATTAAAACTGTGAATAACCTCTTCATGTTAGTGAAAAAACAATGTTAATAAAATGACGTTTAAGTGGAAAATTATATTAATGATAAGTTAATTTTATTAATTTTATAACTATTTTATTTATAAAGATATGAAAACCACAGAACGAATGTATAACGAAGTAGTCATATATTATAATATTTGTCCATCATATATTAAAAATGAAAAAAAAAATTATTTCAACTAGCTGAGTTATATAACCATTTTCTAGAATGTGCACATAAGATAAATACCACTGTGTTAATACTTTATCTTGTTTGTTTTTCCATTTCGTCATATGTATCTTGTCTCGTGCATAATTATTCGGTTCTTGTTGAACTAAATATAAGCTAATACATTGCTTTGAACCCGGATTTTAAGCATTTAGAGGCGACTATTTTTAAAAACAAGCACTTTTTTTTCTAGATCGTAATTTTTAGTTTGAGAAATAATTATGATAACATTATGTCTTGTTGCTTCGGTAACTCTATAATTCTTTTAACTGTAGAGGAACAGACCTAGCCCATTTCGAACACTCATCCATGCTTAAGGTTTTCCTTCTCGAACAGGGTGATGCTTCTGGCTGCTCTGTGCCTCCTGATAGTCACAGTACATAAGCCTAGTCCTGCATCTTCTTCTTCATTCTTTTGCCTTGCTCCCAACAATCATATAATCATGTGGTTGACTCATATAGAATGAACAGATCACCAGTTGACACCTTAATACTCATTCAATATATTGGCTTTTAACGTAAGTCCTCTATTATGCTGTCAGTTCCCCGGGAATTCCTTCTTTACTAGCCAAGAACTATGACAATAACGTTTCTATGCTATCTTCTTTCAACGGCGGTTTCCTAGCTAATGTGAACTATTATTTTTTCGTTAAAAATTAATAAATTCATTTAAGAATGACTGTAAAAAAAAAAAAAAAAAAAAGAGCAGAGAACAGAAACCCAATATTTTAAAAGAGACGTGATGCACAACTGTTTCGGGTCGCTAATATTATCGCAATGTAATGTATTTTGTCTGAAAGTTGTTATTATTGTTGAAGATCATATAATTAGTTAAATGAACTCTTAACTAATATCGATAATTTTAGGAAAAATTAATCATATTTATTATACTATAATCATAGTTCCCGATAAGTCTAAATATTGCTAGTTCATAAATGCTTTTCATATAAGCAATGACTAAAGTAACGAATCAGACGTAATGGACACCTGACCATGAAGATGTAGTAGTCTTGATTCTGTAATGTATATATAGAATATAATATAATAGAAAAATAATCGTATTCTGAGACCAGGTCCCTTAAGAATAACAAAAATGACCAAAATTTAATATATATATATATATATATATATATATATATATATATATATATATATATATATAGAGAGAGAGAGAGAGGGGGAGGATAGAATACAAAAATAACTACATTCAGAGACTGGCTTCATTTAAAAAACAAAACATGGATAGAAGAGAATATATCTGGCCATAACATTGTAATACCAAAACTGTATAATGATGCAATTTCTTAGGATTAGTTGATTATCAAAATAGATGACTGCTTGTTGATTATTGATTATTGGAATACAAAAGTCTTATTAAATCCATAATCCAAGCCATCGAACTCCTCTCGTATTCAATCCTCACAATCCAAAATACTCAATGCTCCTTACTTTGTTACGAAAAAACCAATCCATAATGACCATTAGGTCCCATTTGTTAGTGATTTGGCCCGAATCCGATATCAATCTTTTCATGACAAACTTTAATTCCACCGAAACCGATTTGATTCCTGATAATCCTCCGAGGCATCCGAAAAGAAGATGGCCTCGTAACCTTCAAAGTTGAAGATGCTATTCGAGTACTACCATTGAGTTGTTCAAAACTTTCCTTTATATTGATGCATTATTTACCTTTCATTATATTTACTTAATGTATTATATTAAACAGTTGTAAATTTCAATGAATAAACTAAACAAAAATATATCCGTTATCCGAAGTTTATGACTGAATAACAGAAAAATTAAATCAATAATATTTTTGGACCGATTCAGCAAACTCTTCGTCAGTAGAAAAAGTTATTTGTTGGTTTGAAAACTGTTTAGAAAATTCGTTCGGTTGAAGTAGATTAGACTGTCCTGATAAGCAAGATACATATTTTTCTTTTTATTGCTGGCCTGCATCGAGTGGATTCGAAGACCTTTTCGAGATATAGAGCGCAAAATTATTTTATTTCAACCCTGACTTTTAAGAGAGAAAACCGGTTTGAGTTGAGGCTCCCAAGGGCACACTAGAACAGGACGTGAGATTATTATTTTCCGTGCTGTTAGTAAATGAAATTAATAAGTAGTCTTTTTTATAATTAAACTCTTTTGTATAGTACACATAAGCGTGTTCTGTTAATTTATTAATGAGTATTAAAGATAATTTAACTCTCTGAAAGTAATTTGTGTATGTTTCACGACCCATAATTTTCTCAACTATGGAGAAACTATGTAAAACACTTATAAACGGAATTGAACATATTTTGCGACTTGGATAATATGTTTTTAGTTTCAATTATTTAAAAATATACGACTTAAATTCCCTTAAGTTAAGTTCATTTTTTCATATTCGTGATATTTAAAGGTTTCCATATGAATTATTTTAAAAATATGGTCAAACGGGCAAATTATTTTATGTTAGCACTTAGCAAATTGTAACATTTTAATCCCTATACACGTTTTTAATTATGAAGTAATAATCATTCAAATCATTTAAAAGTAAAACAATTATAGATACAAATGAACTTATACAACTATCAAAAATTACAGCTCCAATCATCTATGTATGTGAGCGGAATAGTCTGAAAAACGAAGTATAGCAAGTTATCACAAGTATTTATTATATTTAAGGTATATTATGATATGTATTATGGTTTATGTTAATGCTGTTACAATAAAATTTACGCTAAAATCTAAATTTGAATTAAGTTATATATTTATTATTCCTGCAGAAAATACGGCTTGTAATAACTGACAAATATGCCTATAGCACAGCAAACCCGTGAAGGATCATGGTTTCAGTCAATGGCAAAGACTGTACTATTTTATAGAACAACGATTGTGCAGGTAGGTCTCTACCCACTTTATCGGAGGGTCTGCAGCTCCCACAGGGCCTGGCAGTTATAAGATTAAATAATTTCTCTGCCGCAATTGGATTTGAACCCAGGACTTCAGACCAGCAACTCAATGCTCTACACACTGAGCTATCCCGCTCTCCTGACAACTAGTAATTAATAACTCAAGACTGATACTGTTCATTCCATAGTAAGCTTTGGTTCTGCAGATGCTCCATTACAGCACAACATTGGAATGTTTTGTCATGAAGCTGTTTACGCTGATGTTTAATCAGTCAATAATAATCTGATTTATTTAACTTGATTTGTAAACATTAAATAAAAGTATACATATATTCTGTTGGTATTAAAAAAAAATCTTTGCAAACAGTAGTATGTAAACACATTTTTTGCAGTGATGTATACAGATGTATTTTACAGTATGATGCATACAGAAACGTTGAATAGTGATTCAAGTGTGTATTTACACTCATAACGCGTGTTTAAAAACATTTATCACTGCAACTAAACTTTTCCGGGTAACGAAACGGTTTTTCCTTGTAAATATTTTTAGAATATTAGCCAGGTACAACAATGGATTAGATCAACAGTTTTTTATTTTGTCTAGCTGTGATTGACGTTAAAATGTGTATTTAAAAAAAATACTGATTCATAAAAATAAATTATGCAATCATAAACTTTCCATTTTATTTTCATAATTTTCCATATCGCAATCCTCATTTTCATTAATATTCTAACATCAAAATAAAACTACGATATTAACGTATCATAGTAATAAAAAAATCGGAAAAAATGTTTTAGCTACTATTTATAATATTGTAATAATACCTTTACCCACACATTTTTTATTATTAACTTAATAATAAAAAAATATATCGTAGACCTGCTTGTTAATTTTATATTTTAAATTATATTTTTTTCTTGCATCTTGTTTATTTCATCTTTATATATTATTTTGTTGTCCATTCCAATTATTTTAGTTTTATGTATTTTTTGTTTATTCACACGGCTTATCTATTAAGCCCTGAAGAAGATATGAAACATGAGTCGAAACATGAGTATCTCATAATTAGTTTTACTATTAATGGGAGTATCTCACAACTTTTATTATTACGTACAGAACCAAGAGTATGTTTTGGCTCCGTTATGAGGTCTACGAGAAATTTGGCCATATGATTTGGCATAGTTGCAGAGAAAAGAAGGCATCTGAGTGTGTCGTGATCCATTCAGAATATCTTCCCATCCTGCTGAATCATGTCTTATGCTCTTTAACACCAAAAGGACATTCCTCCAAATACGGTCACCTGTGGTCTAGTGGTTAGCGTAACAAACTACTAAACCTAAGATCGTAAGTCCAGCAGGTGGCCCTAGGATTTTTTTAAGGGAGTAAAAAATGCTTAGTTACGCCGTCCTTCGGAAGGGACGTTAAACGGGGGTCCCGAGCCTGTACGATGTCAGGTACTCGTTTAAAATCCCTATCCTAATTAAACCTGAATAGGCAAAATTTAGAGCTCCCAATGTAGCATCGTCCGATTAGCCATAGCAGCATAAAGTGACGTTAAATGAACAAACAAACAAACAAACATTCCTCGAAATGATTTCGACATATTGTTCTGCTTACGAATCTTTTGAGAGCTGTAGGAATTCTTCATGACATCCTTGAAACATTCAAATGGAAAAGATATGTCTGCCGACAGGAAGCTGAGGCTTGATGCTTGATGAACATGGATTAAAATGACTTATATGGATTCTGATTTTTGTTGAAATACATTTTGAAAATTACTCTATTCTACAGTAATACTCTGCTTAAAGCATACGGCTATATTTGCTTATGTCTCGGACCTCCGCAACGTAACACTTCCTTAATATAACAGCCAAAGTTGGCTCAGATCCGCGAGATTCGTTCCTTTGAAGGCCAAATAGAAGTTTTCTCGAAAGCTGTTTTAACTAAGGACAGTTGGCTATAGATCCGAGATTGGTCCTGAGCCAATTCTAAGGATCTCGCCAGCTGATAAACCTACACATGTTATTTTTATATGATGTAAATAGTCTTTGACGAATTTTCATATAAATTATAAAATCTATAAAAAGATTTCAGGTACAATGGCCCCGGATTACTTTTGCAGTGACCGATTTTAAAGGGGAATCCTTGGTAAGGAGTTTCAAAGCTTCTAAACATTGTTTGTCGCTTCTCCTGGCATTGAGTTTTAAGTTTATGTTGAGTGCATATTTAACTGATTTAAATAAAAGTATTAAACAATTTTCAGGGCTCCAATAGAATCTTTGTGAGTACTGATTTAACGAGCACATTCGGACGTGGGTCCCAAAGTACTTTTCTGGAAGCTTTGTGGTTTCCACGAGTCATGGTAAGTTATCACGCAGTTCAGTTAATATATATTTCGAAGTGGTCTTGAGAAATGTATCTTGTCTCATCCATTGTGCTTAAATAACGATGGACCGTAAAAATGACCGAGAGACATTTGCAGGTTTTAAGCTACAGATTTATTTCTTGGGGAGACTGATTGTAAAGAAAAGAATTCTTTCCATATCAAATAATTTTGTATTATTAATTGAAACAGATATTATAAAGTAAATACAGATATTATAAAGTTGGGTTTTGCGTTCAGTACATGATAGAGACTATACTGTTTCTAAGACAAGAGTTTCGTAGGGTGGTGATTTGTTCGAAATCACGCTCAACCACCAAGATTTCCCATGAATAAGATGTACCCATTTTATGGAGGATGAGTACCTAAGCTCCAGGAGGATGTGTAGATCTCACGGAGTACATCCATGCCTGTTAACTAAATATTATATCTGCCACAACCGGATTTTATTTGAAATCGTTACATATGGCACAGTGGCACAGCACTTTACATACTGAAATACGTTAGTCTTCTTAAAACAGGGTTTATTAGTAGCACCTAAACAGGGCAACGCTCACATTAATTATGTTAATTAATGATGTTATGAGTGATTAAGTTATCAAAATCTTCACTAACATTTATCATATGTAATACGATAGTAAGACAGTTCATTCATAGTCTATCTAGTAGAATTTCAAATTATGAAATTTTTAAACACTTTATTGGCTGATATTAAAGTGCAATACTTAGAATGTCGACCCAATACTAGTGCAACTTTTGGGTTGTAATAGCCGGATCATGAATTCAGAAGTGGATGATAATTCGATGACCTTGGAGATGTTGTGAATTTAAATCAATTAGCCAAATTCAAATCTATTAGTTTTTAAAAACCATAAATGTTCTATTTCATTGTAATCATGAAGAAATAAGTATATTAATTTGCTAATGCTAATTGATAATTATTTATAAATATATTAATTTGCACTGTTTCAGCAGAAAATTATAAAATTTGATTAATAAAAATTATAAATTTGATATTTATTTAATCGCTTTGAGATTAAATAAAATATAATTAAGAATACTTTAAAAGTAAAAATAACTACAAATGAATCGATATTCTTAAGCAACAAGAAACGGGTCAGTCAAGGACGCGCATTGACCTATGCTCTACCACGTGAAGTCCTCACGAATATTCGCAACGTAATTTAATATCATCGGATCTATCGATTTATCGTTTAATGATTAAACAATCATTCAGAGTGTTTATCTCTTTTTGTTTTAACTAGCAGATTAGTTACGGGTCAGAGACTGTTCCGTTTGTGACTAATCGGGGATGTCATCCCTCCCACGCTCATTGGGAAAAATTACCAATCTAGGTGGAAAAATTATTTTCAGGTCACAGGTTATTAATATTAGAGTCACTGATGTAAGAAAAAGAAATACTAACAATATACCTTTAAAATGTTCATAAATATTTTTTTATAATTACAAAATTAATGAATAAATCACAATAAATAGGTGAAAAGTAACTTAATCAATTTTATTAAGAGATTATCATTAATATTATTTTAATATTTTATAAATTATTATAATTTATAACATTTACTTATTATTATATAATTATTGTGATAGCATATCATATAACTATATTATTTACGCTCGGGGTTTTTTCCCACAAAAATGTAACCGAAAACATCATGATTTTTATATTGTATTTAAAAAGTTTTTTTTCATTTTTTATTTATACGTTTTTGGTTTGTCTTATGTAATACGATCATGTCGAAACCTGCGAGGAGCACTCGGGTTGGTGCGTTAGAGTATGCCGACCGCACGCGAGCGCTGCTCGTTTAAAATCATTAACCGGTTAATCAAAATTGGAGGCATATAAAGATGGGGGTACCATCACACTTTTCTGCAGGTAATAATCAACAACTGGTCCTCCAGGTTGGGGTTTAGATGCAGTTGTCGATTCCCCTAGCCTTTCAAAGAAACAAATGAAAATTTCGATACATAACAAATGTAGTGTCTCATCAGGAGATTAAGATGGAAATCCACATAACTAAGCAAGCGGAAGAAGACAAACTTTAGATAATATTGGTGACTGCCCAGAATACGCAGTTTAAAACTCTATTCGGCATCTTCTCTTTGATTACTTATAAAGAAAGAATACGCACAGATCGGAAGGAAATTTCTACAATATTTCTCTTTTCAATGCAATATCTTCAATTGCAAAAAAAAATAGAAAGAAGGGGAAGATTCTTTCGATGGTACCTTTGAATCATGGGTGATTTTAATTATATAATTGGGAAAGAAAGATACTTTATTCCCATCATTGCGAAAGTACTGAAAGCATGATGCGGTTATGGAAAATGGTATTAGGTTAGACGATTCCTATATAAACCAAGTCTTAAAGATTTAATGAAGAAATGCTAAATAGGCAGCTGGCTATAGATGTTGATCTAGGCACTCCAGAAGATACTTAGTTTTCGAAATCATTCTTACAATGCTAAGTTATTTATAAACGAGACAATCAGGCCTGTGGTGACATGCGACAGGTAAACATGGTTCCTGACTCAACCAAACGAAAATATTTTTAAGGTGTGGGAAAGAATGGTATACGATTATAGGCTAATAAATGAACCAGAACAAATGACACAGAAAATATTTGAGATAATGGATATGTATGGTTAATAATAATAATAACAGCTTTGATTGATGCATCCTTTACAGAACAAAAAAGCCTCTCCCCTGGGAGGTATGAGTCTGTTTTTTTTTTGTTTTGTTTAACATAAATTTACAAAATTTACTTTTCTTCCATGAATGTAGTATTTACATTACATTATTTACAGTATTATGTATGGTTAACCAGATACATAATTAGTATGTATCAAGTATAGGATGACTTGGCCACGGGGAAAGGATAAGAAAATACCGCCTACTAATGAATGAATTGTCCTGAATGACTGACTGACGGATCAACGCACAGCCTAAACCGCTGATCATAGAGACCTGAAACTTGGAGGGGGTGTTCTTTGTATGACGTAGGCATCCGATAAGAAAGGATTTTCCGAAATTCCAACCCTAAGGGGGGTGAAAAATGGGGCAAAATTTGTGTGGAATAACGTGATTTCTTGGTCCAATCTACTTCAAATTTTTCATAAACCTTTATTAACAGAATTGATGGAAGATGTGTTTTGTATTTTATTGAAATACGTCCCCTAACAGGGTTAAAAAGGGGTAGAAAGTTATTTTGGCGGTGATTTTCTTCGAAGTAGATAACAATACTCTGGGAATAGACTTGAGGGAAAGCTGCTTCTCTCTCGGCCAGTTGTAGTCTGGTGATTCTAGCTTCCGCAGGAAAAACAAAAAATATTGTTTACAAAGAAATACTGTTGTAGTTGTGTAGTATTTCGATTTCGACGTAAAAAGATAGTACCCCCGAGTAACTTTCACCAGGTCGAAGGCCGAGCTTCGTGTTTACAAAATATAACAAAATTGTATTTTATTTTCATGTTTATTTAACCTTTAAATCCGTACACTATAATAAATACTGTTATATTTTACAAGTATTCAAACATTTGAACATATTAATTTATATGTTATAACACAATCAATAACGTAAAAAACCAATTAAAAATCCTATTAGAACCATTTTCGACTTCTAAGCGGAGTAAGTCGCGGGCAAAAGCTAGTCTTATATAAAGTGCTGAAAGGAAGGCGAATGCAAAGAATATTATATCTAAGTTGGCTTGATGACATGGTGGCGGACCTTCCTTGGATAGAGGTAAGAAGGAGAAATATCTAGCTAACAGATATGGTCTCCTTTTTTTTTTTTTTTTTAGATTAATTTATTGATATTTACAACTGTAATAATAGTACATCAAGTAAATTTGCTGCTATGAACAGATGGCATGAAAACAAAAAACACTTGTTGAGAAACTACCCATCGGTAGCACTCCAAAAAAGTTCTATAGTAGAAGGTCTCGAGGCCATCTTCTTTTCAGACGCCTCGGAGGGTTATCAGGAATAGTATGGGAAGCAAGTAGAGAGACTAGCGGATTCAAGTGTGTATGGAGCTTGTGATGGAAGGATAGGTATCTAGTTTGGGCCAAATCAGCAACATATGGGATATTAAGATCATGATGGATGAGCTTGTTTGTGACATAATAAGGAGCATTGAGGATTTTACGAAGGATTTTGGCTTGTAAGGATTGGATACGAGATGAATTGAATGGCTTAATAGAGCCCCAAAGCTCAACTTCGTATGTCCAAATAAGTATGATAACTGTCATGTAAATGAGTCTTTTGTAATTCATTGGGAGCTTAGATCGTTTGTCCAGTAAATGCTGAAGTAGGCGAAAACGTCGAGCAGTTTCTTGTATTTTCAGTCTTGTCCAGATGGAGTCCTAGGTAAAGTATCTGTTCGACAGGGATCAGTGGAATATTATTAAAGGATACAGTAGGGCAGGAATTCTTAGGTTTACGACGAAGAGTGAAGGTAATTTGATGGGATTTGTTAGGATTAATTTTAATTCTCCAATTTTGACACCATCCTTGAAGGTTTGAAATATGGGATTGAAGAGATTGGGATTCAACAGATGGATCCTTATTTACTGATAACACACATTTGTCATCAGCGTACGCAGTGAGGACGGTGCTTGGATGGGTTGGGATGTCAGCTGTATATATCGTGTATAGAATGGGACCCAGGATACTACCTTGAGGATCACCGGCAGACTGGGTAAAGAGGGAAGAGTTGGAAAAAATCATGTGTCTGCACAACCGTTATCCTAGAAACAGTACATTCTACACCAAAATACTGAATGTACTGAATCTAAGACCCTCAATGTGTCCACATGTCTCCACAGATTTTTGTTATCTGTTCTGCAGGTTGTTGATTCGAGTTGAGTTACAAGATGTTTTTACTGTTTATTCGTTTCATTTTAAATATTTTTCAAAATTACAGTTTATCATGAGCTTTAGTATGGAAAGAGAATCTTATTACGGGTAATGAGTAATCGAGAAATAAAAGTTTCAACTAATATTTCGAAGTATAAATGATATATGTTTGTTGAAACGTTCGTTTCTAGATGGAATAATTACCGAAGTATGAACATTTCCTATAATTACATTGTTTATTCCATACTAAAGCTCATGACTTGTATTTTTGGAAAATATTAAAAGGGAAATGAATGAAATGTTAAAACTTGTTGTGACTTAACTCGAAGCGATAACCTACGGAATAATTACTGATTTTTTTTTTATAGTTTGCTATACAATTAGTATTTAGTTAGATTATTATTATATTTATAAGTAATTATCATGCTACGAAAACCATGAAGAACAGTTGAGATATTGACTTTTTTCCACCTAAATCAGTTAATGCGACGTGCGTTTTAAGGTTCGGGTTCAACGACAGTGAAAGATACTTTTATATTTAATGATTGTGGCTGTTCAGGATTACGTTGCATAACCGTGATTACCTAACTAAGCGATTTAGAGCGTATGTCTTCCTCAGCCTGGCCTCATACATCCGAAGTCTATGTATATATGTATTCATTATTTTATATATATATAATATTCAAAATATGGAGAAAGCAAGATGCAAAAGTATAACTAATTTAAATTGTAAAATAAAGCATTATTTTAAATTTTGAACTAAAACAATGGGAAATAGGTAAAAACAGTAATGATGAATTAAACAATACATAATTAAAAGTAAGCAAAACAAAATCAATTATAACCAAATATTTTAATTAATATTATTCTACCTACTTTTCCTTACGTGTTGTTTATCAATATTAGAGTTATGAAACTATATCAGATTTTCAGTTCAAAATAAAAAATTTATTTTTATTTTTAAAGAGAAAAGATAAAATATATCTATATAAAATAAAATAAAATATAATCTTTTTAAAAGATAAAAAATAAAAATATTTAAAAATCAAAAAATTGACCAATAATTATAAAAAATAATAAGAAATGTATTATTCTTATTTTATTTTATAACTTCAATTATTTCTATTTCTGTATATATATACATATATATATATATATATATATATATATATATATATATATATATATATATATATTCTTCTATTTACTTTAATAATGATAATGATAATAAAGTCTTGATTTAATCTGGGACAAGTCCTTTTAGAATAACAATACAGATAATAATAATAATATATGATCTATTATGTCTTAGAGTAGGTATAATATAAATAATTCTTTTTCTTTATTTAATTTAATTTTTCGAAATATTTCAGTTTTAAATATTTTTATATCTTGTCTAATAAGCCCTGAAGAATAAATGTTCAAAACGTTGGCATAATAATAATAACAAAGTAAAATATTTGGTTATATAAAAGTTTCATTTTCTTACTGTTTTTGATGAACTTATACCCCATTGTTTGAGTTCAAAATTTAAATTATTTCTACTTGTGTATCTTGTTTATCCAGTAATTTAATTTTTATATATTATTTAATTCACTTTATTTTTTTTTTCATTTTTATTATTCCAATTATTTCATTTTTGAATATTTTTGTATCTTTTCTAACTATGCCCTGAAGAAGACCTCAAATGTGGTTCGAAACGTCGCCTGCTAATAAATAGTTTATTTCTATTTAAGGAATTAATTATTTTTACCTCCACCCGGAACATTTCCTTCCCCATTTACAGATTTAATTTGTAAGTAAACGGAAAGAGAAAAGAAGATAATATTTCATACAAAGCAAATGTTGATAAGTGGCTAATTTCTAACAAGCAGTTCATCCTTATCTAACGAACTAGCTGCCAAGGCTAGCAAACAAGTGAAATGACAGATGAAAAATGAAAGAAACCATATCTACATAGCTAACAAGTTACGTTTTGCCGTTGAATAATTGTTCAATATTATTAATTTATTACAAAAAAAATGTTTTAAATTTAGAAAGGTTAATAATTATAATTTTGTTGGGTAAATAATTCTTTTAACAATTTTGAATATGATAATTCTTCTATTTAATATTTCACAAGAAGAAAAGCTGTTCTATAACTGTAGGATATATTTTATGAGGAATTAAAGTTACAAAAACATTTTTGTATTTTTAATAAAAATATACATTATAACTGATATTTTGGGCAGTATAAATGAATTTTAACATCGGAGCGATGTTGTAACACGATTAAAAAGTGTTTTTGTTAATTGAATCGGTTGAGAAATAATCCGAAAGTTTAACCCACTGTTAGGGCAATTGCAATCACAGTTAGTAAAAATTATAAACCTTCATAAGTCGAAATGATAGGAATAGTACGAGAAATATTTGCTTTCACGATGATTACAATTTCATAACACTTTACTTTAAGGATTAAGGATGGACATTGGCTCAACGAATTGATTTGAAACTTTTAGGTTGATTAGAAGTTTTAGTATTAGGGAGGAAATAGATGTAATATTGTTTCTATCAGTTCTCTGTTTGCTTATTGAATGTTAAGGAAATAAAAATGTATAAATAACTTTTAAAATCTTAAAACAGTTGTTGGGTATACACAGTTTTTATAAGTGTTTATTTAAGATTTCCTGGCCATTATAGTATTGTATTCTACAAATGGAGTTGTTTAATCAAGAGAATTTAGATCAAGTTTGCTGCAAAAAATATAAGGGGGAAGAAGGGAGAATTGAGATAAAAAATACAAAACTCTTAATGAATATAATTAAATACATTTAAATAAATTAGTTGCATTCATTTCTTTTTTCTTTTGGTTTTAAAAAATTATCTACTCTTAAACACACTCATACACACGCACACACATACATATCACTTATTTTTGCATATATAGATTTTTCTTCATGTGATACTATTTCCCTATTTACACATCCCTAGTTCCCTGAATCACCTCTTGAGAACTTAATTATTCCTGTGTATCATGACACTCCTTCATCCATAATGATGATGCTATAATTATTACCAAGTTTAATTAATAATTAGCGATATTAGCGATATAACAGTCTAAATATACTAACGGAAATGCCTGTGTTACAAGCCTCATGTATAGGAAGAAACGTGAAATACTTAAGACCCAAGTTCAGGAGATGGAATCGTATCATATTGTGTATAATCGTGTTATGTCCTTTATTAGTCTCCTGAGAAGGAAATGATATTCGACAATTTCCTTGCTTACTGTGACTTAAAACTTGCGAAGTCTAGAGTCAATGGGAATTCACTCTACATAAATTTATGATTTCTAGTTATGTTTTTTTTCTTGTTAGTTATCATTAATATGTCTATATCGAGGAATATTCAAAACTTCAAGTTAAATAAATAAATTGGATAACCTTAATGGAAGGAAAACTGGCTGTTTAGCATGTTCTAGGACAAATCTCCTCTCTACCCAACAGTTGCCCTAGTAACTGCAGTCTGTATCATGTACTGAACCAAGATCCTTACGGATTAAAATTTTATTATTATTTACTGAATTGATATGTAGTGCTCTAGCAATGGAAACCATGCAATGAATCTAACCTTTGTAAAATATATTAACCAAAATGCAAACTGCTTACATTAAAAATTATGTAAGTTACAGTAGAAATTTCCGCTTATTCAATAGTTTTCGTGTTACTTTTCTATAGTGTATTTTTTTAAAATTTATTGATTTTTTTTCCTTGTTACTCAGACGCATTAACGCTTATTTCAATTTTCTTATTTATTTTTTTAAGATTTGTTTTTAAAATATTTCGATTTGATTAAATCAGATGACATTTACATTCGGAATCCTCTAACGTACTTTCTTCTGATTAAATATTTTTAACATAATGTTTCAGAAATCTAAGACTTTTTTTTTTGCTTTTTACAAGTTCAACGCAAATTCACAAAGTTCATGAAAATGATACTGCTGCTCCTCAGAAAATATTTTCGAAAATCAAAATATTAAATAATAAAATTAGACAATTTTGTCTTTTTTTCGGTTCGTGTCATGAAAGATAGCTATTAATAAAGTGAATTAAGATAGTTATTTAGTATTAATAAAGTGACTAAGCATACTGCAATAAAGTAATAAATGCTTATCAGTTGTTTAGGAAATATCGACCTATTTATCAAACATATTATCGAAATGTAAATATCGATATATTTAGCGGAAATATTGAAATAATTAGGAAAAAATAACTTTATTATGTATTTAAATGTTTACGATATACTACAAGATTAATTGTACCTACTAAGTCTTATTTCGATCATTTGAAAATATTTTAAATTTAACTTAAAATTATATATATTTTTATATAAAACATAAATGGTCGAATTTTGAATTTCACCTCTTGTGACATGACTGTTTAAATTCCTTTTTTAATTTTTTTTTTGTATCATTCTCATTTGTCATAATTTTTAAAATAAATAATAGTTCATTTGAGTTCATTAACTATCCTAAAAAAATATTTTTTTTACTTGAGATGATACTTTGATAAGATATAATTCATTCTAATATATAAAAATAAAGGTATTTTCTTGTGTTTTTTAATTAGAAAATAAATGTATTTAGGATAAAAAAATACAAGAAAAATCTAAAAAAAAATTTTATTAATAAAAAAGGTCAAGGTTAAACCTTTACCCGGTTAAATTATCTCGATCCCTATCTAATTGTCACAACTAATCTAAAAAATCAACAACTGGGTTTTGTTATTGCTATATTTTCAATTCCTCATACTTTCAATAAAAAAACTAACTCAGGATATTTCTTGATGTTTGTTTATTTTAAACGTATTTTTTCAACTCATTTTTAAACTTTAACCTAAGGTATAATGTTTCTTTATATTTAATTAAAGTTCACTAGTCCTTCCATTTCAAATAAATTTTCCTTCGAAAAAATAACGAAATAACATATTGAGTGTACGAAAACTAATTGTATACCTGAAAAAATATGTTATTGCAAATTCTTTAATTTTTTTGTTTTTGCTCGTTCAGGATATTATTATTGGCTAAAATAGGTAACATATTTTTAGTTCTACGTATCGTATTGTTTAGTATGGCTGTTAGTGATAATTAAAAAAAAAATGCATCTGGCTGTTTGTATTAACAATGTAATGTTTTCCTTGAAATTCCAAAAATATTCCACGAATTGATTTCAAAAGATTGTTACTTGAAACATTTTAAATTAAATTCATAAAATATTTCAAGTAACTACTTAAAAATCCGTAACCAGTACAACCAATGATGGGTCTTTGGTTCAGTAAACGATAGAGACTGTACTGTTTCCAAGCCATCGTTTGTGCAAGGAAGTGATTTGACCGAGATCATATTCAACAATCAGGGATCTTCTATTGCCGCATATTCTGCCACACCTTTCCATCGGCCCTTCGGCCTACCAAGTGTACGTACCCCGACCAGAAAATCTCCGCGGCTTGAAAATTGAAGTTATGCTCATTTCTTGGCATAGCTAAAGATGATTCACACCTACAGCCCCCACAGTTCACCTCAAAATTCTTCTTTAAAACAAATTCTGTGTCTTTTAAAGCATAAAGTTGGTATTATTTGGCATTTTAATCAGAGTTCGAAAAAGAAAAACCCCGTAAGGAGTCTTGGGTTCAGTCCATGGTAGATACTGTACTGTTTCTAGAAAAACAGTTTTGCAGGGAAGTTATTTGTTCGAGATCACCCTCAGCAAGGCTTAAGTAAGGGTGCTCGATTAAAAATCGCTGGGTGAAGCCCAGAAGGGTCTTTTGGGCCCTCAGGGTCCAGAAAACCTTCATCACTCTGAACACAAAGCGTTTTCGCTCCCTTTTAGACAACTAAACTCTATTTAATAATAGCGAAAAACAGAATGATTTTTTTCCATTAGCTGTTATCAATAAAATAAAAATAATCTTCACAATTCTTAAGCCCCGGATTGGTAGGATACATGCGTGGTAGATGGACAATGCAAGTGTTTTGGATATGAAGTCCGTTAAGAAGAATCAAAAGTCAAACAGTCTTGAGACAGAGGCTTAATTAATTTCGCTCTAAATTATCTTGCCACGAGAGATCATAAGAAGAGGTGAAGGGATTATACAAACACAATTTTCTCCTTCGGCACGCGTGACACCTTAGTGAGCATATTTAAGCACAAAGGGGTTGGCTGAGGAGTCCTTTAAGATTGCTGAGGAGATGAAACGGTGGTCGTCGTACTCCGAAAGAGACCTTCGCCTTTATGATTTTATGATCAAAGCAATCTAATATAAAAGATGTAGCGCTAAGGTTGACCCCGGAGGAAGCGACTCCCGTCGCGTCAAGGGAGCAATTCAGGAATTATGTATAGCGCTGGATTATAATTTCCTCCCCCAAACTTGGCCTATCTTTCAGCCACTCCAATTAGGAAACTTGGGCGATTTAACTGGTGCGGGATTCATTTCCTCTGTCCACCGCGGAATAATTTGTATCATGGCGGACTGTAATTTTGTTTAAAGAAAAAAAAAGAGGAGCAAAGAGGAACATTCTTGTGACCCAACGACGACGTAGCACATTCAGGAGCGGAATAAGTCGACGCAGGCATACTACGCTTCTTAGCAAGTAGTAAAAGCAATAAAAATGTCGGATGTTTGAATATGTATTGATGGGGAAATGGTTGACTGGACTGTTCATGAGAAATGTGTAAAATAGTTAGGAGTTTGATCAATATAGTTTACATTTTATCTTAACATCTTTTTTTCCTTTCTCCCTATGCCTTTCAGTGTGGAGGTAATCTCGGCAAAAGACTACGCGATTCCCGATAGAAGTACGTGATGTAGATGTATCACTCCTATATCCGGCCGATGAGTTTCTTCCAGTAAGCTGACGGGCCTCAGCGAACCTGGTGGTGAGGGGGTGGGGTAATTGTCTGCAGGATCTCGGGTTTCATTTTACTAGACGAGTGATTATAATAATACTGCTCTCTTGTAAATGTGTTACGGACTTTTCAGAGTTTAAAATACATATTTGTTTAACTATTTATTTCGTCATTTTGGTGTATATGTTTTTGACAATGCAAGGGGCTCTCATAATAGAGAATAGTAAAAAATTCTTATGTTCCGATTAGCTTGAGTCCATAAAGATAAGGATGTCTCCTTATCTGTGCTGGCACGTGTAAACTTAGTAATTCTAAAAGGATGTAAAAAAAAACAACATACCTTTCTATTAAAATTCAGAGCGTGTTCAGGATCGTTTCAATTTTTCACTATTTTTGAACAAGATTTCTTGTTATATGATTAACTATTGATGCATGATACGGAATTTTAAAGAATGAGGGTTTCTGATAAACTGTAAACAATAATAAAGTAAATAGTTTTAACTTCTACCACTACAACTCATGAAGGTTCAATTTGATACAATACGTTGTAGAGTCTGTACCGTTTATAGGTTCGAGAAAACGCTCTACAGCCGGGTTTTCCCGCTGGGTGAATCCAGGAGGATCTGATGAACCTATAGGCTCTATTTACATACTTTATATATAACTTCACTAAGCTGCCAAGTCCTTATTTCTTAGTTTTATAATAATCATCATATATTTTTCTGATTTATATAGAGATCTTTTTTCAAACTATTTAAAGTGAATTTGCTAAGAAGCTCAATTGCGTCGAGGGGATAGCTTTATAATTTATAGATCGACCAGAATGGAGTGTTATTCTGAATAAATTTGGTATTTCACTTGATCTATGTATTGAAAAAGCAAAACACTAAGAAGGTTTTCAATAAGTAATCCCAACGGTAAGAACGTTGGAGCTTTCTTACACTGTTCGAATACTATTTCGATTAGTATTACCACAAATTTTGAACAATCGATCATGTACTTATTACACATTACCTTCTCAGGTAATGTCTCGTTAAGAGACTGAACACTAATGTTTTATTCATTTGGGTATAACAAATAATGTTATATGTGACAGATTCAGGGCCAGATTCAGCCAGTCCAGTCACGTCGAGTCCATCCAGACGACACTTTAATTCGTCTAGACGAACAAGACGTTACTGAACTTGATGAAGACCCTCATCAGAAAGATTAGTGAAGTAAATGCAGTTCTGAATATTTTACAATCACTGAATAGAACATCAACACCCCACACCACACATAGTAGTTAGGGTACCCATGAATTATCAAGTTTTTAATAAGGGCTTAGCTGGTTTGGGAACGTTTAAATTAACTATTTTCATACCCGCCGACATAATGGTTGTATTTTTTTTTTTAAATTATTGTTAGTTATATAAGTGTTAATTATTCTATAACTATTTAAGAGATGTACAACTGTAATATATACATCTAGTACAATTGCTATAAGAATAAATAATACATGATGGGACATGTAGAGACACTACCCACTGGCAGCACTCTAATAAAATTTCTATAATAGAAGGTCCCGAGGCCATCGAATTGAAAAATCATGATGAATTTACTAAAGACACAACAATGACAAAAACTAATTCTGGTTATTTGTTTGACACAGTATCCTCCATTACGAGAATCAAACATTTATGATAGTTCTATTAGCTACATAGAACTCGAAATAGTTCCCAAATTTGTTCTACAAATCGCCAGCTCCGAATCGAAACGTGTGAATTAAGGCAACACAATTTGTGCAAAATGGAATCGATTGTACAAAATATCTATCAATTAGATAAATCTCAATATAACTTTAATATGTATTCTGCACTTATTTCATACATTCACCAAACCACGAATAAAATAGCAATAATATTTTGCATAAACTGTTTTCTTAATTTATGATATAGGTCATAGGTCGGTCGGACATTGATTTCGCCGCACCATTACCTAAAACTCAACCAGACTTCTTATAATATAATAGTAAAAATAAAATAATATAATATAAAAACTGTATTTAATCACCAAATCCCAATTTACAATGAACTAATCCAGAATTACTTAAGGACCTAATCAAAAAACGACAAACATGAATTTTGCATAAAAGGAAATAAAAATATTTAATTTAATTTAAGGACGATCTTGTACATGAACTTGATCAGCAAAAACAGACTTTCAAATATTATATTTCCAACAAATATATTGGATTATTTCTACAGCACACAGATTTTTTTTTATCATTTGCTATCATTATCAGTGAAAATAACCTTTAAAATTAAGGATAAATTATTGGTTCTGACTGATTATAAATATATATAAGACCTCTGCCACTAAAAACCATCAATAGTAAATTACTTAAATCATTATTCTTTTGGAAAATACCCACGCGTCATAAGTTTTTAGATGTTTACCTACAAGTAAGGTCGTATTATTATTTGTGTTCTAGATATATCTTTAGAAAATGAGGAAATATTTTCGTGTTTAACTGTTCAAGTAAACGTTGGTTGAATCGAGAATAAGCAAGAAGTTACGAAGTCGGTTATAAGGTTCAAACTAAATTGAAGTTCCACAATTCGAATACTATACCCAACATTTTATTCAAATATCCTAAACATTCTATAATTGAAAGGAGGGTAGGCTGTATGTTACACCCTATACATTTATGTATGTATGCATATATGTATTTTCATATGCACAATATTGTTCAGTTTTACAAAATATATGTATAATAGATGGGAAAACTTATATGTATAATAGATGGGTAAAGGCATCGTTTAAATGATTTTTTTTTTAATTTTGTCGTGTTTCATAAACCATTCTGCAGTTAGTTTTTATTATTTTAAATATATTTAAAATAGTAGTAAATTTGTGATTTGTTTTTCATAAGCATGTAAAGACTTATAAATTTTTTAATGCCACGGGTTAACGGAACATCTTCAGTCTCAACAAATCCTTGAGGAAGCCAGCAGCATGTCTGGCGAAACGTTGGCGAAAAATTTAACAACACGAACTAAACCAAAAGAAACCGCTGAAGCCTTTTGTAAAAATAATGGCTGTAGACATTTAAAAGAATATTTATGTAAAGACTTATTTTGTTTTCCTTTACAGTAAATATAGTTAACTGAATTTTCTTTTTTCTTTTAATTTGTTACGTTTGAGTTTATTTTATTTGGAGAAACTGTAATTGTTCACTACCCCAAGGCTCTATAGTTCATTTATATCATAATTTATAATTACTCTAATCGGAATCATTATTTATAATATAACTGCCCAAGAATAAATAAGAAATTTATCATTATTATTTCAATGTCACAAACTTTTGATATTTTAAAATCGTTACTCAGCTTCTATATTTTAAATTACCGGAAGAACATTTTTTTAAACTTTTTTCCCAACAATTATTTTATTTTTTTTGATACTTAAGAACTATTATTAAATGCTTAATTTTTTATTAAAATGTATAAAAATAGTAAAAAAATATTGTATTTATGTATATGTATAAAATATATATTGTATTTTAAAATATCTATTGAAATAAAGATGTATTAAAAATTTACCTATCGCCAATAGCTAATACAGTAAATCCACGATGCTTTGATGAAATTTATATACATGAAAATACGTCTGTTTTCTTTTGTAGTAGCTGTAGTTAACTGAATTGTTTTTTTTCTTGTTTTTTTAATTTGTAACGTTGGAGTTTAGTGGACAATTATATTATAAGTGGTTATTATAATAATTTCCATTAGAATAATTAGAAATGGTGGTATATACAAAAAAGATATATACGAACGATAGATCCATAGAGTAAAGAACAATTACAACGTAACAAATTAAACATAAATAAAATTCAGTTAACAATAGCTACTGCGAAGGAAAACATAAGTATTTACGTTTATACAAATTTCATGAAAAATAATCATACATATACTAATAGAAATTGGCGATAATTTAATTTTAAAAACATCATTATTTCAAAAGGTATTTTAAAATAAGAAAAAAAAATTTTATGTATGCTTTTTTAATACGTAAATATTTTTTTATTTATTTATTGATATTTACAACTGTATTACAATAATGCAACGAGTAAATAGGCTAAGTGATACATAATGACAAGTAGAGAAACTACCTACTGGTAGTACTCAAATCACAAGTTCAACTAAGAAGGTCACGTGGCCATCTTCTTTTCAGACGCCTCGGAGGTTTTTCGGGAATTGAAGGTTTGAAACTAGAAGGCTTGAGTGGAAATGAAGTTTGTTATGAAAGGATAGATACCGGGTTCGGGCCAAATCAGCAACAAATGGGACATTAAGGTAGTTATTCATGACTTTATTCTTAACAAAATAAGGAGCATTAAGGATTTTACGAAGGATTTTGGATTATAGGTATTGGATACGAGAGGAATTCGATCGCTGAGTGGAGCCCCAAAGCTCTATTTAAGTCCAAATAGTTCGTATGATGATCATATAGACGAGTCTTTTGTAATTCATTGGGAGTTTAGAGCGTTTGTCTAGTAAGTGTTGAAGTAGCCTAATACGTAAACATAAATATAAAAATTTGTTTTATGTATTATGTTAGCTCTTTTGTAATTAAAAAAAAAGTGAAAAAATAATAATTACAAGAACGGTTAAAAAAAAAGTTGTTCATCCAGTAATTCACAAGACAGAAGTTGAATAAAGTAAAAACGTTAAAAATAGATAAAAAAACAACAAAAGTTTTTTTTTTAAACAGGGCGTTGAAAGGCGTAAGGGTGCCTAGATCATCGAGAGTTTTTTTTTAAAACTTCAAACGAAAAACAGTTCCTCAAAGCTACTTTTTTTTAACGTCTACTTCTTTCTTTCTTTTATTTTGCCTCAAATTATATCACAAAGTTCAACATTATCTTTATCATTTTTGACCTTTTAATATAATCCTATTTCAATTCGATAATTAAGTGGGTTTAATAAAGCCAAAAGATTATTCTTTATTTAATTATCAAAGTTAAGAGTTCCTTAAATTTTATCATTTTACATATATATATATATATATATATATATATATATATATATATATATATATATATATATATATATATATATATAATAATAATAATAATGCCTTTATTTATTCTGGGAAAAGTCCCTATAGAATAACAATACAGGTATTGTAAGCTATTATGTCTTAGTGTGTAAAATAATTACATTTAATTAATTATTACAAGTAATTTAGTGAGTGAGAAAGAATAAAAAAAAAAAAATGAACAAAATAAATGTGAATTACCTACAATAACAATATTTTAAGAACAGAATAGAAGAAGAGGAAGAAAAAAAAAATTGAAATAAGTTAACAATAATTATGTTAGAGAAACAATTTATAGTCACATATATATATATATATATATCGAATTTATGCCAAGAAAAAAACAAAAAAAAAATGAAGAAAAATTAAACAATATTATAAGAGATTTACATTTCATCCCTTTTTGTCTTCTTTTTTTTAATATCTATCTATATGACATTAATAATACATATGTACGTGGTTTAAATTCCACACACCCATATATATATAAATACGTAATCACACACACAAATGTATATAAAAAAAAAAAACATTCATTCATCGAATTAAGAGAACATTAAGTCAAAACTGAACCCCTACTATTTCCGATTTTTTGGGAGGTTGGAAGGTTATTGGAACGACGAATGGAATAATGTATAGAGTTCCAAAGGGAGGAGGATCGGATAAGGAAAGCTCTGTCAAAAGCTGCTGTTCGGTGGGATGTTGTATATGCCAATAGATCTGAGAGCCGGGAACGGGTGTTACGCAATAAAGAAATGATTACGATAGAAAAATATAAGAATCACTCTGTAAACAAAACATCGGTTGTACAAGATCTGCATTCTTGTTATTCAAACTAAATAAACTGATGAATAGAAATAATTAATATTTAAGAAACACTATTAATTCGGTAATAATGACTAAAAAATCAAATAAAACTGCTGATCCAAATCCGGAGCATTTAAAATAGTACAAATCCAACATTTCAGCTATCACTAGTCTTGAACAATATTTACATAATATTGAACAGGCATTTTGATTGAATTATGTGGTAGTAAACATTTCGTCATCAATTTGAAAGTACGATTTATTTGTTTAAGTTTCATGATTAGAGTAGTTTGTTATTTAATATAATTCACTAAAAGCCTATTTTATCACTGTTAGGGCTTGATCGTAAGCACAATTTAGTCACGAAACGACGCTAAAAGAAAGTTTAACGAAAATACTCAAGAACTGTATAAAACTTATATATAAAGTTTAACATGTATACAGTACATAATTTTTTGGAATGATTGTTTTTAATGGATGATTGTATGGCCACTTAGCACTATTACTTATTGCCCACAAGTAGCAGATTGTAATTTTTCAATCAAGTGTAATTATAATATATAGTATCTATTGATACTTTTTCTATTTTTCAACATTGCTTCGAAGTTACCTTCTATCAATAACTAGATGGCAGTTTGGAACTCCCAAGCCGTCTGAAAATTCTCCTCAATACTAAAACAGCTCATAACATTCCGTGATTCTTTCCTCCTAAAAGTCCGTCGTCTCATTGTATTCTATCTTATTCTATCTCACATTGAATAAAAATCCTAGACGTATGGACGTCTATTTGTTATTATTCAGTTGTTTTTAAACTAAACTACTATGTATCTGACGTGATAAGGCAAAATAGGTTTATGCATAAGACTGTATAGGAAATGGTATAGGAAGTGGTAAATTTAAAATTGTAAATTACCTGGCGGCTTTCCATGTTGTTCCCAAATCATGGTGTAATTTTCTTAATTATATCAAAAAGTAATTTTGATTTAACTTATTTTTAAATTTTGAACATGCATCCTTTAATAACATTTCACTGATCCCTGTCGATGAGATACGTTACCTAGGACTCCATCTGGACAAACGCCTCACTTGGAATCCTCATACAAGACTGAAAAGATAAGAAACTGCTCGACGTTTTCGCCTACTTCAACATTTACTGGACAATCGTTCAAAGCTCCCAATTAATTACAAAAGACTCATTTACATGACAGTTATCAGACCTATTTGGACATACGGAGTTGAGCTTTAGGGCTCTACTAAACCATCCAATTCATCTCGTATCCAATCCTTACAATCCAAAATCCTTCCTAAAATCCTCAATGCTCCTTATTATGTCACAAACGAACTCATCCATCATGATCTTAATATCCCATATGTTGCTGATTTGGCCCAAACTAGATACCTATCCTTCCATGAAAAGCTCCATACACACTTGAATCCGCTAGTCTCTCAACTTGCTTCCCATAATATTCCTGATACCCCTCCGAGGCGTCTGAAAAGAAGATGTCCTCGAGACCTTCTACTATAGAACTTTATTGGAGTGCTTTGTTCATACAGCAGATTTACTTGATGTAATGTAATTACAGTTGTAAATATCAATAAATTATTCTTAAAAAAAAATTTGAACATTAAATATGTCAAAATACACTCTGTTTTGAAAAGAAATTGAGTCTGGCCTAGGGTATGACCTAAAAATAATAAAAATAAATAAATAAGTAAAATGAAAAAAAAGACAGGAATAGGAGATCAGAGAGGATGAAGAAATATTGGGCAAAGAGGAAGTCGCGGAACAAAACTATTGATTGACCCAGAGTACCACAAAGTGTGTTAAAACTAATTAAAAAAATTCTTGAAATCTAAAAGCAGTCCAGGTGTGACGCTTATTTTCAGAAGGAACTATTATTAATAATAGTTTATATATTATTATAATTTATTTAAATTATTATAGCTAATAATAATTAATAATAAGCGGCTAGAATTTATATGTTTTCTTCCGTGAATTTTTCATTTTCAATAGTTTATGTCTTAGCTCTTTTGTTTCTTTAATAAACTTTACGATTTGCCCTGTTCTGAATTCATTCTCTCAGTTCAAGTATTTATTCGAACAATCGCGACTTGAATGAGTTAAAGTTGAGTAATGGATCTTTTTTATATTTGAAGCAACTTCTCGGACGATCTGAAAAGAGAGACTAGGGAGCTGTTCTACGTAAGAACGTGATTGGAATGTCCACTTCTTCCGGGAATGGTCTAGACCCTCCCAAAAAATTTTTGAATCGTAATTTAAGATATCAGGAAGAGGGTGGCCGCTAAAGGTTGCGGTTGGTGGCAGATGGCCGTCTTTAGTTTATGGTTAGGCCTAAGAATAATGAGTTGAGGTTGTTGGTAAAGTGAATTAGGTTTTAAGGAACAGGGGGTAAATTTCCGGCGGCCGCAGGTAACCCCCCCACCTTCTTCCATAATGAAGTTTAAGGGGGCTAAGAAACTTTGATTCCCTCATTACTTAAATCCTGCTTATGATGGCGGCCTGACTTCGTCTTAAAGCCCGGCCTTGTCAAATCCCCTTCAATTTTTGACTTAATCTCATTCAGATGAGAAATATTTTGAATATTTTAATTATTCATATTCTTTATAACTGCTTTCTTATTGAGAAATAATAATAATAATCATAGTATCAGTTCCGCAGGATGTCACTTCGTGTTTAATTACAACACGTTCTAACTGTTCATTCGTTTCCTTTTTAATAATCCTTCCTTTTAATATCTTTGCTTTATTATTTTTATTATTTATATTTTGTTGTTTCTCATCGATTATGTGACAGTTTATGTTTGTTTTATGATAGTATATAAACAGCGCAGTGCTAAAGAAAATATAACATGTCAATTTAAACAGATATGATATGAGTGATAAGAAAGAAATACAGAGAGCAAAAGATAAATTACGAAATAAAGCATAAATAATAAAAATAATAAAGCATAGATGATGGAAAAACATAAAAGTACAAGATAAACGATTTTAGTACTAAATATAATGAATAAAATGCTTTAATGAAAGATAAAAAGTGTTTGAAATGGGTACTATAAAACTACTAGATACTATTTTTTACAGTACCTATTTCAAACTCCTTTCGTCTTTTACCAATAACTTGGTATTCAATATATCTTGTAATAAATTAATTTTTTTTGTAATTTGGCATGTTTTATTATCTTTGTGTAGTTATTTTTATCACTACGTTATATTATCTTCAAGATTTCTTTCCATTCTTATTATTTCTCATAAATTCTTTCATAATTTATCTTTTGCTCTTTGTATTTCTTTCTTACCATTCCTGTTTAAATTAACTCGTTTTTCTTTTTTTTATTAATGCACTGGTTTATAGTTGAATTTTTAAATAATTTATTCTTACCTCTGATGACACAAATAAAATAGCCTAAACTTATTTTGTAAAAATTTATTGACTGCACCCTCCGATGATTGTACTGTTTTCTGTTTGTTTTACTGTTTCAAGTGAATATGGTGGGATTGGTTTAGAAATATTTCTTCCTCGTGATAGAGATAATTATTGTATCAGTTCCGCAGGTCGTAGCTTCGAGTTCAGTTACAACCTAGTAGTAATAGTATGTAGTTAAAAATAGTACCTAGTAGTTTTATAGTACTTATTTTAACCTCTTTTTTTCTTTCACCAATAACATACCTACTATTTATTATAATTTGTAATAAAATCATTTCTCTTGTAATTTTACAATTATTTGTGATTTAAACTTTATTATATTTATTATCTTATAGATTTCTTCCCATTCTTGTCATTTATCATTAATTCTTTGATAATTTATCTTTTGCTCATTATATTTCTTTGTTATCATTTCTATAATTTCTGTTTAAACTGTTAGATCTTCTTTTGTACTGTTTATGTAGATTTTTTTTGTTTTGTTTTCTGATGAAGAACTAAAAATAAGCTCATTTTGTGTATATTTATTGACTACACCCCCGAACATTTTATCCCTTCTAAGATATATCTAGTCAACCATTTCCATTTCCATATCAATATGAAAGAAAAATTAAGTGTTGAGTTCCGATTTGAAGACTTCAAACTGATATTATGGAATGTTTTGGTAAGAACGATAAAGGATGATACGGGTAGTATTAAAACTGTCATTAATAATCCAAAAATTTATAAATCCATAAAGATAATGAAAAATATAAACAATAATGTTTGGATGAGGTGAAATGATTGGCTTAAAAATATCTTTTTAGTCTTTAACTTTTAAGTATCGCTTTGAAACCCAAAACCTATGGAGCGGGAAATTATATTAATAAATCTCCATTTGAGTGTATTCTCTTCTATATTAATTAATAAAATAATGTTAAATGATTTAAAATAAATAAATTAAGCTAGGACATAGTTATGTACAATATTTACACAGCCTAGGTCCAAACAAAGCATGTACTTTCCCGTTCATTCCTGGCATTCAAAGCAATGATATGGTACTATGCTTTGAACTTCTGAATTATTTTGGTATTGTTCCTTGGTCTCTTGAACACTTTATTTTTACATTACACTTAATAAAAGCGGTTAAAACAATAACCATTATTATTATTATTTACTGTTCTTCATAAATATTATTAAATATAATTAAATGTGTACAAATGTGAAATTCAAAGAGGCTTTGAATAGCCGTCAGCTGAAGTCTCTAAACAAATAATAAATAATAAAATAAAAATAAAATAATAAAAAAATAAATATAAATAAGGATAGTTTACATAAAGAATATTGCTTCCCCTCCAAAATAAGAATAAACATAACACAAAAGAAAAACAATTTATTTCCCACGAAGTCAAACATAAACCACGCATTACAACCTATAGGGTACATTGTCTCAAAACTTTCTCAAGAGGTGAACATAGGCGGATCCAGGGGGAGGGGCACGGGGGCACGTGCCCCCCAGACGGTTTTTTGTGTACTGTGGAGAATCCATTACAGTACATACTCATAGGCAAATCATGTGATGATAGTTGTTAAAATTTATGAATAAAATAACATAAATAACATGAGTGAAACTATTGTTTAGATATTTTAATAAACCTTTGAAACCTTTCTATAAATACTACAAGTTTATTTCTAAGTTACTGTTGATTTTTTTGCCCGTCTGCCCGTTGTGCCCTCCCCAGAAAAAAATCCTGGATCCGTCCTTGGAGGTGAACAAGTATTTTTTTAGTTTTTAATAAATACAAATTTATACTAAAAGGGATAAATACGAACGTAATAATATTCACAAATAAAAACCAATTCATTCACGAATTCATGCTTCTAGGAATGAATAAGAATGCTGACAAGATTCATAATTACACGTATATAAATTAATTCTTGTATCTAATACATGTTAGAGACTGTACTGTTTCTAGAACAACGGTCGTGTAGGCAGGTAATTTGTCCGAGATAACAGCCGCCAGGTTTTTCCCCTAATTATGGGAACCAACTTTAAAAAGTCTGGGTGAGCCCCAGGTGGGTCTGGAGGTCCCACATGGTACATTCTTGGATGTTAACAGATTAATTTATCAGCCACACCTCGATTGGACCCAAGACCTTAAGCACAGCAAGTCAGGCCTATACTCATCTACCCCGCTCCCAAAATCGATATAAAAAATAATAAAATAAATGTTAATAGTTTAAAACAAATGTCGAAGTATTTAATGTTATTAAAGCAGCTCACATTTTTATAAATTAATTGTACTTGCACTTGATACAAAGGAAGTATATAACAGTTCGAAAAGGGCTATAGAACCATAAAAACCTATCTTCGAACATAAACTTGTAACACTGATCCATTACTTAACCCTTAAATTGCTAGCGACTCTCGGGCAATGCATTCCCAAGAGACTGCAAACGCTGAGAGCTTACCATCGCTGTGGACTGAATGCTTTTCACTCGTGCCGGCTCTATTGCTTGGTTAAGTTCAAGGCACGACTAATAAATTAAAATAGTATTGCTTTTGCCCGGGAACGAGATTTCACGTTTTAGTGATAGGCTCCTGTCACACAGTAATTTGATATTATAATATATATGATAAAAATTATATTGATATATGATAAAGTCACCGGTCTTATAGTAAATTTCAGCATAATATTAGAGGTCGGCAATGTGTAAAGAGAACGTTATTTTTAAGCATTAATCATCTATTGAAATGAGTAAAATTTATATTGTTAAATTTAAAAAAAAAAAAAAAATCTGGAATGCTTTAATAGCTATTTAGGATCTTCGATTACGAACATTTCATCATTAATATCTACCATAAAATTCATTAAAAATATCAGGATATTTTTAGCTAATTTGAGCTAGCTACTCTGACGTAGTTATATATATATATATATATATATATATATATATATATATATATATATATATAACTTATTTTATTATATTTGTTCTTGTAACATTAGTTATAATAATAATAATAATAATAATAATAAATTCTTTATTTACTCTGGGACAAGTCCCTTTAGAATAACAATACAGGTATATAAGGTATTATTGCGTCTTAGAGTATATTAATACAGGGTATTATTATGTCTTATAAGTGAGAAAGAATTAATGAGAAAAAAAAGTTTTGAATTACCTAAAGTGATAACATTTAAAACAAAAAAGAAAAAGAAAACAGAGTGGAAGAAATTAAAAAAAAAAAAAACAGAAATAAGATAACAATAATTATATAAAGATAAACAATAAATAATTACATATTTATGCAAATCACAAAGTCAAGTAGAAACTAAGAAAGCAGAAAGCCATTTACATGTAATATTTTAATCATAATTTCAAGTAATTATTACAAGAAAAACCGTAAAACACATATATGCGTCCATAATATCCACCGATTGTTTTTGCGTTTAATAATTTGCGTTAATAACACTTTAAGGGTTAATTACTCCAACATATAGCCGAATATCATTAAAAAAATATTTTAAAAAACAAACAGAAAAACAACACTTACTTGCATAGGCAGAAGGCAATCTCAAGACTCCATTTGTGGTCTACGTTCCTGTAGAAATTCTGCAAGGAATGCATACATTGATCCTTCCTGCAAGATGAAGGACTGCAATATTGCATCACCGCTGCAAGGGCCGTTTTGCAAGTTGGTTCGGTCTTGCAGCCAGCCAGTGCTTCGTCACAAGTATTCTGGAAGCTTAGTGAGGTGTTTTCTTCTTGTTTCGAACCCGCCCCTGTAACCATCTTCGTTATAACAGCCACATCTACCAACAATGGATCCAAAATTTGAAAATCTTCCAATGATTGGATGTCTTACCTACTGTGCTACCTAGATAATTAAAAAGTATAATGGTGTACAAATATTATATCTTGATTATATTTTGAAAAGTTTAACATTAGTGTTAGCAAGGTACATATTTTGATTAAATAATTTTATATTAAATAGTCCGGTAGCCGGCGTGCAATGGTTGAAATTATGATCCTTTAACTATCTATAAAACACCTACAATGAGGTTGGATTCAATATTATTAACACTATTCTTTAATTATTGGTAAAATTGATATAATAACAATATAATGTCATGTATGATAATATATATGTATATATTATATAAGATATAATAAACGCTAATTAGATCCAATATGAAGCTTCTTGGAACTAATGAAAGGTTTTAAATTACTTATAAATCATTTATAAGGAAAATCTGAACATAACTCTTAATACACCAAGCAGGCTGTAACTAAGAGCTTCTGAGGTACTCTACTGGTACTTTATATTAGGTTTGAGTTTAAAATATATTAAACTAAATTATATATATATTATTAATTAATGGTATTTATTAAGAAATAGGAAATAAAAAATAAAAGAAAATTGTTACAAATTTAATGTCACAGCGTTTCAATGTCGGATAAATACATTCTTATCAGTCTGAATTTCTTTTTAATATTTCCATATTAATCATTAATATTTAATTATGCAGAGTTTAAGACAACAGTTGACATTGTCGATTTAAAATTTTAAAATGACAAACAAATAAAAATATGTCTAATAGTTTTAAAAAGGAAATAAATTAAAGTACTTTATGTTTTATTATTACAGTTATTAAATATATAAAATAATTATTGGGATTAAGTACTGGAATTGAGCTATGTCATATAAAAAGTAAGAAAACTAAAAATGCTAATGTACCTTTGCACGCCGTCTTGTGGATTAAAATAAATAATACTAAAATTCTTCAGCTCACATATTATTCTTATTTAATACTTAATTAATAAATAAATGAGTATATAAACAGAATTTGTTATTACCTTAAAGATTAAATTCATATCAGGTTAAGGAAAAGTTGCATGTTTAAATTTTCACGTAGTAATTATGATTCTTCCAAATTAATATTTCGCGGATAATTAAAATTTTCAACATTCTTTGGCAGAATAATTAAACATTATTTACTCTGCCGATGAACGTAATTAAATTTATAATTAGATTACGGTGCGTTAACAATCGGGAATTTGTCACTCCAGGTTTCGAAACATTGTATTTTTTATAAACAATTTACCAATACTTCTATAGATTTTGCTTATTCGCCATCTTCTGGAGCTGTCGAATTCTGTCATTCAATGTCTGACTATATCTCAAAAATTCTTGATAATCCAGGGAAAAAATGGCGATTCATTCCATAAATAGCTCTATCATAATGTGCATGTCCAGAATACTGACAATACATTATGAGAGACTGGACATATCTGTCAACTGGATTGATAAATTATAGCAGAAAAAGCTTTTTGATATTACAATTATAATTATCAACCTTGCGTCCTATTGAAACAGCTCTAGCATATTAAACGAACGTCAAATTCTGCAGTGAATGACTAGCAAGAATCAAGATAAAAATACGATTTAAAACAAAAAGTTGGTTTTATGCAAGTGAAACTTTTTTCCGGTTTGTAGGCATTTAACTAAAATTTTTTTGGAAAATTATTCGATTTAGGGTATTAAAATTGCGTTTTTAATCTTAACTTAATTATTGAAGAATGGGAATGATAATGGGAAATCAATAGTAGACAAAATATTCTATTATAAAATTTAATTTCAATTTGCGAATTAGAGTACGGAATACTTAATTAATACAATAATTTAGATGATAAACGCATATTAAAAAGTAAGAGCAATATTATATAAGAGGGATATTCACAATAAAGTGTTAGTTTATGATTATATATTGATGTATTTTATATATCATTGATGTATTTTATCATTATACAAACTCTATCCTAACCCTTGACTTATGTCCGGGTTGTCCATTCTCCGGTAGAAACCGAGAAAAAGAACAAGGTAATAATAATGTCTTTATTTATTCTGGGACAAGTCCCTTTAGAATAAAAATACAGGTGTTGTAAGCTATTATGACTTAGAGTATAAACATAATTAAATATATTATTATATATCAAAATTAAAATTAATACACACTGATAAAAGGAGTTGATAGTCTTCGAAGAGATTTGTTAATAGTAAACAAATCGTTTTTATTTTATTTTTTTTATTAATTAGAATAGCTACTAATAACTTTAACTCGAGTAACAACTCTCGCATGGTCAGTTAAAAAAACAAAGCCAAGCACAGATAATACATGGCAGTTATACAGGTTTTGTGGATTTTTTTTTCTTACGATATTTTTATTTATTCTCAGATGAGATGAGATATACTTTATATCAGTTGAGCATAAAGGTTATTCAATATTTATCTTTGTCAATGAATTCAAAACTGTTGATTCATTTCCTTGTTAGTTAATTACTATTTTTTTAGAGACATAAGGCATTGTTTTTGGATCTTCTACAAATTTAACCAAGACTATCTTTGAACTCAACTGTTAATTTATTCGAGACATTGAATTTTTTAAATAATTATTTATATTCAAATCTACAAAATAAGTTATAAATATAATAAAATTGTTTTTCTTTTTATGTGCTGAATTTGAGTTTTAGTTGTTCCCATTTATTTGGGTCCTAGAAACAGGAAGAAAAAAGAATGAAACTGCAGTTTTTTTATGTACTTTTTTCTTAGGAACCAAAAGAGATAAAACGTACTGTTGGTTTCGTCTTATCCCAGGAGTACTTTAAAAATTCCCTAGAGAAAAACGGCAAGCAGGAAATGTTTTATTGTCTAGAAAAACATTTTTTTCCTTTGGTCCTAGTAATCATTTAATACCACAAACTTTAAATAATGAGATCAATGTTGTTAAATTGTAAAAACAACATTTCGGTTTTTGGTTGTCGAAATGATACATTAAAACATTATAATCATTTTTTACTAGGCTAGTTGGGTTATTATCTTACCCAAACCGTGAAAAAAGATTATTATTATTAACAATCAAGAATTTTAGATAACAATATATATATATATATATATATATATATATATATATATATATATATATATATATATCTGAAAATGTGAAAGGAGATATACGAGTATTATATTTATTGTGAATATATAATTTTGTTATTATAAATTATAACTAAATAGAAACTGTTATGAAAATACGTGTTGGAAACTGATTCATGACCTCTTTGCCTTTTTTTTTTATTGTTATACAAAAAATCGATCAATAACGCCTATCAGTGAATCAGAATATCCAAAAATAACATCATAAATTGGAAATAGAATGAACGTTCGATCTGTAAACGTGGTCTTTGCTGAGTCAGATTTCAATTGTTACATAATTATTTCCAATCATAACTATTGGAGAATTCAGGACTGTTAATTTGTATTCATTGAACTGAATAAACTTTTTTTCCTCAGGACCAAGATTATCACAGATTAAAAATGTGCGCTACTTAACTTTGATGTACTGCCTTACTTAAAATAAATTCTGAAAGTGTCCATATTTTGTATTCATTACCATCATATGTAATAAAATAATAAATTAATGATGTTAGGAAATAATTTAGTCTGTTTATGCTTGATAATAGTTTTATAGATTCTATCTATTTTTTAAAATTAAAAAAGATTGATATTGAATAGAAATAAAATATTTAATGTATCGATGATTTGGATAGTTAAAAAATACATAAAATATTAATTTTAATTCTTATTCAATATACTGGACTGTAATCTTCACTGTAATTTCTATCATTTGAAACAAAACCAGCTTCCAGTCAAAAAATCTTTTATTCTTTTAACATGACGTTTCGGTATTCAAATGCCATTTTCAATTTTAATTATACATCAACAATTACTAAAAATATAACTTTTAAAAAATGTATAAGTCAAATCTGTAAAAAAAAAAAAACAATCATAAATAAGCCATACAATCCAAAAATAAAAACAAAAAAACTTGTCCCTTAACAGTTAGCAAAAACCAAGAATAGATACCTTATAAAAATGTATATTAATATATTAAATAGCAGTAAGGTACAAATAATATAATCATAATAAACTCACATTACCTTACATATAAAAGTTTAAAGCCAGTAGTAGACAATTGACCATGGGAGGATAAAGTATCCCTAAGAAAATGATAGATATAATAATTTTTTTAAATATATTGATATACATTTTTATAAAGTATCTATTCTTGGTTTTTGCTAACTGTTAAGGGACAATTTTTTTTTGTTTTTATTTTTGGATTGTATGGCTTATTTATGATTGTTTTTTTTTTTTTACAGATTTGACTTATACATTTTTTAAAAGTTATATTTTTAGTAATTGTTGATGTATAATTAAAATTGAAAATGGCATTTGAATACCGAAACGTCATGTTAAAAGAATAAAAGATTTTATGACTGGAAGCTGGTTTTGTTTCAAATGATATAAATACAATAAAATATTAATTATAGGATTGTAAATGATACAAAAAAACCTATCAATTTAAGAAGTTATAACCATTAAGAGACGATGGAGATTTATCATAAAATTATATGCAAAATAACTGATTTAGAAGTAATTTATATGATGGGTAAATCGGATATTAAAATAAAATTTAATCGAAACAATATATGCAGAATAATGTATGTGAATTATATTCACTACATTTAAAATCCTGCATTGTCAGAAATTATTTTTGGATAGTGGTTTATGCACAAGCTAGTTTGTTCGAGATTGAAAAAAGGGTTTTTGGCTTTATATATATATAATATTTGCTACATAAAAGACACTGCGGTTTTATCGACTACTAAATAGATATATTTTCTTTGAAATTCTCAATCTTTAGTGAATATTGAAATATTCCTTGCACAATACCACTTTTACTCGTGATTGTCTTATTAGTATATTTTGAATAAAAAATTCTTTAAACTATCCACAATGGAATCCCTGAACGCAACGAAAAAGTCTGGACTTCTCGATTCACGAATATTTTCCAGCATGATTCGTTTTTTTTCTTCCAACAAGATATCAAATATGACTAGACTACATTGGAAAAGTTGAAATAATATGAAATTTCGTACTGGGGATTATAAGCAACTAAAAACTGAAATGTGATTAAGTTAAAGGAAAATTAATAATTTGTTAATAATTTAATAATTCCCCTTGTTAAATCACACTAGTTTTTTGCGTTAACAAAGGAAGAAATCCAATCGTTTAATTTTTAAAAAAGAAGGATACTTTGGCATTATTCTTATCTGGAAAATTAATTTGGAAACGTAACTTAAATGTTTCTTTAAATATTTTATTTGAAAAGAAAAGATATGACCAGGACTGGGACTCGAACCCAGGTCTCCCACCTATCCGTGGTGGTGCTTTAACCATCTCAGCCATCATGGTTCGCTTCTCGGTCAGACATATCCTTTCTTTTCACTGATCTGAGAACACGGATCTTTTCTTTTCAAATAAAATATTTAAACAATTATAACATCTAACAATAAATTAAATGTTTCTTGATTATTTCACGACGAATCTTGGGCAATATCTGAAAAATGTTTCTGCCTTAGTGTATAATCCAAAACAAGAACGAACTTGAAACCCTACAACCTGTGTTAGGTGTTTCACAACTAACAACTATTATTCTGCATGTGATGAAAAATAATTTTATTGAAGTATGCATAGTTGGTAAGTATTTATACGATCAACACTGTCAAATTTTAACTGAGATAAAAGTGATGTTTTAAATCCAAAATATAATCACTTGTTCAAAATGGTATGCTACGCCAAAACATAAACAATCTTTAAAAGTCGGTATAATATAAAAACTCATCCATTCCAACTTATCCATGAGTTGGTAATTCCAAGAAGGTGATATATACCTAAAATAAACCCAATTATTCAAAAATTGCACAATGTATTGCATTTTGTGCCAAAATATAGACAATAATAAAACTTTGTTGAAAATATGATCAAATATGCAGCACTGAAATTTATCAAAAAATCTGAACGACTTGTTGGTAAAGATATTAACACATTTTTTGAAAAAGAAAATGAGTGAAAATATGCAATCTTATAATAATCCGGGTATTTGAGCACATTAAAGCATTTAAAAGCAATTGAAAAAATTGAAGGAATGAGAATAGATAGGAAGAAGAAATAAATGGTATTTGATGGAAGATAAGTTGAAGCCTTCGCGGGTGAACAATGAATGAGAGAATTGGCTAATTGCTAAAATAAATTCGACTATTAAAAAATGTATAAAGCATGACACTTTATGCTTAAATGTAAACAGATACCAAATTTCTTCCAAATATTCACCTTAAAAAATTTCCAAAAGAATCAGAATGACTTATTATGGTAATGGTATCAGAACATATTTTGAAAAAATATGATGCAACCAACAAGCATAACACATTTGCATAATAATTAGGTTCGAAGTTACAAAAAAAAGAAGGTATTAAAATAACACGTAGTGTTAAAAGTATTAAATGGACACTTACATTTGGTTGTGAAGAAAAACAAGGAATAAATGATGATTGGAGGAAACTAGGTTGGAGTGGAAAATTTCTTAGAAATGGTTGAGTGGATAATTTCAAGAAGAGATTTCATAAATAACGGAAATTCGGCAAAGGATTTCCGTTTTCACAATTAAAATAAACTCGATTATGCCAAACAAAATGAATAATATATGGCATTTCGTGCAAAACGTACACAACAATAAAAGTTTGGCAAAATATGCATCATGAAAATTTACCAAACGAATCAGAACGACTTTCTGCTAAAGATATGAAAAACGCCTTGAAAAAACTAATAATAAAAAAAAAATATGTACTTGTATACTAATTCGGGTATTATTACAGAAAATCAAAAGTATTTAATGACATTCATATTCGCTTGAAGAAATGAGAAATGAGTGAAAGATTTTATAAAATCAGGTAGAGGCATTCGTGAATAAATATTGAATAATGGGAAAGGATTGGGTGGATAATTCCTGAAAACCGATTATTAAAAAAAATGTACAGTATTTGACATTTAGCAGTAGCTTAAAATATTAACATTTACGGAGTTTTGGCTAAATAAGAACATTAAAAAATTTTCATTAGCATATGTTTTGGAAAATGAAGAAAATATTTTAATGATTAAATATAAATAGTTTCTAATGAAGAATTACTTAGCTTATTAAATTGTGTCAATTGGAAAGCGTTAAGTCATTACGTGCAGGAGGCCATGTCGCGAAGATCGCGGTTAATTAGCCAATAGATAGGTGGATAAATGTTGATATAATCATAGATTGAAGGGGTAAGATACAAAAAAAAGGGAGACATAAGTAATAAAAAAAAAAGAATTTATATTAATTGAAATATGAAATATGGTTATATTGATTTATGAAATATTAAATAATTAATTAAGGCTTTAATTGAATTAAAGTATTATTTTTATTATTATTAGATGATTTAGTATATATATATATATATATATATATATATATATATATATATATATATATATATATTAAATTTTTAATTGACTATATTTATGTATATTGATTATTTATTTACTACACCTTAAAGATAAGAAAAATAAATATGGTTGCCCAATACAGACCTCGACAGACGGATTACCGGTTATCTAGTGTTCTAGTTAAATTTTTAATGATCTTTACTATATATATATTTTCCTAATTTTTTTCTAATAAACCCCTTAAATCAATAAAATAGTTATCAATTATACTCCTTAAAATATTGCCATAATAATCAGGACGACTTGGTAATGTTATCAGCACACGTCTTGAAAAAAATATTAACAAAATATGCATTAGCATGCCAATCCGTATCTTACTTATAAAAAATCAAAAGGAATTGAAGGACACTTACTTACGTTCGGTTGGAGAAATGAGAAATGGAAGAATAAATGCTGTTTGGTGGAATCTAGGTTGAAGCCTTCTTGGAAACGCCTGAATGGGTGATTCCAAGAAGAGATTTCACGAAAAACGAAAAATCGGCAAAGAATTTCAGTGTGAAAGAGGTTTGCTAACAGTATCGTATTCAAGGAAGAACATAGAAGAACCCAAGGTAAGGAGGTCAAAAATATAGGCAGAGTATTTTGGTTTTTTTGGATTAGTACAGAATGGAACTAAAAAAGTTTGAAACAACAGAAAACCTAACCTTCAGGATGAAACAACGAGAAAGTGATAAAAATTCAAACGACAGAGTTTCCGAACTGTTAATTTATTAAATGAGGGCCTGCATTAGTTTTCCACTTATCTGGACCAAAACTTGAAGTGAGCATTGTTTTTTTTTTTTTTTCGTTAGCCATAAGTTGCTTTATTTTGTTCAGAATAAATTAATACGAATTGTTAATAAATTATGTTAGCATAAATAGGCAATTTTAATTTATGATCCAATGATGAAATACATCTTGAATAATTATTAGTTGACCTAATAATAAATTGGTTTTGGGTGGAGTTCAAATAAATAATTACTTAAACAGTGATGGTTGGGTTTATAATAAATAGTTCATCACTATTTAAGGAATTATTTATTTGACCCCACTCGGACTATTTTCTTCCACAATTATAAAATAAATCACACAAGATTAAGTTACTAGCCAATTACTAATTACAAACCTTTAAAATATTATTAAAGATTTCAAATTAACACTAATTAAATTTTTTAGTAGCATATCTATCAAAAAATTACAGTAAAATATACTGCGAAAAAATGAATAGGGATGTCGCTAATTTTGTAGTATATACTTTACGTAGCATTCATATTATATATTTAATAACTACATTAATATTTAATGTAGTATAATTTCTAATAAATATTAAGGCTTTTCATAAACAAAATAATATTCAAATTTTAGGCAAAGTAAATACAATAAAATTAAATGTATCCCAATTAATTTTTGCGCAGTTTATATTTTAAGATTTCAAATAAATACTATTTGAAGTTTTCTTAGTTGCGTATAATTCATGTCTATCACAAAATTACAGCATTATTTTAAAATTGTTACAATTCGACAATCTCGTGCGAAATGAATTAATAATTTTCGATTTGGTGTTAATTAAAACCCATCCAGTTACATTAAATAATTAAACAGTGATATTATTAATTACATCAATCTCTCAAGTATTTATAATTTTAATTAATTTCTATCACCATCTGTGGCTTTATATTCTGTATTAGATTTTCTAAATCCATTATGTTCCATCCTAATGTTAAATCCATTATAACGATTTTATTTGTTTATATTACTAATGCTTTTAACCTGAGCAAATATTTCAATCATCAAATGTTTACACAATATATATATATATATATATATATATATATATATATATATATATATATATATATATATATAATATATACAATTGTCGTGTCACAGTGTTTGTAACAGAACTCCTCCGAAACGACTCGACCGATTTTTATGAAATATTGTGTCTATATTCAGTAGGACTGAGAATAGGATGTAAACTATTTTTCATACACCTAAGTGATATGTGCCGGCCATTATTATTGATTATGCTTCGATCGTAGTAGTGACGCTTGATGATGCCGCATTTTTAATATGTTGTAAGGGCATGTCTGAACAGTGTAAATCCAAGTTCACAACCGAAAAAACGGACGGTAATACTTTTTTTGGCCAAAAAACTTCGAAATTTTCGGAATCTTTTCAGTTTTTGGCCTGTATCTCCTTATCGGTGCGTTTTTGGGGAAACACAGATAAAAATATTTAAAGAAGATTAACTTTGCTACAATTTGAGCCCAAATAGAGCTCTTAGGTTAAACAGATCGTGAGTTAAGTTCCAATCATATAATAATTCACCGGAATCTTATTATATATCTTATCAATTATATGCTGCATGCTCACGAGTTTGTAAACCATCTAATATATTTATATTAGCAAAGACAGATTAAAAAAAATATTGTGTATCGATTAGCGCTCAATTAAATTGAAATAAACAGTTATAATTTAAAAAATACGATTAGCCATAATTAAAAAATCAACCATGATATACCTCATTCATTAATCTAATGTTTATATTTTATCAGTTAGGAATTTTGTATATTATTTATTTATTATATACTGTACTTAGATATAAGATGAATAATATGTGAAATCAATAATCTATTTACTTATTTATCTCTCATACATGAAAAATCAATTTAATTCACTTTATCCATTCATTCATTTGTTCATTCATAATTTTAGCGTAATATATTTTTAAAAGTATTACAACAGCCACAGCAACGCGTGGCCAGGTCAGCTAGTATATATATGTATATAAATATGTAGCTATATGCGCGGACATATACATACACAACTCTGAGTTTATGAAAAATTATTTTATATATTTAGAAGAGAGTTAAAATTCCATTTTCCCACATTTTATACTTAATTTATAAATTGTAATCCAATGTAGAATGTCTTGTGTTGGTTTTAGGTAATTTATGAATTTTCTCAAAAAATTTTTATTCATTGGTCATAACGTCTCCTATCCGGAATAAACATTGCCGAATTTCCACGTTAAATGGAGTTTATTGTTTTTTGGTGTATTGAGATTGCAACCTTGGGACTATAAATATTTATATATATATTATCCATTATTTAAATATGGGATATAAAATTATTCAGGTAGCTGAGGATTCGATTTACAAATTATTCAATGCTCCAGTGAACCTTTAAATATATTCACTTTCTGATCCATGATGTATCGCGAACCCATTTTAATGAGGTTACTAGGCCATTCGCCGACAGCATAAATAAATATTTATGCTAAAATATTAGCTAAAACTTATATTTATCCTTTGGAATAGGAATTATCCTAGCATAGGTAATCATTCCACCCAGTTCAATATTAATACATATAAAAAATATTTAAAAATATATATAGAATAAAATATAGAATAAATATAAAAATAGTTGTTAATATGACATATTATATAAATAATATTAATTGTTTTAAATTTGTATTTTATGAATTCAGATAAGATTTCAAATAACCAAGAAAACTGAAATAATAAAAAAGTTATATAGCGAATGTGGTGGTTCGACTAGAAAAATTTGAAAACAAAACTACAATAAAATAAATAAATTTTTAAATTTTATTTGGTCATTACCAAGACCTTTATTTCTGTAAGTAAAATAAAACCTTTAATTTATCAAAGACCAATTACTTTAGGTACTTGTAGATCTAGGCCTCATTCATAAATACTAATGTTGATCTTAAAGGTCTAAATAACCTGAAAGTATTAAAAATTTCAGATTTTAGATCAGAAACATTTATATTGCTGGTATATTATTATCGGTGGGTTTTAAATTTAAGTAATCAAGGTTTTTATTTATAAACAATATTGATACAACTCCAATACGAAACATTTGTAATAAGTAAAGTATTATATATATTCCAAAGAGAGGGAACAACCATCTCACCCAGTATCATTTTTTCTATTATAATATTCCTAAGATTTCTTAAATCACAAATATGCTTAACATAAATAAATAAAATTAAAAAAAACAATATAAGTTTATTAATTCAGTATAAACTCAACAAAATTTTAGTTGTAGTAAAATCAATTGCGCTTTTACATAATTTATTTAAAGTCCGATTTTATTAAATAGAAATCGTGTTTTAATTTTGTTTTTAGTAGTTATTCATGAATGTTTTTTATCGATAATAAGATTTTTTTCAATTTAGTAGAAAAAAAGGCACCATAAGCTCATTGGTTTAAATAATAGAAAATGCATTAGTTGAATTATTGCATTTTTCAAGTCGAATATTATGTAGATCATTTTTTTTTTTTAATCAGTGTTTCGGAAATAAAACCCAAAAAATGTTAAGGGATAAAAATGAACTAAAATATAGGTACCCAATTCATAATTATTATCGAGAAAAACATAAATGTGATTGTATAAACTGCCATATTAAGAGTAAAATAGTAATTTATCACTTTATAGCCATTTTAAAGAACGATTATAGTCGGAAATTTTTTATGTGGAATATGTTTGAACCATGCTCATTGTAAATCCAAGTGTTGAATTAAATATTATAATTAATTTATGGCTTTGCATCGCAGATTTGGAGAAATGGAAAATATCATGAAATAAAATTCAATTAAATTTTTTATTTTTTTAAAGAAGGCCTCATTCGGGAGTGGAAGGATTTTGAGTTGCCATGGTTGATACATTGCCGCCCGCTAATGTTTTCCTCAAATTTACTATAAGACCAGTGATTTTATCATATATATTAGATCTGATTAAAAATAAAATTATTTTTTTTTAAAATCACATATATTATAATAATTTATTTAATTGTTATATGATATAATTTTTTTAAATATTTTATTTGAAAAGAAAAGATATGGCCAGGACCAGGACTCGAACCCGGGTATTTCACCTATAATATATATAATCATATACCATATATATTGTAATATCTCATCTCCTTGCAGAACCGTTATCCATGAAACAGTACAGTCTCTACCACGTACTGAACCCCAGACCCGTACACGGGTTTTGGTGGTACAGGTTTTTTTTTTATTATAATATCAATTTACTATGTGACCGGAGCTTATCACCAAAACGAGCTTTCTCGTTCCCGATCACCAACAAATGCCTGATGAAAACAAGAAATCTCGTTCCCGGGCGTTAATGTGTTAATATCCCGGGTTCGAATCCAGCTGTGGATTTTATTTAATCTGTCAACAGCTGAGGATGGAGCATTTGGGATCAGGGGACCTCCTTGGGCTCACTTGATGGGTATCCAAAATAGGGGGAAAATCTTGCTGTTGAGCGAGATATAGGACAAATCACCTCTGAACGACCGTTGTCTACAGAACTGCAAAGACCCTTCTTGGGTTGTTTAGGTACAGGTTTTACAGGTTAGGCTTCATTATGGATGTTGACATAAATAACTTTCCATTTTTTGTATACATATTTTTGAATAAATGAGTTCAATTGGATATACGATATAAAAAAAAAATAATATAATCTCTAAAGTGTGATTTATAAACTATAAAGCGTATTAATCGATACAGCTGGATGAATGAAGTACTTTTATTTATTTCCCTCTTTTATATACAGCTCATTGTGATATAAATGGAACGACAGAAACAAACAACCCATTCGATTCATTCAAAAATAGGGCTAATAGCATACTGCTGGCTAATTATACAGCAAGGCCGGCTTATAAATACATTATAGGAAACTTCTTTTGATGTGCCTTTAGAGTGCCAGTTTTATTTACCTTGTTTCTAGACGGCTCGCTATTTCCGGGCTGTGTTTTTCTTGGATGAGGGTAAGCTCCTCTTTCACAAATAGTCCCCTTCCACAACATCGGGACATTTCACTGCCAAAAGTCTTCGTTCAGTAGGAGGAGGAAAGAAGGAAGATTTTTTAACAGATAAACAATTTTTTTTTAAAGTTTTTCTCTAAGAAATGTTTGTAATTAAATTAAAATAAATTGTACCACTACAACCCGTGAAGGGTCAGAAATGTTAGAGACTACTGATTCTTGGACAACGGTTATGCAGGGAGGTGATTTTTCCTAGATGACGCTAACCGCCAGATTTCCCCCCTTATTTTGGGCACCCATTTCATAGAGGCTGGTGGAGCCCAATCCCCCCAAAAAAAAACCTTGGGTCTATCTCCGTCCGCTAAAAGATTTTTCAAATAAATAAATGAATATATTTTGTTGGACTTTATTCTGATTTAATTTTGACAGTAAACAAATATTGATTATTGAAATTTATAGTTAGGAAATAAACAAAAAAGTTCATGAAATTAAATATTTAAAAAGAAAACCAATCATTAAATATTATCAAAAAGTAATGTTGTTTTAAAATTGTCTGAAACGCAACTTTTCTTTTATTTAGCGTGATAATTATTTGCTATATTATAAGTATATATGAAAATTAAGGATTCAGAAAATATTTCTTAATATTTATAAATGAGAATAAAAAAGGAAAAAATCGCAAAAAGAAAGGCCTTAAGTCTCTTTTTTTATATATTTTAAAATGTTAATACATAAAAAATTTAAATACAGTAAAATAATTATTTCATATGATTCGTTTTAGAGAGGAAAATAGGTATGCATTTTTACTTTTTTCAGTATCATTAATGATAGCATAAAAAATGATTGAAAACTTTTATCGGGTATTCTAAAATCTGGTGGAGTTCGCTAAAATATTCATTCGGTCGATTTATGCCTTATTCTTATGATGATGGATTTTTTTTCTTTAAAGAAAAAAATCATTAACTGAATAAGCCTCTCTCTTGTTTTATAATTAGTAACTCCTCTATCTAGTATTTTAATTAGTTCACCTATTTTATAATTGGATAAGGAAATGGTTGACCAAACATATCATAATAAATATATTGAATTATATATTTAAGTATACAATATTATGTATTATAAATTATAAATATATAATGTAATATTATATATATATATATATATATATATATATATATATATATATATATATATATATATATATTATTGTTTATTTTAAAATCTTTAATAAAATAAGTTAGTGTGAAAGTTTTATTTATGACAACAAGCCCTGTAATAAATTCATTACACTGTGTATATTACAAGATACCTGATTCACATCAGCCAAAAATTTCCTACAATTACATATGAATATCGTTTTAAAATTGTCTGAAACACAATTTTTTTTTATTTAGCGTGATAATTATTTGCTATATTATAAGTATATAGGAAAATTAAGGATTCAGAAAATATTACTTAATATTTATAAATGAGAATAAAAAAGGAAAAAATCGCCAAAGGAAAGGCCTTAAGTCTCTTTTGTTATATATTTTAAAATTTTAATACATAAAAAATTGAAATACAGTAAAATAATAATTTCATAATGACATACAACTAATCTAGTACTTCAAAGATCAAAGTTTATATCAGTTTAATATTAATAATTTGACCATGGAGGAGAGATAATCCCCCAGAAAATATTTAATAAATATGCATTTCGTGAGTTATCTATACTTAAATTTACTAATTATTGGGGCAATTTTATTGAAATTATATATTTTTCTTAATATAATTGTTATTTTTTTTTTGCAGATTTTTAGACATATAACTTGTTTAAAGTTATGTATGATTGTTGTATCGATGCAGAAAACTTATTTTAAAAGATTGATAATGACATATAGCTGTCGAAAAGTTTTAAGGAATTATATAGATTAAGAAGTTAAGATGACTGGAGAATGTTTTTTTCTCAATATATAAAAATCAGTAGATTTATATTCCTGTTTTACATTAATTTAAAAAGGTCACTAAAAAATTAATCAGGAAACGTTCTACCAGTTCAGGCTTTATCAATATCACATAAAAAAATTCAAAGTGCAGCACATCTCACATCAACATTCCAAACAGTCTCATCAAATGATGACAGCAACATCACTCCGATGGGTATTTAGTATTTTAGAGATTTAAGTTATTGCTTTTTGGATTTGTTTTCTCGATCTGGATTATAAATTATAATTTATACTTTTTTTTATACTCTTTTTGAGTTTTTGTTTATTCTTATTGATTTATAAATGAGGCCAAGTCATTAGAGTGTAAAAAATTAATTGGACACGGAAAATGGACTTTTTGAAAGACACGGGCAGGCGTACGAGTAAAAAACATCTCTTGGAGATTGTTTCTTCAATTTGCATGATTAACTCAAGAAACGAGAAAGACCGCTTAATTATAATTACGAATTAAATTATTAATAAACAGTTATTGTTTAATCTTAAGTGTTAATTATGTTTTACATTTAGTTCATACTATCAGTCATTCGGGAGCGAGGAAGCTCAGTATGTTGTGGTGAATGTCCCGGTTTCAACTCCGGGCAGAAAAATTATTAAAATTAACGGCCACGGATGGACTCTGTGTGACAGACCCTCTTGGGGCTAACCAAGCCTCTATGGAATGGGCTTTCTTAATCGGGGGGGGGGGAGTCCTGTCGGTTGAGCTTTATCTCGATGAAATCACCTTCTTGCATAACCGTTGTCGTAGAAACCGTACAGTCTCTTCCATGTATTGACCATAAGGCCCTTCGTGCGTTGTAGAGGTACAAGTTTTTTTCCAACTTACATTCAAGATGGAACGAAAAGATATTGGCGACTACAATATGCCTCAAAATTAAATGAAACCGTACAGTCTCTATGATGTACTAAACCCAAGCCCCTTCACGGATTGTAATGGTATTGGTTTTTATAATTAGATTTTCATTGCAATAAATTATTTTATGGTTATTATTTGCTATATATTGATCAAATATAGACCAAATCTAAACACAAATTTTCACTAACTATAAAAATAATAATATTACCATTACTCCATTATTCTGAAAATAATGTTTTCTCTGCTGTATTTAACTACTTTAACTAAACTGAAGATTTATCTAAAATTAATAACTATTTGGAAACGGATCATAGAGATGAATCCTGTCACCTGAAAAAATGTCTGTTTTTACGACAAGTTCATTACATCGATGAGTTATTATTGCAGTCATCGATATAATATTTCATCATCGTTCCCAATATTAAATATTAATTTGGAGCGATTTTTCATCGCCATGGCACCTATTGCAAAAAAGCAAACCTAGCACATTTCACAGTGGGGGAATAAATTCGCTTGAATTTAGTTTTCATTTCTTCTCGGCCTTCATTCATTTCTTCGTCAACCACGAGCAGTTTCTTCTAAATACACAAAATCTTTCGATTATACCTAGCCGATTTTAAATAGACAAACCGCACTAAATAACCTTTGTGCGGTAAGACGTGCTAGGAATATATTTCTAGGATTTGTGATAAGCTGCAACTAGTATTTGTTATTAGATGTATCATAGGTAAATCTACTTGCTCGTAATCTCGGAAATTTATATAACAGAATAAGAAGTTGAAGAATTATTCAAACATAGATTATATTATATGAAATATTATATAATAAACTAAATTATTATTCCAGATACTTTTCTCTTCAAAATAAAAATATCTAAAAATAATCACCTTTAACAGAACAATAAATAAAAATATATTATTCCAGGTGTTGATGAGTGTTGTGCAATGAGTTTTAGCATACTTTTTTTATTTTTTTTTTTAAATACATAAACAATCCAAACTAATACACATGCCTAGGAATATACATACATATATTTACAGTGAATCATAACAAAAAGTTTTTTTTTTCCATTTTTAAACTTTATTTCTCGTTATTATAAAAGGCAGGTGGAATTTCGCCAATCAATTTATAATTTTTGTTTGTAGTTAGCTAGTTAAATATCAAAACAACGAAAACTAAACCATAGATCTGTTAATTCATATTTTCTAAATAGCTCGAAATATGTTTTATTCATAATTGAGGAAAATGTTATTGTTAAATTTCAACAAATGCAGCAGTAAAACTATTCGAGGTTTGAAATTTGTTGTTGTAAAGTTACGAATAGCTTAGTTAGCAGACGAGGTTACGACAGCGTAAAATAATTTCACCTCTTGATTTAGAAGTAGTTTTAATTAGTATAAAATAATAAGTTCATAACAACCAGCTAGTTTCTATAGCCGATATTAAATTCATTTTAAATTCAATACACACAAAATTTTTGTTTTATTTTAAATTTAATTAGAATTTAGCCAATTAGTGAAAATAAACTACAGAAAAAAGTAGGTGATTGCTAATTACAGCTTTGGTATAAAACATGATCTATATATTATTAGAAAAAAAAAAATAAAATGCAACACTAAACCTATGAAGGGTTTTGTGTTCAGTACATGGTAGGGACTGTACTTTTTTTAAGACAACAGTTTTACAGGGAGGTGATTTGTCTGAGAGCCACCTAGTACCCTCCCCCCAATTATCGATACCCACTAAGGGCAGCGCATGATGGTCTGTAGATCTCACAGGATCCATCCGAGCCTGTTAACATTTTACACAATTAATCTGCTAAAGCCTGGTTCGAACCTGGAAACTTCAGCATAGCAACTCAGCGCTCTACACAATTAGCTACCCAGCTATAGATACTATTATCCTATGTAATGCAATTGTATCTTTTCTTCACCATTTCTATTGGGTAGTTATAACCACCTATATTTAAAGTTCGATGAATCGTTAGTAGATAATAAAACAATTCAACGAGGAGACTAGTTGTTAGCATAAGAACCTACTATGCCTTTGATGGTGGATTCGCAGCCCGGAATGTGACCTCAGATTCTTAAAGGATTTTTGAAAGGAATTAAAAATCCTTAGTTATGTTATCACTTCAGAAGGGGCGTAAAATGGTAGATAATCAAAATTTAAAAAACACCCGATTAGTCATAGCAGCATAAATTGACGTTAAATGGATGAACAAAAAACCAGGATTTTTGAAAATATAAGCGTGCCTTGGAAATATCTGAAGTAGTCTGTGAAATTCAATAAAATTATAAAAAAAGACATAAGAAATTCTATTATCTATAAGTTTTTTTGTTGTTTTTTAATATGAAATAAAATCGTAGGGACATATCCAATAACGATAGTAAATTAAATGTAAACTCCTAAGAAATTTCGAAACAAAAACAAAAGCTAGAGCTTACAAACGTTTTTTTAGGACCCAGACAAAACTGGTTGTTTGTATGCATTAGAGCATTGTGTCAGAAATCTGCGATGATGGTGGCCTGGAGATAATAGGCTGATCTTCCAGCCATGACAAGCACCGGAATCTGAGCCATTTGTAATCATACCACGCATTGTATCTCCTTTACCCTCTCAAAAACATCAGTCCTAAAAAAAATTATCATTATGCATCTGCTAGAAACAGGAAACAAAAAATATTCCTAGCATTCGGGTTTAAGAATAGGTAATAATTTGAATAATTTTATATAACTAATGATCGTGAAGCTAATATCGAAAAGATCCAGAAGAAGAATGGAAGATAACTATGAGGGAACAGACCGGTTCGGCCCGAATAAATAATATCCACATTAATCAACATCTTCCCATATTTTAAAATAATTGTTTGATCTTAGGAAAAAAATACGAATGCTTTATACTCTTAAAATATTTATAATTCATTTATATAATACAGGTAAAATAATTTTGAAGGATTCCAGGCATTACCCATAATTTTTTTTCTGTCTTATATGCAGGTCATTTAATGCTCTCTATTATGTTTCCAATAAAACCCTTCACAACGACCCTCATATCGCTTGCTTACTTGATTTCGAATCAACCAAATTTTCATATGAATTTACCTAATCATTCAAATCTTATATTGCAATCCTTATCCTGTTCCACTCATCTTTATAATCCTTCCCGGAAGATGAGGCAGCAACGGCAACGGTAAGCATGCCAGTGGAGTTCTGTCAGTGACCAGCTTCTCCACTCCATACCCTGAGTGTCGGCGATTCTACTGCTGTTGTTACTCTTATTCCTTCTGTTCCTCTGGTTCAAATCCTGTGAAGCGGCTCGGAAAGAAGCCCTGGGATCTCTTATGGTCCCGGTTTGCTGTCCACACTTGGAGGGTGGAGCTAGACTAGTTTGTAAAAATGTATATTGATTTGAATGAGTTCCTAGATCACAAACACATACATTGCTGGTATTAAATTTCAACCCAATAAAAAGATTTTTTATGTATGTAGGATGTTCCGGTAGTTATGGGAAATATTTATGTAGGTGATAGTACACACCTTGAATAAGAATAATCTCTCCTGACAGTCCTCAGAGCACCATAGAAACTCAATCCTAACGTAATCCTCCCATCGACGTCTCGGTCTAGCCCTCTTAAGTTTATCATTCGGCTCGGAGCTTATTAAGTTTTTAGGAATTCGTTCGTAACTGAGCCCTACAACTTAACGGGCCTATCAATCAACTTTAACTACGCTATCGGTTTGATATTTTTGAGCAGTTGACCTGATGCGTGCAACACAAGTAGACATCAAGGGAATTAAAAATCTCCTACGATGAACAGAAATAAGAAATAAATAGGAAGAAAATTAAATTTCTTACTTTTTAAAACAAGTGTCACTTTTTGCAAATATGTTTAGTTAAAAAAGATTCCTCGTATTTAAAATTCACTAACACAAAGTAGAAAAAAACTTGGATGTAAACAACTATCGAGAAAAGTAATGCCAACATTTTTAATCCCATTATGCTTTATTTTTGTTGAGCGTGACCTAGGACAAGTCACCTCCATGCAGAACCGTTGTCCATGAAACAGTACAGTCTCTACCTTGTACCGAACCCCAGACCCTTCACGGGTTGTAGCGGTACTGTTTTTTGTTTTATTTTTTTGTATGCTTTATTTTTGTATTTTAGAACTACCTACATGTCACATTCATATGAAAAATAAAAACTGGTAAATAGACGAAACTTTCTAATCCTGCAAAATAACTTGAAATAAATTCCCGGAATTTCATTAAGAATTCCATACTCACTTTCTTTGCTTTCTCTGGAGTTTTTGATATTATTCTGAATAGGAAATGCTCCCATATTTGTGTCTAGTTTGTGAAATACAGAAAGTTCTTTTCCAACATCTAATTCTAAATATAATTAATCTCTTTTAGTAATCTCACAAAATCTTAAATAAAATGCGATCTTAAATCTTATTAGTAATAATTTTTGAGTGGAAGTGAAAATACAAAATATCAATTAGTATAAATAAGTAAAAGCTAAAAAGTGACTTAAATTATTATTTTGACGTAAGTGGAAGGGATCCAAAAAAGATACCAAAAAATAGGAAAGAACAATATCTGTCGTGATTTCGTCATTTAATGTATTACCAAGACAAGAGAAGAGAATAATATGATAAAAAAAATTAAATTAAATTTTAAAAAATCCTGCAGGTATTTTTATATTTTTTGCCGTTTTAGAATTTATTGTACTTCTGTCTTTTCAAAAAAAATATTTTGTAATAATAAAAATAAAATGAATAAAAGAGAAACAACGTGAAATACCTCTCATTCTTTTGAATAAGAGAAAACAATTAAAATACATAAGATTAATTCAAAATTCACCATATATACATTTCTTTTTTTATGTATGTATTTTTAACAGGGTATGTGTATATTTATATGTAAGTAGGTGCAATATATATGGATACAATATACTTTGCAATAACTGATATACAAGATTTTTTTCTCGTATTTTGAGTTTTAATCTTTTACCATGTTTCTTTTTTGTACTTGAAATTTATGTTTTAATACATCGATGATTGCATTGTATATGTTTTGAGTACCGGAGTCGGCCAATAGGTAGCATCATCGTCGCGATTTCAACTCCATTCAACAGGTGTTCGCTACGGGATCAAAACAATGTGGGCATCGTTACGAGAGTTGTGACGTAAATCTGATAAGCTGATAGCCACGAGAGGAATGGTGTAACCACATCGTTTTCCCCGTCAATGAATATCTACTTCTAACCCATCTGTCTATATGTTAGACTATTTATTTGGGCCTCTTTAGGCCGAAGTGCATGGTAGTTGAAGAGTCATTCAAAAACAATAATAATAATAGACTATTCATTATTATTATAATTTTTATTAATCTTTAATTATTCTGTTTATTTTTTTTGGGGGGGGGGGGAGGGGGCTTTGGTCCTCGAGCTTATCGTCGAAGCAGTCAAGTCTTGTCGTATACACGTTACTAAACTAAAACTGCACACAATATTACTAGGCTATGTTTAGACAGGATCTAAGAACTTAAGATTTTGACTTTAATGTAATTTTTAAATAAAATTGTCCCTTTTTTCTGCCCCTCACCTAGTTATCTTTTTTTCTTAATAGTACTTCTTTCCCATCAACTAAACTTGCTGAATAAACTAAACATCTGAGGCAAAAGTACTATGTGGTCATATTACTCTCAGCTGATTGGTGAGAAAGTATCCATACGTGGGCTAGTAGTATCCATATTTTTGTCCAGTTAGTTACTAACCCATTGCTACTTCAACTTACACTTTCAACTTATTCAGCACTGAATAACTTTAGTTATATTATATATACTTTAGTTATTATAGAGTTATAATTTTTCTTTTGTTATGTTGTATTTGGCAGTATTCTCCTAACTGCATGGTATGCTTTTTTATTCTCTGTCATATTGTTACCGTAAAAATTGTCTTTGTCCTTGGGGCTAATCAAGTTCTCGTTGGCATGGTAATTAGCTGTTGTGCACTTGTGTGACTCCCATACTCCCAGCTTTAAAAAATTATGGGGAGAATGACATTTTTTTTTTAGTTAAAAAAGAAATAGCCAAAAGAAAACATTCACCGTATCAAGTGGGAAATGACACTTTTTTTTTAAATATCCGTTTTTTGTTATTTTTTACAAGTTCAATATTGTATTTTCAGTTTAAAATCATGTAATATCTCAATATTATCCAATTATTATGCAATATCCCAGTTTTAAAATTCAGCTAAAATCTAGGGAAGGTTCAATTTATTGCAAAACCATGTACCTTAGATAGCATTCTATACACATTCCATACATAATATATTTGTGAAATAATGTAATAAAGTATCTGATACGGAAATATATTAGTATAGCAGAATATATTAGGCAAACTAGCAACCACAAATGATAGTTCATATTGTAACTTCTTGGTGTACAAGATGATGCTATACTTATATAGATTGTATATATATATAAAAATCCCGAGAACGGGTCTGGGATTCAGTACACGGTAGAGACTATACTGTCAAGGACAACGGTTGTGCAGGGAGGTGATATATATATAATAAGTGGATAGAAAGTGAAATAATTCTAAAAAAAGAGGAGAGTGCTTGCAGTACTTCTGATATTAAATATTAAAATAACCCAAACCGTTTCTATAGCAGAATCCAGCAATATCTCAGCCTAAGAAATATATTACTCAACAAAACAGAACTTACAAACGATTCTTCTGGAGCAATAATGTTTTTCTTGCACGGTATAAGGCATCTCCCTCTTAAATAAACACTGCAGGCTTGTATCGACCCATTGTTATGAAGATTTTATGAGACCGGGTACGTATTTGGACTTCGCTAGACAATAACAGACCCAAGGCCTCCAAACCAGCCTTTGTCTTCAAGGTAGTGACGTATTCGTTACACTTCCGCGTAAAGGCCATTGATAATATAGTGCCTTATAGTAGATTTTATAACAATATAAAAGTAGTGATAATAATCATAATTATGTTTGCATGAATAATCTGTGTAATGAAATCTAAATTATTGTTTCAAGCAGATCCCACCCTCCTGAAAATATATGTCCCTATCAATAGCTTGATCTTATTTTTTTTTTCGTAATTTTTTTCTTTTAGACTGTACTGTACACACCTCTCAGAATTGAATACAATCCTTTACGTCGCTCTTGGTTTTTAGGAATGAAAAATATGATATACCGTCTTAGTTTTTTCGATTAATTGAAGTTTTGTTTGATTAATATTTAAGACGTGAAAAATACTTAACATAATCAACACTTTTATCCAACTAGTTGAGTTATTTGTATGAAAAATTCTGAAGAAATGTTATTTCTTATCCGATTTAGTTTCAAGTAATTTATAATGTAATTTTTAATATATCAGGTATATTTATAAGTATAGGCCATTTTACATATAATTATGAAACCCGTACCATTATAAACCTTCACAATATAGGTAATATTTTTTTTAATATAATATATTTTTATTGGATCGCAATAAGTACACTTAAGTATTAGTGATCTATGATTACACAAACTAGATTCATTATTTGCACACTGCCCTAGGCTCTACACAGGAGATACCAGCACTTCGTTCGCAGCCGCATCACAGTGGATATGGTAATCTAGCTTTATTCGTGCCAATTGGTTCGTATTTATTGGAATAATTTTAATTATTATTGTTTTAGTTAGTCATAATTTAAAATTATAACTGCTTCTAGGTTCTACTCAATCAATATGCAATCCCTCAATGGATCTTTTTCAGTCGAGATCGGGTCTTGAGTGCCTATTAAACCATTATTACCTTCGATATAACTTGACAAGGGGAGGTAGACACTTGCGATAGATTTAAATAATATCAAATTGAGTAATCATTTTAATGATTCTAATGAATACGAATTTGACAGATGAATACAAAGAAGTCAGCACGAGTCGCGTCCCATAACGTTGGTGTGGCGATGGCGAAATTTTTGCCAAAACATTAAATAAACAATACCAACGCATTATTCTGAATTTGGGGGTCTCTCAATAACGGTCTCACTAGCCTCTATAAAGTGAAAACCTAAACCTCTAAAGGTGTAGTGGAAAAACCTGGGGGTAGAAAGAGATCAATTTAATGTTCATTATGAAATAATGATTAAGAAAAGTAGCATAAACTAAGGCGTTAATTAAATATTTATTAACTTTCTTAACTATTTATTTATTTCTTGAACGGGATTCGTAATTATGACATATTTAATAAATTAAATAATATAAATAGAAGCCACCCAATCATGGAATAATTCATATTTATTTAATATTCGTATGAGTGAATCCATACGCTCTAGAAAAACTACATAACATATTATTAATATATCATTTTTTTTCTATAATATATTTTTTCCATAACATGCAATATTACTGGTGATTGAGACATACATCTCATGGAGTCGTGGACCCATCCCATTTTCTTTCAAAAATAAAATTTAATTTCTTTCAAAAAATTGTATCTATTGAAATGATTCTATTAAAATGGATCCAATTCAGTAACGATCCTTTATGTCATCGTCCTTCCATGCATTAAAAATGACTCGGTTCCAACGCCGAATTTATTGTTAGCATAATAAAGTATAAATCAACTCGATTTAACGGCGAGTTTATAAGGAAGGGGTTGAATCAATAGAAGGCTTGAAAAACTTGGACCATTTTGAACGGTGATGGAGTCTTCTATTAAGGTGTACCTGCGGATGAATTAATGATAAACGGTAGTTCACTGAAAAGCATGTACAAAGACGGTAGATTCGATTAAATATATATAAACGATTTAATATTTAAAAAATTAATTTTCGAAGATATACTTACATTTGTATTTTATGAACTTTACTTCAATGCATATCATTAACGCTATACTTTTTTAACTTATAATAACATCTTTAATATTGAAAATCGGGTAATGAAATTTAAATATTAATTTAGAATTTATTATTTCAATATATTCAATGTAATTTAATATTAATATACCATATGAATTAGCGTTTAGTTATTCAGTTTTGTACTTAAATATTTTATTTTAAATATATTGAAATTGAAATTTACAACTGTATACACAATACATCCTGTAAATATAATAAAAGATAAATCATGCCCCGACATAAAGGCAAGTAGAGAAACTACCCGATGGTAGTATTCAAATAAAAAGTTCAACTTAGAAGGTCACGTGGCCATCCTATTTTCAGACGCCTTGGAGGATAATCGGGAATTGAAGAGTTTGCGAGGTTTGAAACTAGTGGGTTTGAATGGAAATGAAGTTTGTCATGGAAGGATTGGTATCGAATTCGGGCCAAATCAGCAACAAACGGGACCTTAAGGTCATTATGGATTACTTTGTTCGTAACAAAGTAAGGAGCATTGAGGATTTTACGAAGGATTTTGGATTGTAAGGATTGAATACGACAGGAATTCGATGGCTTAGTGGAACCCCAAAGCTCTACTCCGAAGTCCAGATAGGTCTAATGATTGTCATGTATATGAGTCTTTTTAAATTAATTCGGAGCTTAGAGCGCTTGTCGATGTTGAAGTAGCCTGAAACGGCGAGCTGTTTCATGTCGTTTCAGTCTAGTATGAGGATTCCAAGTTAAGCGTTCGTCAAGGTGTAATCCTAAGTACCGGACCTGTTCTACAGGAACCGGTGGGATGTTATTAAACGATACAGGAGGACTGAAAGTACATACTTGGTTTATGACGGAGGGTAAAGGTGATTTCATGAGATTTGTGGGAATTTATTTTAATCCTCCAGTTTTGACAACAATTTTCAAGTTCAGTGTATCGGATTGATGAGTACGGGACTTTAAAATTTAAATAATTTTTTTTTATTGTTTTGTAACATATAACATTTTTACATGTACCTTTAGATATAAATGTTTTATGTTTCTGGAAGTGGGATATCTCAGTTTTTGGAGTGCTGAGATGCTATACTGAAGGTTTTGGATTCAAATCCAGCTGGGGCAGATAAATTCTTTAATCTGTTAACAGCCACGGATGAACTCCGTGGAATCTGCAGGCCCTCATGTTGCTTACCCAGCCTCTAAAATGCGGATACCCTAAACCTGGGGAAAACCTGAACGTTGAGCGTAAACCCAGACAAATCACCTCTCTGCACTATCGTTGTCATAAAAACAGTTCAGTAGCATGTAATGAATCCAAGACCCTTCATGAGTAGTTGGAGTACAAGCTTTATCGTTGGTTTTTTGTATATAAGTCCAAATTTCAACGAATTCAGGTTTCATGGTGCGTGCACCTCCCTGCACAACTGTTGTCCCAGAAACAGGTACAAGTTTTTTTTTTCCAACTTACTACGGTAACGTTTCATCCAACTATGTAAGACGAAACGAAAAAGTGATCAAGAGAATGGCCTCAAAATCAAATGATAAGTTCATACTTTAATATTCTCTTGTACTTCAGCACAAGCGAAATAGATAACCGATATCCAGATTCCTGTGTATCCTTAAATAAAACGAAATCTGAATATTTATCCGTAAATTAGTTATATTTTTGTTTATGTTGGTAGTAATGTCGTTTTGAGTTGATTACGCATGCTTTGATTATTTGTTGTTATGTCTATGAAAATTTCAAGCAGCTAGGTTAGTTTCGTTATCGTTGTCGTGCTGTTTACTCAAAGAGCCGTCGATTTACCTCGGACGAAGCAGTTAAAGAGGCGGTGCATTCCTGGTTCGCAGCTCAACCGATTTTTTTTTTTTTTTATGAGGGCATCATGAAGCTTGTACAACTATGAACCAAGTGCGTTGAAAAGCAAGGAGACTGTGTCGAAAAATGATGTACTACTTTGTACTGTGAGTTTCCTATTTGATTACAATAAAATTTTATAACTATATTGCGGATAATAATTGACACCCTCGTACATCATGGACAGAAACTGGAACAAGCAAGTTTGTATCTTGTAGTAAGTTTAAAATTGTACTGCAGAATAAAATATTTAAACTGACGTGGATCTTTTAACCGCATAAAAATAAATAAAAACTACGAGTGCTGAACAAGTTCTTAATTAAATTCGTCTATCCAGTCGTTCCTAAACCAACACTCTTTTCTCCACTTTCCATTTCGGCAAGATGCTACACATATTTAAAAAATCTAGAGATTTAAGACCGACTAGGATGGTCTTGACTCTCGACATAGAATCGTCTTGGTCACAAGATTCCAGTGGCTATTAAGTCAACCAAAACGAGAACGAGAATTAACCTCAAATTGAAAACAGCATGATATCAATGCAAATCATGGAACTCTCGAGATTTTATCGAAAGTGGATACTCAGCACGCACGGAATAGTACACAGGGCATTATTCAGGAGAAATAAGTTCATTCCAACTAAATGGTTTATGCTTTGGATTAATCCAAATATTGGATAACAGTCTAATTATATTAAAATTTATGTATGATTATATACAGTTCTATTAGTTTTAGTGGAATCCAAATTAATATTATGATTAGAAACTAAATAGTTTTCGGTGGTTCTAGAGATTTCGAGAGTGAGACTTGGGCCTTAAAGACAGAGAATAATATGGAAGAAGTTTTGCCTTGATGTAAATGTTCTCCGAGCTTTGGTGGAAAAAATACCAAAACAACTGTTCGAGAACTGGCAGGGACTCTCGAAGTCAGGAAATTAACTTTCGATGGCCATCTCAAGGCGCTTGAAAAGGTGAAAAAACTTGAAAGTTGGCAGAAAGCCTTTGTCTTCGAGGCTCAAGTTTCCATCTCGAAATCTCCGGAACCATTGGACTGTGCACTCACTTATACTGCCTTCGGCACGGACTTCTTTGATGTTTCTATTCTTTTGAGACCCGTTCCGGCCTAGTTTGAACTCGTAAAACAAAGTTATGCGAATATCACGCATTGATATCTTAATTATTATTTCCAAGTAGCAAAATTTTACAGAGGTAAACAAACTACTTTGTAATAATAAATATTAACATACACAAACAGTTTACTATTTGAAGGGGTATTATAAAGAAAATATAAAATCCTGCATTATTTTCCGGACATTCCAATAATAAAAATGTTTCTATAATTCAACCTCTAATCGAGAATCGGGCTCTATTGATCAATGTCTATGGATGAAATCGGTTTCCAGTCTATTAAAGGTGATGAGGACAATGGATCGATCATCTTAAAGGGTCTTGAATTAGAATGGCAAGTCCGCCATCGATAGAAGAAAACAGAATACAAATAGAATAGGACAAGGGACAAGGGCCTTTAGGGAAATGCTCATTATTCCTCCGCGTTCTTTGCCACTCAGAAAAAGACAAGGGACCATTTTAGTCTAAATCGGCCACGCTTTTTTGTTGAAAGGCCATAGATCGGGAATTGTGAAAATGTTTATAACGATTTAAGGATTTTCGAATGATTTCGCTTTATTTAATTCAGATACAGAAATACCATAGGAATGTCAGATTTGATAAATAGTTTGTATTTATTGTTAAAAGATTAATGATTGCGTAATGTGTGAAAAATGTTGCATGTTTGAACAAGATGCAATTAGGATATGGGTTGGGGAAGTATTTGGTGATATAGGTGAAGCTAGTATAAATGTACAAAAAAATTCTTACTTTATTTGATGAAACTTAGAAGTAAAACTCACAGTCCCTGCCATGAATAAATAAGAGGCTTTCGAGATGTGGACTTACAGAAGGATATTTAAAAATCTCTGGACCGACCATGTAACAAATAGACAGGTTCTCGATTATTTAAACCAAAAAAGGGAATTATTCCATATCATCAAGGTCCGCAAAACATCTTACGTATGACATTTTCTAAGGAATCAATAGTATTTTCTGCCGCAACTGATCATACAAGGTAAAATTGAAGGAAAACGCGGAATTGGAAGAAAAAAGCTCTCTTGAATCAGAAAAATAAGACATTGGACGAGTTTGAACTATGAAGAACTGAGCAGAATGGCAAAAGATCGAGACAAATTTGCCGAAGTGATCGCCAACATTCATTGATTGCTTAAGAAGAAGAAAAAAAAGTAAAAATTGAGATTTGACAAGTCCGCCCAAATATGCAGGGGCAGCCCATTTTGAGCCGGTGTTATATAGGGGCTGGTTGAGATATAAAAACTGAGTGAAATAAGATAACTTTTTAAATATTATTTTTGTTCTTGAATCGGATAAGAAGACTCTTCCACAGTATTAAATTTTAAATAGAAACAATAACAAAAACAATAAGTGATTGAAAAAAAATCAAAATGATCAATAATCAAATTTCGACTAAGATCACTAAAAACCTTTAACCACTACGACCCGTGAACGAGTCTGGGATTCAGTACATGGTAGAGACTGTACTGCTTCATGGACAACGGTGCTGCAAGGAAGTGACTTGTTAAATATGATCACTAAACATATAAATATAATTTAGCATTGCATTAAATAATTGTTTCAGTTAATTTAAAAACAATTATTTATTTTATTTCACATATTTTATTTTGTATTATAGAATTACCCAGCAAAATAGAAACAATATGCAATATTTTAATAACAGACTGATTTTTCTTGAAATCAACTGAAAATAACAGTAATATACATTATATATTCCCGGCTGGAATTTGGTGGACGGAAGTTAGTAAGCAGAGATTAGTGATATCGGCATTTAGTCTTCGGGTTCGCTAAGCTGTATTCTCATATTATAAAAGTAACCGATGCTTCAAGCTAAATAGTAGTACAACCATAAAATTATTAGGGAAAAAGGAAGCTAATGAATTCTTTCAAAAGTGTAGAACCCGGTCTTGCGGAGTTTGTTCCGTTAACAATTGTCAGTGACAACTACTATGGCTGCTTGTCATAAGGCTTCTAATCAACAAACACGGGCTTCGTGATTAGATTATGATGCGTGTATTGCGTCTAACTTAGAGCCAGGTCCGGATTGAGAAGTTTTCTTACGTGACGGAATTCGAACTCAGGGAGAGAAGTTGGCATAAATACTTTAACCTTCAGTAACAAATGAAAAGTAAAAAGTAGAATCTATCACAGTTTCTTATATAATAACAACTGATTATACATATAAAGGAAAATATTTGTTGATTATATTTATCGTAAAAGGTATTGATATTGATTTATTATATCTTCTGTGGAATTGTTTACTTGAAATTTAACGGTATTAAAATTAATAATTGCAATAATTAAAGTTATAAAATATGCTATATGTTTTTTATTGAAAATAATTGTTCGAGGTTCGACAATAAATGAATTAAAATTGATAAATGGACCGCGATTGTACAGCTGAGGTTTTGAAAAACGAATAAATGAATAAGGAATATATAATATATCCAATCTTTTTAATTACTAATTAATTTCGCATAAGAAAAATCACCTAATACTTCACACTTACCTTCCTATTTGAAGTAAATATTAAAAGTTACATTTAGCTTCCATGGAAGATCCACTTAGATTCCATTGGAACACATAGTTCCATTGAATAATAAAAAAGCCTGTAACACTGCGACCATTGTCTTGGGTTCAGTACGTAACAGAGACTGTACTGTATCTAGTACACTAGTTGTGTAGGGAGGTGATTGGTTGGAGATCATACTCAGCCGCCAAGTTTTGCCCCGTTTAAGGGTGAACCCCAAGAGGGTTCTACATGGTTCATCCTTAGTTGTTAACGGATTTAATGGAAAAAAACCTTATAAAGTAAAAATTAATAAATAAATAAAAATTATTATTAATTATTTTTATGATGATTCTAAATTTAAAAAATATAATCTGAAGATAACTGTCTCGTTCAGAGTTCGCCCTTTGACAACTGTAATAACGTACATAATATATATATATATATATATATATATTTAAATATATATATATATATATATATATATATATATATATATATATATATATATATATATATATGAAGATTTTTTCAAAATAAAAAAATATAATTTTTGCTACACATATTTTAATTCATGGTACTTGTGTCTTAACGCAGCCCTGGTTACTTTAGCCGACTCATTCGCATGCGCGAGCAGTTACATTTTGGAACTGTTACATTTCTAACAGTTACCTTGTATTTATTGGAGTTAACAGATTATCAACAATTAGAAATCAAAAGAATTTATTGAAAAATGGAATATAATAATAATAATAATAATGAATAATTAATTAAAAAACAATGAACAATGATGAAATAAAAGTAATGAAAAATCACAATAATGAAAAATTATTTAAAAAAAAAAATATTTAAAATGTAATATATGATGAACAATTAATTAAACAAGAATGGACAATGAACAATTAAAACATACAAATAATAAAAAAATCACTATAATTAAAACAAATAAGTTATGAAAAATCACAATAGTTTATTGACAATCGCAGTTAGATGGAAAATGCGTCGAAACACACTTCAATATTAAGATTTTAATTGCATTTCCAAAAGAAACACAACAATACAATTTCATTTCATGGGACTTGCTACATTGTCTTTGTTTTGGTATAATATTTCGCTCCTGCAAAAAAAGGATAGCTTGTTCTTCTGTTGTCGGCAAATCCCAAATACGCATTTTACACTAATTAAATAAATAACTAAAATAATAACAAAACAAATCTGTAACAAACTAGCAAACAAACAATAAACAACAAATAACGAACAATAAATAACAAACAATAAATTAGTAATAATCAAAAGTCAGTAAGCAAGAAGAAACATAGAACAAATCAGCTGTTAGAAATATAACTGTTACAAAATTTAACTGCTCGCGCATGCGAACAAGTCGGCAAAGGTAACCAGGGCTGCGTTAAGACACAAGTACCTAATTCATCACCTTTCCCACTTAAATCATATATTTTAAAATAAAATCCTTTTCCACTAGCAGGTTGTTTCCCAGCTTTATGGAGGCTGGATGAGCCACAGGAAGGTCTATAGATTCCGTAGGGGTTCATTAAAGGTCCAAGGGGACTGTTAACAGATTAGATAATTTATCTGGACTTGTACCGCAGAACCTTCATTATTGCAACTCATCACCTTGAATGCTAGAGCTAACCTTCTATCTCCATTGGATAATATAAAAAAATAAATTATCTTCCACGATAATCATTTAAGTCCTAATTATGGATTGATAAGTGCTCTTTCATGATGTAATGTTGCAACAGTGTAAAGCATAAACATAGATGGGATAAAGAACATAAAGGATTTCTCTGCCTCCATCTAACGGTCATCGAACCAGCCCTTGGAGGTTAGGGTGAATGGGGTGTATAAATATTATGGTAATGCCCCTTAACCACATGAAAACCTAATTTAGATAAGTTCTTGAAATACGCCCTTAAACGCGATATGGATTTCTAAGCCCTAGAACTTCATTCACTCTAAACCTCACAAAGTTGCTTTTCAATTGAATAAGATCGAATTAATTGTCATTTCCTTATGAAAATTAGTTTATCGAAATTATTGAAGCACCTCCTCGCTGTGAATCTGTAAGAAGTGTAAAAGTACTAAGTACTACTCCACTATATTAATTAATTTTGCTATTGTTATAAAAAATAAATTTATAACAAAAATCGTTGGTGCTATATGGAAACAAAGCAATAGATGAGAAGAATGGTATTGTAAGGATATAAAGAAATAATAAAGTCGTTTATAAATATATTGAAATGTATTCAGTCCTTTTGTTTACATTCGACGTATTTTACATTATACTGGTAATGCAGGAGGAGCGTCATCAGGATCTACAACAAGTCATTCTCCTATTACTCCCATATATACAGGCATAATTCAAAAACCTAATACTTTTAGAATGAATTTTTACAAGTCATATCATTTTTATCTTTTAAATAGCTTAGCTGCTTATAGAAAATCCAAATTAAATCCAGATTTCATTATATATTATCCCGATGGATGTCATGATATACCCTGGAATATGTTATCCTCTTTTGTCAGTCCTAGAGCAGCAAATTTACTACGTACACAGTTTATCCAATTTGTAGCAAAGCATGCTGTTTGCCCTGCTAGTTCTTTGGGTATGAGATTGCCGTTTTAAAATAATACCTCAAAAGATGCTATGGCTAATACCAATGCTCAATATCCCATTTGCGATTTGTGCCATTGGACAAGCATTATTGTACTGAAACATTGGCCAGTAATATACACAATATTCGGAAAAGAATGATTGGCGGTAGTTTATATGGTGAAAACGATGCAGAGGCTGATACACAAGCATTTACTAATATTTCTGCTCAAGCTTCTTCTCGCAGGTTTAATCCTTTAGCTATTTTATTTCCAGAATCGGATAAAGAATTAGCAAAGGAATCTGTAAGTGTTACTAAGCAACATATGGCTGAACCACAGATTTATCAAATTTATATTATGGTAAATGGATCCGATTATCTCGGACCTGTTTTTCAAAGGACTTACCGGCCTACCAACGACATATGACATTGATTTTCTCGTGACGTTATTTAATAATGTGTAAAAACAAAGAGTGTAAGACCATAGTACGCATTAAACACGGGATTTTTTCCTTCATAATAATTTTGAAAATCAAAAAAAGGTCATATTACTGAAGGTATGATTTATTTTTTGAATAGCCCGCATGTAAAATTTATTGGATTTAAGAATTAATGAAAAACACGGATGATCCTTCCAAACCTTACAGAGCAGTTTTTAATAGGAGTGCAAACAACCGAATCATCCGAATTTTTGTATTTTTGTAGTGAGTCCGTCAGTTTGTTCTAGTTCTAAAGTTTCTGGGTTTGGCGGTGGGATAACCAACCGCTTTCGCCCTAAACGACTGATGGGGCGAATTCAACTTCGGTGGGTAAGTTTTTAAGTCGTCCATATCGGCTAAAGTTACTGCTGAGTATGTTCCAGAATCCCTGGCCTCCGTCTCCGACCGCGTGGTTTTTATCTTCTGCGGAGTGGAAGCAGACGAGGAGCCAGAGGTACTGGCCAATTCTGAGAATGAGATCCGCAATTTCTCTGCGAAGGAAATCACCTGTTCCAACGAAAACTTCGTGTACGATTTTTCTAGCTCCCCGATCAGCAAGCTCCTGAACTGTTGGTACTCGTAACTGTAGCCCTTTTTCGAGTACATGTTCAGGAAATTGCTCAGTATCCCCCTCAGAGTATTCTTGAAGGTCCTCGAAATAGCCGCAAATGCATATACCGCATATACATATATATTACCCTATGGACTCCTCACTGGGTGGTAAATTTCAATAAATTACTTTAAAAATATATATATTTTTTAATATCATAATTATATTATTTTTTTATATTTTTAACCATATTAAACTCTCTTTATGTTTAGATACCGGTATGATCTGTTACCAACATTTTTTTTTGGTGTATGAGCTGAGTTGCTAAAAATCTAAAATCCGACGCTCTATGTATCCAAACCTTATATATAAAAAACGCTTTTAAACGCCAGATGAATAAAAAAATCTATAACCAGAAATCAATTAAAAAAATTATCTTATCCGTGGGACTTTCATTTTTGCTATCGGGTTTCACTCTTACACGAATGCAAAGACTTTCCCAACCAATTAAGTACCCTTTTCTCAAAAAAAAAAAAAGAAAGAAAATAACTCTTCAGCAAAGTCCTTGTAAGTTTGCGAACTAAGTTCAGTGATGGAACAAAAATTGAACTACGTGACCTGCTAGCCTGAACACGGTGAATTCACCCGCGTGCCGACTAACTGAACCAATCACTTTTAATCTAGGGCAATCACTTTTAATCTAGGAGGCTTTAAGGAGGCCTGGGCGCCCACTTTTCAAGACCTCTCGTTGATTGTACCAAAGGTGGGGCTTGTTTTTCGAATTTCACTATGTTCACATATTGGTTTTTAAAACGATACTTGATGTAAAAGACATGGAAATTTAGAATTCAATTAATAAATAAATCTTAGTAATAATCAGAAATTCTAAAAATAAAACAGGTTGAAGGAATCCGCAGAATCTTCCCTAATGAAACTGTCTACCGAGGGATTGACCCAGTCACCAGCACAACAAAGAAGAAAAGAATCTCCTATTTATTTCATATCTTACGATTGCCAGAAAACCCCATTTTACGACCAGTGCTGAGAAATCTTGGAAAGAAGACAGGAGGAAAATGGATCCTGGAAATTCAGCAAGACCTCAAAGCAGTTGGACTCGAGATACCAGATGCTGAGGACAAAAATAAAATTAATACCTCTGTCAATACTTACATATTTCGCCAGAAATGACTCATAGAAGGCCCGTAGCGATTTCAGATGAATTGAGAAAATTAAGATCCGAACGATTGGAAAAGTACTGTGCAGATCGCAAAAAAACATTAGTACAACCTTCAAAGAGAAAGTGAACGTAGATCCACTCAAGTGGTCCAATGTAGCCAATAAATTTAAAAAATAAAATAAATAAATCTCATTGTTATCATACGTATGGACACCTCAAATAACCGTCTAAATGCATTCGAGATGTGTTACCTGCGTATACACAGGGCACACCATGCAAATAAATCGTACTACAAATAATACAGAAGCCCTTGAGATTTTGGATAGCATTAAAAGGTATAATTTGGTGTACTTTAGACACGTGTTGCGAAATGAAAAGTACCGTCTCCTACGGTTAATAACAGAACAAGATTGAAGAAAAGAGGTCGCAGGCGTCACTCCTGGTTGAAACACCCAAGGCAATGGACAGGATTAACATCGGTAGACCTGCTTCGTGCAGCGGTCAGTAAAATAAGATAGGCCGTTATAATCGCCAAAATCCAAAGAGGATAATCACTTTTAGAAGACTAAATACATAACTAGTCGACGATCATAGAAATAGACAGAAGCATCAGCATTCTAAAACACTAAATATACGAGTATGTAACTTTCTTGATGTGAAATAATACCTCTATCAGTTAATATGTTCTATATAAACATAGGATACTGTATTTTTTAATATTATAATCACTAATTATTTCTTCATTATTATTTTTTTTACATGGATCTGCAAATTCTTTTGGGGCTCACCCAGCCCCTATAAAGCTGTATAATGTATTAGAGTGATTAACATCGGTTATCAATGAATTATTAAAAAAAGATAACTTATAGCTAAAAAAGATAAGAATCGTGCTTAATAAGTCTCATGGTGCGCATATTAGCATAATAAAAATAGAACATTAGCTATAATAAAAAAATACAGCTATAACAATAATTACTTTTAAATAAAAGTGTATTTTTATATATTGCATTTAAATTTATGAATAACTCACAGTTACTAAATAAAATAACTGTGAATAAAATACTTGTATTCACTTCCAATAGGAATAAACACACGCATAGATTTCATTAATCAATTCACATAATTATAATTAATCACCTAGGGTTTAATAAATTGATTTTAGTATGATTTATCCTCTAAAATCATTACAACCTCAATTTTAACTTTTATCGCTTACTTTGTAGGTGTAGATTGTGTGGGTTTTAGAAGGGGTGTAAAGGGTAGGGTTACGAAGCATAAAAAATCGTTTTGAAATCCACATGATTTAACTTTGGAAGTTAGGGGAGTTTTCCTCAAAGTTCTGGAGACAATTAAGCAACGGAGCTTAGCCCTTTCCTGCTTAACCTACCGATTTAAATGACTCAGTAACGGCTATATAATTTATTTGGCGATGAAGAGAAAAAAAAAACGTAGAAGACGTTGATTGCAAGAGTACGTTCACTTGATAAAAATAAGCGATCAAAATCTATTAATAAATGAATATGAATAAGACTAAAGCATTAATCTAAAAAAAAAAAAATGGTTTCCAGGTCAACGGTTGTGCTGGGAGGTGATCTGCTCAACTGTCAGATTTTTCCCTCATTCAATAATGAACTTAATAGAGCATGGGTGAGCCTCAGGAAGGTCTGTCGACAGGGTCCATCATTGGCTATTTATTTATATACCCTAACACACAATCATATATCTGCCTCAGTTCGATTTTGAACCCCAAACCTTCAGGCATCTGCGCTCTAAACTCTAATCTATCCCACTCCCTTAAGAATCTAGCTAAGTATTAATCGACAAAGAGTATAATTTAATCTATACATTTTATAAAAGAAAGTCCTCGGCCGCGTTTGTTCGCGGTAAACTCAATAACTACTGCACGGATTTTCATGCGGTTTTCACTAATAAATTGAGTGATTCACCAGGAAGGTTTAGGTATATATTTTGTCGAGGTTTTGTGTAAATCGGTTGGAATATCCATGAGTTTCACCGAAGACGCTGCTTGCCTAACCCCATGCATTTATCTAACGTGCATCATAATAAATTCGTACAAAAAGAAATATTTGGTTTTATTTTTATAATTTTTATATAATAGAGTACATTAGCTGAGATGAGAAGAAAGAGAGTCAAGACTCCCAAAGAAGCCTAACCAATGATATTCACGTGGTCCTTAGTGGCCGGTACGTGATAAAAAAAAATACACTACACAGACAAATTATGTAGGCCTAATATTATCACCCGAGCAAAGCTGGGGTGGGTCGCTAGTTTATTAATAAATAGTGTGCATTAGGCTTCAAATGTGCTTATCGTCTAATAATAGAAAAAGTCATTAGGTATTAATTCTTTTTCATAACCCATACCTCAGTATTGAGTATTGACTAACAATATATCATTGAAAGTATTGTTTCACATATTTCAGAGTTTCTATAATCCCATAATTAATAATACCATAGTACGTAAACAAATCTTCATAGGGCTCACTCAGCCACATTAAGGGGGAAACCGGTTGAGCGTGACCTTCCTACAAAATTTTTGTCTCAGAAACATTACAGTATCTACCATGTACTGAACCTAAGACCCTTCAAGGGTTGCAGTGGTACCGGTAAAGCTACATACGCTAATGGTTCATTAATGTCATCAAGAAAAATAATAGCCTAAATTAGAGGGAATACTAGTAATCAGAGAATATCATCAATTGTCCCCAAGCAATACACATATTAATGACATTAAAAATTCCGTATATAACCATACTATGTATTATAATATATATTACGTTGTTATATGTATTGTTATAAAACATATTCCCTGTGGCAGCAGGAAGGAGGGAAGAACTGAAGATAGGGATGGAACTCATTGATATGCACATACATGCTAGCGTGCTGTCTTTTGAAATATGCATCTCCGGAAAGCATTGAGTGCACTTATCTGCCAACTTAAACGTCTTTAGTATCAGACTCGATTCTATTTCCAGCTTTAAAAAAATAAAAAATATTCTATAGAAATGGTAATTTAGTATAACTTAACATAATTCTTGTCATTATTAGAGATTTAGTACAATAAAAAATAAGTTTACCAAGGGAGCGGAGGTAGAGCGTTGAGTTGCCGTGTCGAAGGTCTCGGTTTCGAATCCGGCTCGGCAGAATTTATTTAATCTGTTAGTAGCCAGAGATGGGACTCACTCAGCCTCTATAAAGTGGGTACCCAGTTTAGCGTTTAAACCAGGCGGTTCTAGAGCGTGATCTAGTCTAAATCACCTCCCTGCACAACCGATGTCTATGAAAGAGTACAGTTTCTACCACGTAATGAATCCATGAGTTGTAGTTGTACAGCTTTTTTCCTTTTCAACTTGAGTGGTCGGAACATCTATTCTAGAACCCTAGCAAGCAATGAATCTTTTTTTTCGTATATTAATTAAAGCTGATACAAATATAGACAAAGTTGAATCGTGTTATATATGAACTGGTATATTTTAAACTGGAATAAGTCCAATATTCATATTCTTAAAATATTAAGGTTTCCATTTGAATTACTTGTGAAAATATTTTTATCACTTAGAACTCAGTGAAGAGTGGTGTTTAAAACCCTATACACCTCTTTAATTTTATTATGAAATAATAATCATTAAAACCATTTAAAAGAACAAACGATTTTTTAGATCCATACGGACTTTCAAATATAACAGCCCATATGTTAGTAAGTATTTTAACAGGAAAAATGGCATTGTTGGCTTCTATACAACGCTTTCCAATATTATTATTATATATATGTTTATTTTTTATGCAACTTTTGTTGAACCTGACAACCAAAGCTCTCTAATAGAATCCTATACACAGCCTATTGTCTCTTTCCATTGTAAGCACTTTGAAGGAGAGGCTTAATTCTTTCCAAAGAGTATTAGAGACACTTGAAATTTGGAATGACTCAGCTCATCAAAAGCTGATAATGAACATGTTTGTTCTATTCTAGAACAATGAACCTGAAAACAATCACTCAAAGGCTCTTCAAACCGTCCACAATAACAGACAGATAAGACACTTACAAGTAACAAAACGGTTCGGAAGGCAAAAAGAGTGACATGGATGAAATATTTAATAGGCGTTACTGACACAACCTCAATAGGTTGTCATTCAAGCAGCCAGATATTGATGGGATCGCTAGACAGGAAAAACATGCAAAGGAATAATTTTAACTCTTCTTTTAATTGGCATAAGAGGAGGAATAGGACTCTATACTGGATACTGTCGTTCGATCAAGTACTTATTTAACTGGAGTAAGTTGCATCTTCGATTAGCAGAGTTTGTGGAAGGGAAGAAGATAAGGTTTATCATTCAGTCTGCTGAACTATTGCCATTGCTATAACGAGGTACTTCCATTTTCGGTTTTGACCGCATAATAGACCTTAAGCTCAGAGGTACTATCATAGAATGAGATCATATGTGATGTAGTGGTTAGCATAACAGCCTTCTATGCCCAAGATCGTTGGTTCGTAGCCAGGCCGGTGGTCTTAGGATTTTATATAGGGAGTAAAAAATTCTTAGTTATGCCGTCCTTCGGATGGGTACATAAAAAGGTGGTATGTGCAATGTAAAGATCCCTATCCTCAATTATACCTAGATAGGAAAAATTTTGGACTCCCACTGTCCAATATCAGCTTAAAGTGGCGTTGAATGAATAAACAAATAGAATTATATATTATTATATTATAGAACAGAGCAGTCTCGCAAAGAATATTTCCCTGCCATTAATTTAAGATACAGATAGGAAAAAATTATCATGTATAAAATATTATAAAAAGAGTTACTGGATATATCTTTGAAATTGAAAATAACACTTTCAAGTTCGTCCGAGCAAAAAGTGACATTAAATGAACAAATAACAACAAACAAACGCTTCTAAACAAAAGAAATACAACTAAATACGCAGTTGTGATTATGTACACAAATGAATCATTAAACAAATGTCGAATACATTCGGAAGATTCAAAACAAAATATATAAAAGTCACTCATGTCTAAGTTAAATTTAACCAAGTCTAATGTCATGTCTAAGGTAAATTTAACCAGTTTTAAGAAATGCAGTGTTATTGTCTAATAAAATTTCTTTTTTACATTTTCAACTGCATGAAACTAGTGATTTGTCAGCTTTTTTATTAAGGTTACATGTTAGTAATTAATGCAAACTCGATTACTAGAGATAAGTGCTCATTTTAAGCCCACATTACATATATTGTGAGTAGTTTTAGGTACAACTTACTTGTATTTTTGAACAGAACAAATACTTTATCGTTGCTCGTGTTAGTCTTATTATAATTAAAATATTAATAAACACTAATCTTAATATCTAACAATGCTAATAATAATTAATTTCAGGCATTGCGGTCTCAAAGTTTCTTTGATTTATTGGAACGTTGGCCGGTTCGTAATGAATATTGACTTGCGGCTTTTGTTTTGGAATCCAAGGATAACTTAGTTATATCAGTCGTCTTAGATTTCAGGCCTACTATCATTGCATTATTATCACATTTTAAAATTTTTTTTTTAGAATAATTTATTGATATTTACAACTGTAATTATATTACATTAAGTAAATCTGCTGTATGAACAAAGGACATGAAAAAAAAACAATTGTGGAGCAACTACCCATTGATAGCACTCCAATAAAGTTTTATAGTAGAAGGTCTCGGGGCCATCTTCTTTTCAGACGCCTCGGAGGGTTATCAGGAATAGTATGGGAAGCAAGTTGAGAGACTAGCAGATTCAAGAGTGTATGGAGCTTGTCATGGAAGGATAGGTATCTAGTTTGGGCCAAATCAGCAACATATGGGATATTAAGATCATGATGGATGAGCTTGTTTGTGACATAATAAGGAGCATTGATGATTTTACGAAGGATTTTTGGTTGTAAGGATTGGATACGAGATGAATTGAATGGCTTAATAGAGCCCCAAAGCTCAACTCCGTATGTCCAAATAGGTCTGATAACTGTCATATAAATGTATCTTTTGTAATTAATTGGGAGATTTGAACGTTTGTCCAGTAGGTGTTGAAGTAGGCGAGCAGTTTCTTGTCTTTTCAGTCTTGTATGAGACATTTTTAAATGATAATGAAAAATGATAATATTTTTTTAATTTAAACATATCATTTACTTTTAATATTTAATATCTTTTAAGTATGGCTAAATTATTAAAAGAGGATTTTATTTAATTAATTTTTAAAGTTAGTTTATTTATTTAGCTTTATTAACTGAAATTTTTATCTGAAATTGATGTGTGAGAATATATTTTCGAATGTAAAAAAAATCGATTGTACAATCCTATTTTGTTATTTTCTTTTATAATTTTTATTTCTATCAAAGTGATTTTTTTTTCTGAAGATCCTTCGGTTGTTTAACCGAGTTGCTCAACGACTATATACTTCGAAGCATAATGTTGAATTATAAGTATTATTATATTTTTCAACAAAGAAATATGTTTTTTTTTTCCTAATATATGTCGAAAGTGATAGGGAGGGTTAGAAGAAAGAAAAGTGTATTCTTAAACCTTTAGGTATAGAATTTATATTGAATAAGAAAATTTAGAAAAAAAGGAAATTTATCGGAACATACGGTTACGTCTGTATGATGCATGCTTATAGAATGTATATGGTTGGTGGGTACGTACCATAGCTCATAACAATAAATACAAATTTATATAATTACATGGACAGAAAACTTCCTTACAACAAATAAATAATACGGCTGACAAAGCGATATACTTTCTGTGTCATCGGTATGCAATATTATTCTCAGTTATCCCCAAATGAATTTTTATTAACTATAAACATTGTTAGCGAATAATTTCGTGATATATATATAAATATATATATATATATATATATATATATATATATATATATATATATATATATACTTAATACTAACCAACGCACATAGTTTATAATATTGTGTATTTTTATATGTTGTTTTCATAAAATTTCATAAATAAACTTAACAAAAATGAGATTTCATGAGAATAAAGAGAATCTTTTTTAGAAAAATATATTTTATTCTGTCAAAACTTGTTAAATCATAACTTTAACGGGCGAGATATCCAAGGGAACGTCCTCCTTACTAAAGACGTCCCATCATAACTTTTACTTTGAAGGTTTTTTCCAAGATAATAATGGTGACTAAAAGGATGGGAAAAGTTTTAAATTTACAGTTTACTCCAGCATCCTCTGGGAGTGATAGTTTCTATTTACTCTCAATGTCTGTTTTCGGGTCATTAATCCATACTTGCTTAACCGTTAGATTCCACACGTTTTCGTATGATAAAAAAAACACAGAGAAAGAGGAAGAGGGAAAGGTAGTGCTTGTTGGCTTTAGGCTTAGATATTACTAAGCTGCAAGCTATATAAATAGATATAACTAACGTCTTTTTCCAAAATTTAATAATTAGTATTTATAAAACTATCACCCTTCCAACTGTTCTTTATGGTTATGAAACGTAGCTAACGGTGAAGTATAAACAACGTCTAAAGATATTCGAAAATAAGGAATTGCGTAGAATATTAAGACCGAAAAAGGATTAGAATACTGTAGAATTCAGATTACAGAACGCGGAATCGCGAAGCATATGTACCCGGTTAATATTATTTAACTGTTAGCCTTAAAAACGTTGAGATGGCAGATTTAACAGTTAACAGTGATTTAACAGATTTTGGTTTGGTAAGGTTTTTCCCCAGTTAGCACAATTTTTTTGAATCATGTTTTGGTAAAACAAATGTTTGGTCTAAAAGGGCTTGCACAGAATTTCATTTTCAGATGATGCTATGTTTATACTTCCATTCGTTTTCATAATCTATAAAAAAATTAAATATAGTTTGGGATACTCATGTCTGCTTTTTTATTTTTTTATTTATTATTTAATATGATAATTTATACCACATAAATATTTTTTTATCAATTTATTAATTGAAATTTACAACTGTATTATGACAATACAACAAGTGAATGGCAAGAATGATACATAATGGCATGTATAAAGACAATTAGAGAAACTTCCTAGTGGTAGTCCTCTAATAACTAGTACAAACAGGGGCGACCTGTGGTCTAATGTTTAGCGTAACAAACTATTAAGTTCAAGATCGCGGGTTGATAGCCCGGCAGGTGACCCTAGGATTATTTAAAGAGAGTGAAAAATCCTTAGTTACGCCGTCCATTGGAAGGGACGTTGTTTTGGTTTGGCAAAATTTAGAGCTCCCAATGTAGCATCGTCCGATTAGCCATAGCAGCAAAAAGTGACGTTAAATGAACAAACAAACAAACAAGTTCAACCTAGATGGTCACGAGGCCATCTTCTTTTCAAACGCCTCGGGGGATTATCAGGAACTGAAGACGTAGCAAGGTTCGAAACTTGTTGTGGGTTTGAGTGTGAATAAAGTTTATCATGTAAATGGTGGTATCGGGTTGGCGCCAAATAGCAACAAATGGGCCATTAAGGCCATTATGGATTACTTTGTTCGTAACAGAGTAAGGAGCATTGAGGATTTTAAGAAGGATTTTGGATTGTAAGAATTGGGTATGAGAGGAATTCGACGGCTTAGTGGAGCCCCAAAGCTCTACTCCCTAAGTCCTAATAGGTCTTATAATAATCATGTATATGAGTCTTTTGTAATTAATTGGGAGCTTGGAGACTCACAGATATAAAATATAAAATAATTTTAGGTTAAATTTAAAGAATACCTTTATTGGTATTCTTGATAAGGATACCTATGCCGACCATTTATTTATTTCTGTACTAACAATTACTTATGTTGAACGGATCATTTGGAAAGGACGAATATTATTATTACTCAGAATTTTTTGTTTGTTATTTTTTAAGAAAACGCAACATTAATTCATTGAGGAAGAAAACGGACCGGGTGGAGGTAAAAAAAATATCATAAATAGGGAGAACTGTTTATTGGATAACCAACGTTTCGACCAACACTGTATTCTTCAGGGCTAAATATACAAAATACAGGAAAATTACAATTATACAATACATGACAAATATTAAAAATAAATATAGGCATCAAGGTATCTGAGTGATAAAACTTAAAGATGGGGGATCTTTAGATAAATATAAAAAACTCACACTCTACAATTATTCCCTTTTCATTGTATAATTATCTTAGAGTCCCCATCTTTATATTGCAACACTCAGATACCTTGATGCCTATATTTATTTTTAATATTTGCCATGTATAATTTTAATTTGTCTGTATTCTGTTTATTTAACCCTGCAATGTGGGTCAAAACGTTGGCGTTCCGATAAATAGTTCTCCCTATTTAAGAGAATTTTTTTACACCCACCCGGACAATTTTCTCCCTCATATATATATATATATATATATATATATATATATATATATATATATATATATATATATATATATATATATATTCGAACTAATATGCAAGGCTGGTGAGGAAGGAAAAATAACGAGTTAAAGGACCCCTACAACTATGATGAGATTATGCAGGTCATTAACTAGCCAGGCTACGGTGGACAGGTCACGTAACAACGATACCGACTCTTTGGATGAAATAAATAATTGGATAGATTAAATGAAATCGGTGGATGATTAACAGGTTTCTAGCTTTACGATAATTACAATCCAAATACAGGTTTGAAATTGAGGAATTGTCTGATTGAACCGTTGGGATAGCTTGAAGATGATGTGGATGACAGGCTTTGAAATACAGCTGCAATGAGCCGAGAGCAATTGACCGCATCATTGCTTCCTTTCAACAAGTGGTTCCCGCATTTTCATACATGTTCAATGAAATTGGAATTTACATATTATTTTGAGCAAAAATATATCTTCCATTTTTCATTTTAATATGTGGGTCAATCGCCAAAGAAGAACTGAAAAAAATACTAATTTATATAATTTAAATAACAAGTTGGACAAATTATTGTATTACCATGATAAATTTTTATTTTTAAGAGGAAGAAAATGGCCAGAAAAAGAAATTCTTCGTAGTAAGTAGAACTGTTTATTGGAAAGCCAACACTTCGACCCACATTGCAGGTATTCTCCAGGGCTTATAATGGGGTCAAGTGTTGACAGTTGACTGTTATATAAAATATTTTATTTTAATAAACTTTAAAATAAACAGGTCTCCTTACTCAAGAAAGTTTTTTCTGACTTCCACCCGGACCATTTTCTTCCTAATATATTTAAGGTCAACTAATATCATCAAGATTCCTATTTTTTAGTAGTTATTTCCATAAAAATAATAAATTTACTTTCTATTGATGGTCATTGGAGTGTCGGGGGACATTATAAATCAGTTTAATGACGCACTGATGGGACGGTGAATATATCGGGGGTTTTCTTAAGCATTCCCCTCCAGTATGCGATTACTGTTCATGTGATTATAGTATGCCCTTCAGCTTCCTGAAGGCAATTCACAACTATCAAATATAGGTATTTGATTGTCTTCCAGACCCCGAACAGCTATAATTCATGGATCTAGACCGATTCGTTTCTATTTTTAAACCCGATTGTAATGTTTGATTTTTAAGTTAAACAAAGCCGCAGAAGTGATTAAAATGATCTGATTTTTTAATTTTGCTTAAGGTTTACGTATCATTACAAAGTTCCTTTTGTGGGTTCCAATTTGTATCTGATCTTTCCGCAGTCGTTAAGGTTTTCTCTACCCCTGCCTTGCTAGTTGAGTTAAACCCTGAGATTTTTTGTTGCTTCCAACTAGCATTTTGTTATTGTCAATCTTGTTGTTTACTACTGAAGAAAATATCCGTACTACTTTTGTGCCGATGTAATGTAGCTTATATCTGCTGTTTTTAATATAACTAGAAAAATCACATTTGATAACGCTTGTTCTAGATTATTTTAAGGATTATTTCCTATTCTTTCTCCGAGTATTATCGCGACACGCCGACTCAAAATAAAATGTTATATTAACTATCATAGGCGGATCCAGGGGGGGGGGGGACTGGGGCACGTGCCTCCCCCCCCCTAAGATGGTGTTTTGTGTACTGTGGAGAATCCATTACAGTACATACTTATAGGCAAATCATGTGATGATAGTTGCTAAAATAACAGAAATAACATGAGTGAAACTATTGTTTAGCTATTTTAATAAACCTTTCTATAAATACTATTGGTGTATTTCTAAGTTATTGTTGATTTTTTTGCCCCTCTGCCCGTTGCGCACCCCAGAAAAAAATCCTCCTTGCGCCCTTGTTAACTATTAATTAATTAAATTAGCATAATCAAATTGTCGATGACGAACCCCCTCCATTTCCTAACTCTTGCTGAAACCGCATCCCTGAGTCGGGATCAAAGATTAATCCTTGTTCTAAAACCGTAAAATTAGTCGGTAACACTTATTTAATGCTGCAACGGATAATCAGTATTTTTTTATAAATTAATATTTTTTCTGTCTGTTTTGTTAACATTTGAATGCAAGAGTGATTTATTTTTGCGCGGGAAGTGAAAATGGTTAAGAAAAATTAAGCCAAGTGCCAAGGAAAAATGCTTGTTTATTATTTAAACAAAATCTTATTAGTAGTTTCCTTCTTCTACTAAGTAAGTACTCGGTTTTAAGTAATTATTATGTATAATTTAACACTATTGGAACGTAACTTCTACACGTACTACAAATTACAATAAATTACGGACTTAAAAAAATATATAATATGACATACCATTTAATACAATATATACTATGTTGTATATAACATAGGATGGGAAACAGTCTCTTCCCAGTTTTCAGATATATTTTCTCTTATGTCTCGTGAACGGGTGAATAGGTTTTCGAGAGTAAATGGTTTTTTCGACTTTTCATTCGTTTTTCGTCTTGTATCTCCTGAACTGGTATACTCGTATATAATTCTTAATAATAAAGATATATATAATTACATGATTAGGCAAGGCATAAAATATTTGCTTGTTTTTTTAATTATTTTTATCAAATCATAGATGACTGAATATTTGGTTAAGGTGAAAGTCCATAGCGTTTTTTTTTAATTATTTTATATCGCACATATATAATGCGGAATGCCCAATCAACCCCTTTCCTCTTTCCTCACTCTATCCTCAGGTGTGACACAGGGCTCAAGAATCTCTCCTCTCCTGTTTAACTTTTACATCAACGATCTTCCTAAATCTGTTCACCCCTGTTCTACCGAATATATATATATTCCTACAGAACATATATTCTGAAGACATCCAAATCTATTTATCGTTTCCTCCTTCTGAACTATTAATTGCGTTCGCCAGTATTCAGCAAGACCTAGCAGGATGGCCCCTTTGTAACTCGAAAAGTATATATTTTTTTTTATTAGTTATAAACAATATAGTGGTAACTAAATGAAATTTCCTACAGAATAAATAAAAAGAATCATCGTAATCGAATATTTGTAGAAAAGATGGGAGCTGTTTTGCTGTGAATCAGCTAGTACGAATAAATAAATACAAGTGTTTTTCTATTCGGTAAGCCACTTCTTCCTTGATATCTGGTCCCAATCAATGATTAACCCATCATTTTAAAGTTTACCATTGCCGCTTCAATGACTTGAAATAATTTAACATTAATTTTTAATAGTCTTTCTATCGGTTATCACATTGATTTTTGGATCATTACGAAAGTTAAGGGTTATAGTTAATCGCAGAAGAAATAGGACCTGGTTTATTACCTCAATCCCAGCCGTTGTAGTAAATAATATTATTTTAATGACTGTATATTTCTTCGGTGCTCCACTTACTGAGTTCGTTATTGTAGCATTAAAGATATATAAAGTGTCTTTATTATGAAATATTGAGATAATTGTCAACTGAGAGTATTAGCAATAGAAATGCTGGGATTTATCCAGACGATTATTTTAGAAATACATATATATATATTTAATGATGGAAGATAATGTATATTATATTATACATATACATATGAATTACGCAAAATCATGTTAAAATAAAAATGCGAGTTGATAATTTTTTATCTAATACTAGTAAACCATCCCTGACAGTCCTCCTAGACGTCTGAAGAGAAGATGGCCTCGGGACCTTCTATTTTAGAAATGTTATTAGAGTGCTGCCAGTGGGAAGTGCCTCTTCATTCCTGGCATTTATTTATTTTAGCCCTTGAACTAGATGTATATATTACAGTTGTACAATTCAATAAAATAGTTTTTTAAAAATGCTAGTTTCCGCTTAGTTCCCAATAATAACATAAAATTAGAAATAATTAACCATAATAATCACTTATCTACTTGCGTTTATCGCCTTTACCAGTAACTTCTACGAGTTAAAAGATTATTTTATTTATTTATATAAAAATATATATTTTTCCCAAAATCCATAGATTTTTTTCCAACGGTAAATTGTTAATCTACATTATTGTTCCCTTCTCCATAAATTTCTTATCAATATGGAAAAAACATTTCTCATTTAGGCTCATTTTTTTTTTACAAATAATTAATTACTTCAAATAAATTACTTACAATTAAAAGCCAATTTGAAAACACGGCAATTAAGTCAGATTATTACAATGGAGATAAGGCATAATCGATGAAATGGTTCATTGAAACGAGTTTTATGAAAAATTAATAAAATCATAAAATTACGAATTTTTAACGACTACTTGACATCGTACAAGGCTCGGAACCCCCGTTTAACGTCCCTTCCGAAGGACGGCAAAACCAAGGATTTTTTCCTCCCTTTAAAAAATCCTCGGGCCAACTGCCGAGCTACGAACCCGTGACCTTGGGGTTTGTAGGCATTGTTATGATAACCACTGTATCATAGGTCGCCTCAAATTATTTCGTTCGCCTCAATTTATTTCGATTCAATATATTTTCCCAATTTCAGAAATACACTTCCCTCACAGATCACTCAAAGTAAAAATTAATGAAGCATATTATAAATAATTAATATTAAAATAAACGCATGGGTATATTTTTATGGTCTATTGCTGTTTATTTCCGTTTGAAGGGAAAAGCTTTTCTTCAGGAGATCCCCGTGAATCTTCTTGCATTTTGGACTAGTGTAGTTAATTTTTGTGTTATCTGCCAGAATAGAAATCAAAATAAGTATCTTAGTCTTTATTTTTTTCCAATTATTAAAATTAAGATGGAGAGTGGCTTTTCTGCATTTAAAATAAAAATAATAATACTGTTAAATGAAATCATACCATTCAAAAAGAGATAGAGGGAATATCCAAGATGAAATGGCTTCTTCCCTCCCCCTGGTGTAGTAAGAACACGAGCTAGTAATTTCGCTCATTAGAGTTGGGAGAGAGCTTGCAAAGTAAGATCATGGAAGCAGTTCTCAATGAGAGTACTCTTTATCGAAATGCTCCTCAGTGAGAGACCCTCATTCCCTCCTCACGGACCAACTTTCTCAAAACTTCCAGCATTATCTCAGAAATCAGGAACTCTAGTCATCTCCTGGGATATTCTCCGCTAGAGTGAATAGGCTCAGCCAGTTGATTTGAAGCTAGGCGAATCAACGCTTAACTTCATTTGGATTTAAATTTAAGTGCGTGTATAATTCCTCCTAATATATATTCTATAATCCTTTATGTCCTGTTTATATACAGGAAATAACAGGAGGCTTCTCCAAATCAAAGTCAACGTTTCATCAGGTATCATCAAGACACACATCTAAAGAAAATCACATCAAACAACACAATGTACATCACATCTCACACTGGCAATCCAAACAGACTCGTCAAATTACCCTACTCCGAGACGCTGCACAACTACGGTTAAGGAATTTAATACAAGAGCAGCTGAGGATAAGTACATACATAAATACACACGCATATCCACATCTTTAGAAGAATAAACACTGTAAGAAACACTCTTTTTCTTATCTATGAACACAAGGTTCAAAATTTCTTTTCTTTTCTTCCATATCTCTTTCATAATTTCCCCGTGTATTGCCTTCTCTCTAGCGTCCAAAATGCACCCGTTTATCACTTTCGTCTTTCTCAAGAACCCGGAGCATTCTCAAGTTTCTACCTACGTGAAGAACGTCCTTCAATACAAGCCGGAGAAATCTCGCGCTCTTCGATGTCCTTTTCCGTATCCTTAATCCACGAGGTCATTTTCAGCATTTTAAGAGCTCGCTGCACTGGACAGGGAGGACTTGCGGAAACGTATTGAGGTGGCCAAGGCTCATTGATGGGCTTTAGAGACATACGAGAAGAAAAAGAATACCCTTTTTGCCATTCTGCTCGGTTCCATTCTTTGTAGATTCCCATAGAATTCAATTCTGCGTTATCTCATTGCATCTGTAATTTTCTCTATGTTCGTGTAAAGTTCCTAGTAGTGGCGTCTTCTATAATGGTCTCCTTCTTTATTTGGTTCCAAAACATTTTTGGTTCACTATGTGTATTTTCTTTCCTTTTTAATATCTACTATTGTTAAGTTATCTATCGCATAAATTGTTATTAAACATCGATGTCACCGATAAATCAAGATTATTTCAGGGCTTATTACAGATTAACAGACCTTAAAAATGTCTGTTTTATATCCCTATCTGTGCCTGAGTACCTTTTGAATTACTGATTTTTCTGTGCTATTCAAATCACTGTAGTAATATTTTTTTTATTAATAAAATATTTTCCAATAAGCATTTGATGAGCCCCATCCTTTAAAGCCGAAATAGCAACAGCAAAAAGATAATTTGTCAGTGTCATATATGTATGTGGTAGTATAAAAATTACTTATAAGAGTAGATGGTAACACAAATATTAATCAATAGAAATGAGTAAACACTTAAAAAACTACATTACAATGACAAGTTTTTATTATATGTCCAGGAAACATGTTGCTATTTTTTTTATATTAATGAGTCTGTTTGATCTGTTGTGCTGCATTTGATTTTCATTGAAGTAAATTTTTTGTATGTCCTTATTATGCCTGGAATGGCGAAACGTTGAATCGCTATTTATTTTTTTTGAGTATTTGGAAACTTAAGGCTTTTTTTTTTTGGATTCTTCCGATTTCACTGTTATAAATATTAATGTTTTGAATCCCTCCTATTTTACCATCTGTAGTTTTAAAACTGTTATTTAGTTTTACAGGCATGGAGATGGAATGTTATTAAATGGTTATTTGTTTCGGTTTCATTGCTAACCTTGGATGTTACAAACTGAATTGAACACAATTCAATAAACAATATAAATATACAACAATAAACTTTTTTTTTCCATTTAAACTTCCATACCCGATAGAAATGCATGTGCACACCAATTAAACTTTTTATTTTTTAAACTGCTAAAATATAATTAAGTAACAATGTGCATAATTGTTGTTTATGAGTAATGTAGGGACAATCGTTAAACATGAGAAGAACCATGACATTTTAACAATCTATTTAAGATATTAACAAATAAAATATAATTCCTTACTCAGTATGTTATATATCAAAAACATTTTTTTTTTTTTACAACAGATTGAAATATAATTGTTGTGCCTATATTTTATTGAATTAGCAAATAATAAATAAATAAATAGTAAAACGAGACGCAAATTAGAAAAATACTGAATAACTACAACCCATAAAGGGTCTACCAGAATACGGTAGAGACTGTACTGTTTCTAAGACAAAGGGGTTGGTCCGAGATCACGCTCAACCGCTTGGTTTTCCTTCCAATTAAGTGTCCCCACTTTATAAAGGCTGGGTGAGCCCTAGGAGGGTCTCTAGATCTCACAAGGTCCATCCGTGGATGTTACTTGATTGAATCTGGTTATCTGCCATATCTGGTTTTGAACAGAGTACCTTCAAAACTGCAACTCTGTTCTCTAATGCCCTAGCTACCCCACTCCCTTGATTCACATTAAAGATGAAAGAAATTTATATATTATTAAAAGTGGCTAATAAAAAATTATGTCTGCCTTAGGATGTCGAGTAATATATCTGATTAGTTATTTATTTTATATTAGAGAAGCAATTAGTTGACTGGAACTTCTAATGTAAGGATAGAGATAGTTGGGGGTGCAGTCAATTAAAACACCATAATAAGTGCATGCTTATTTATTGTGCGTTTCGTCCTATATTGTAGGTCATCTTCAGGGCAAATACACAGAGCGGCTGCGAGGAAGGCCAACTGCCAACTCAAGTTGGCTACTGCAACTAACTATGTATATTTGCCCTGAAGATGACCTACAATGTAGGTCGAAACGTCGGCACACAATAAACAAGTATGCACTTATTATGGTGTTTGAATTGACTGCACCCCCAACTATCTCTATCCTTACATTATTTATTTTATATATCATTTTAGACATTTTCATTGTGAATTATTGAATATTACGAATGTATAATTTTATATATAATATTTCATATTTAGGTACTGAAGATCTAGGAGCTGCAACTCCTAATAACTATAAAAAGGCAAAAATTGTCAAATTTTCCCTCAATATTATTCTTTCGACAAGGCTGGAAGAAAAAAAAACAGAAATAAGTAATGTAAATTTTTTTCTCTTTTTATTTTCCTCTTTTACAAAAAAAATAGGACGTTTGGGATTTTTACAGAAGTAACTTTAAGAACAACTTAAAAGAAATATATTATTTTATTTGTGGTTCTTAATTTACGATTTTGCTTTTATCGAATAAAATTAACTTCAATACCTGCAGCAAATTCGTATTAAATATGATTTAACTGATGATTTAAATATTATATAGCCTTCAGACCAATTAGTTATAACTTGAGAAATATTGAACAAGGTAGGGATGAATAAGTTTTTTCAAAGATTTTAGAGAAATGTGGAATCTTTAAAATAGTTTCATATAATTAAATATTTTGTTATAAATTAGAAAAAATGCAATAATTAATAAGATAGCCTCGAGGTATGATAGCGAAACCATAAACCTGAAAGCCTAGTTGCTTCTTCTAGTGAAGTACTAAGACTTAATATCAGTTAATGACCACTCCAATAACCTGGTTGTTCACCGCTGCATTGCCTACACCGAGCTAGGCGTGCACCAGCATTATCCATCACAACTCTAAACACTCGCCGATATTATCTTGTCTTGTTCTAAATACGAAACCGCTTATTTAGACGTTTCCCTTCCGTAATGAGACCAGTAAGTTAGCAGTAGGAAACCATATATTACAACACCGTGTATTTTGTACTGATTTATGTTCTTCAGTACAGAAACTATTATGAACAAGATAATAGTTTATATTCTCGGTAATATGGTAATATATTATATATATTTATATATATATATATATATATATATATATATATATATATATATATATATATATATATATATCGATTCCATAGTCCCCAAATGTGTTAAGTGCAAATTTTTCCTAAATAGGTTTTGTTATACAAATAATATTGTATAGTTGTGATCAGGAAGTCATAGCTTAACATAACATATTTTATGTTGATATAAAAATAATAGAGAAGCTGTGAAGGTTACAAAAATATATTGTGTGCTTAAACTTGAACTGTAGTTTTTGTGTTAAATCATTATCAAAGTTGACTCCTGTAAAATCTTGTTTTCGGCACTTAACGCATATGTGAACTAAGGCATCGATATATAAATATATATATATATATATATATATATATATATATATATATATATATATCGATGTATAACACTTGTTATATATGTTATGGAATAATTCATTGAACTAAAGCGCATATACTCTTATAGATCTTCAGATTCGTATAGTTCTAAAATACGATACACAATACTTTGAAAATTATCGCACATAATTGTTTTTAAGTCTATTTTTTTGAAAAAAATCATTTATTTTTATCTGTTGCAAGACCAGTAAGTCTAATTTTTTAAGCGGCAGTAGTCTAATTTTTATTGGAAAAAATGTATACTTATTGTCTGCTCAATAACTCGATTACTTCATAATTTATTCTGTTATTTATTTTCAAGAAAATGTATAAAACACATAAAAATAATATTTGAGTTCAGAAAAAAAATATTTTATATTAAAATATATTTAACTCCTTTATTTATTTATAATAAGGAAGAATAAAACAAAAACAGAGTTGTTAAATTGTTTACTTTGTTAGAATAATTAGTAATATAAAAATGAATTCGAAAAATATAGTATCATAATGCGCAGTATTGTTTTATCATAGTCATCGTGCAGAAATTAAACAATTTTTAAAAATATTAATTAATGATAATAATAATGAGGCTTAGCGGACCCAAAGGCTCGATGCCGATTTAAAACTGTTTAAAAATACCACCAATTTAAAAATACGTGTGACGTAGGATATATGTGACGTTAGAACGCCCTACTCACATTATTTTTCATTTCACAAAATACCGCTAAAAGTCATGGATCCTTCTGAGGTAAAAATATTAATTAAAATAAATAATTTTAAAATAAAATAAATTTATGATATATCCTATAAAATTATTGCAGTAATTTACGAAACTTCAGAAACGCAGAGAGTATTTGCGGTTTTCAACAGGATTCAGTTTCCAAAAGGGATGTTCCAATTAAGGGTACCCAAATTATAGAGGTTGGGTGAGCCCCAGGAGTGTCTCCAGATCCCTCAGGATCCATTCCCGGCTGTTAATACGAGACTCTAGGCACAGCAACTCTGTGCTCTGCCATTCAGATATTCCGGAATATTAGACACACTTGTAAATAAGAAAAAGGTATATACGCCTATGGATAATATACATATTTATTTTACATGGTAACACTCAAACTCCTATTCCATTATTATTAAGTTTTTTTTATATGTATGCTAATGTCCAATATGGGCATAAATAAATAAAAATCGTCCTTTTGAAAGAAGAGTGTTACATTACGTAAAATGGAATGTTACAGGAAAGCGTTTGAAGTTTTCCCATTTAGGTTTATCGCTGTCTCTCAACTCACTGATAAAACATCAAACCGGGCATTTTCTTAGTCAATATTACTTTTTTTTCTCTCATTTATAAAAAAAAAAATCTTAATTTGATGATTAACTAATTAATTGAATGGACGATGGATCAAATTAGCAAGACCTTTTATTGAAAAATAAATTAAATTCGGAAATAAAAATATTTAATGAACTTACATTATAATTTTTACAACAGTAATAATGATGCTTTCAATTCATTATTATTACAGAACCTGGGTTCTTACGTTTTTAAACAGGTAATAAAAATAGTTTATTAGTTTATTATCCATGAAAAGTTAATAATAAAACCAAAACTATGACACTCTGAAACTTCTCTCTAAGAACGATACGCACACGAAGCGCTATTCTAACAGTTTAACATATTTTCGAAGAATGTAAATGTAACTCACCAACAATAAATAAAATAGGACTAGCACCAAATTTATAAAACACATCGCATTCTATATAAATTATAACATAATCTCAAATTGTATATAAATTTTCTCCATCATTCAGTTTGATATGTGCGTTTGTAAGTAATTTTTACAGAATACAAAAAGGAAATCATTTAAGCAATGACAGAAGGGTTTTCGATAATTAAATTATTATTCGATTGCGAAAAAAAAACAAATTAAAAATTAATTCTACAAGTTTCTTCTAAGCTCAGTAACTACTTAAACCATAATAATGAGGAAATAATACACTTTAAAAACTATTAACGGAACCTTTTTTATAATAATTTTACTATTCTTACTTTTAAACTTATAAATCAATGAAATTATTGATGGAAGTATTGCTATGAATAGATATTTATTGATATAATCAACTTAATGGCGTAGGAAGTTGGCGGCTCCATCGCCCAGTCATCTGACCGCAATTAGCCACTCGCCCTCCAGGTTGGGGGAATCCAGTACCAGATCGGGTGTAGCCGAGTCACCCTTTCTCCTGAGAGGATATAAATATTCAGGAGACCAGCTGTCCCTAGGATACAAGGGATCCTCATCATCGCTCGGCTAATAACCCGCATGGCAGAAAATCTATTCAAAGTAAACAATATATATATATATATATATATATATATATATATATATATATATATATATATATATATATATATATTTCAGTTTTCTGCAGATATAATACATCTCTGGATACATAAAATGCAACTTTATATAACTTGTAACATTAAAAAATATCTAATGTAATTGCAAGTATAAGGTTTATAAAAAATATACTGAATTTTGCTATGTAAATAACTTTTGTTATTTATTTAACTATTGGGAGTTAATATTATAGATTAATCAAAACGGAATAACACCGCTCAGTTCGTGTATAGCGGGCGCAAAAATACTGTTTAATTAAATTTTGATTACTTTATTAGGCACATAAAATATTTATATCTATATCAATTTTAGATTACCTTTTGTATCGTAACCCCATTTTCTCTCGACCAGGTCCCTAACCTAGATCATGGTTATACCCGGATGTTTTATTGTTAGTCATAAAAATATATAATTTTTTACTTTCTTTACACATTAATATTTTATTTTTAAACAGGAGGTATTTACTTTAAAGTCTATAAAAATGTTCACCCAAGCATCGATACACAACAAAAAATTTCAATTCTTTGTTGGTTATCTATTTATGTTAATTAAGATTTATTAACTATATAAAACGTTGTTTTGCTAATACAATTTGTAGCAAAACATAAATATTTCTTGATTTATTATATTGTACATCTAAAAATTCTAATGAGGGTTGACTGGACAAACAACACAATAAGGAATCGTATCCATTAAACAAGCAAAACATTCTAAAAATTCATGGAGAAGACCAAACCGGAGATAGGAAACAGTGAAAATCCTGCTCATTTAAATTTGTGAGTTATTCAGTTACTGAAAACCCGGTGTTCATTTTGAGTAATTATGTTGTTCCATGTTTCGCTTTATCACAGAGGTAGCCAACACGCGGTACATTTTTTCGAAACTCAAGAATCAACGCACATATAAAAAATATATTTGTTTCATAATAGTCATAATAGTGAAAACCAATGTATTAAAACAAATACATTATTTGACCATCCATATATCGTCCCTGCCATTTCCAACTTTCGAATGTGAAAATCGGTACTTTTGAGGAGAATTAAAAAAAAGCAGTTTCAAGGTTCAATAAAAATTAGTCCCTATAGTGAAACCAATGACATTCGTTTTACATTGTTTTTGTGACTAATGGATGCCTCTATATGAATTTTATATCAATTATCAATCCTAAAGCAACTGCTATAAGACGAAAACGAAAACTTTTTCACATTCGATACTTTGCGATGGCAGGGCCAATATAATCAAACGTTATCTGTCGAAATTATGTGATAAAATGATTGTAACGATTGAAACACGCTTAAAAAAAAAAAAAGGTCATGGTTTCAGTACACGGTATAGACGGCACTGTTTCTAAGACAATGATTGAGCAGGGAGAAGATTTGTCCTAGGTCACGCTCAACCGCCAGGTCTTTCCCTTAATTAGTGCCCACTGAGACTGGGTGAGCCCCGTGATGATTGCAGATCCCACAGGGTCTGTTAACCGATTCAATTATTTATCTGCCACAGCTGCATTTAAGCCTGGGATCTTCCGCTAAACAACTCAGTGGTATAGTATAATGCCCGTCACATTATTAATAATTATGTGAAAATAACACTATTCATAATATAAACAACTCATTAATTAATTTTCCACACCGAAAGAAGTCTGCAGTTGGACTAAATCTAATATTGTGATCACAATTTTATATGCAGCCCACGGAGTGGTGCATTGCCAAAGTAGCCCGAAATATTTGGATTAGTCACCACTGCTTTTATAGCAAAAACTCAAAGCAATTTAATTTAAAAATATGGCTATGATTAAATAACTGATTCAAAATTATGTAATTGTTTATTTTGGCCTTCATGGCTATCGAAAATTTATATTTCTTAACGTTATAATGTTACTTTTAGTTTTTACCGAATAACTTTGACAATTTTTTTTCTAATTTATAAGAGTATAATGATTAATATTGGTCAACAACAGAAAGCAATTACAAAAAATTAGAGAGGACGCAAATAAAATTTTCAAGAAGTATGACGGGTATCAGAAGAAAAGACCACATCAGTAACAGAAACGTACAGGCTAGGATTAAAGTTAAAAGCCTAATAAAAGAAACGCAGCAACTGAAATGGAGGTGGGCCGGACATGTTGCCAGACTCGATACGAAAAGATGGCTGAAAATTGCAACAGAATGGATACCAAGAGACCACAAGAGAAGGAAAGGAAGACCATTTACAAGATGGCGAGATGAGATCGTGCAAAGAGTAGGAGACTGTTGGGCTACTGTGGCAAGGAACAGGGACATTTGGACCAAGGTTATAAAGAACTTTTATTTAATTATTGTCAAAAATGTCCTTACTTTTTTATAATAATACTATGTTAAATGTTTTAAATACTGTAAATACTGTATTCATTGAAGAAAAGTAAATTTTGTAAATTTTTGTTAAACAGACTCATACCTCCCAAGGGAGAGGCTTTTTTGTACTGCAAAGGATGTATCAATAAAAGCTGTTATTATTATTATTATTAATGATTGATATTCATCACTTATCTTAAATTGTATAATCTTTGCTACCCTAACTTCCAGACATTTCCATTGCAGTGTGGCAATCCGGATATTATAACGACACTTTGATTCCTCATTACCATTACAAATTCCACTTTCCCTCAAGGGGTTTTCTCTCGAGAAGTTCAGAAAATAAACTTAAATAACTTGGCTAACTTTCTTTTTTTCTTTTTCGGAATTAACGAAAGCGTTTTTTTTTGGGGGGGGGGGTACCCTTCAAGGTAACCTCCAAAACTTTGGAGACACGACGCGAGAAAGATCATTTTTTTTCTCCTCGGTTTCCCTTATTTTGCTTTTTCGTGAATAATAAAAAGGATTTGAGAACCTCTTGAGGATTTTTTTTTTATGACATGAAATATTATTATCATTCAGGGGCGTTGGTTTTCAGTATAGAAATGTAGAATAAGACAGCGGAATTTCTTTTTGTAAATCTAATTTGCAATGTCTATTTTAAAGTATTTCGTTTTTATTTAGCATGGAACATTTGTTCTTCGTTATAAAGAAGAAATATTGATCATATCATCACTATTTATCTTAAAGTTGTATTCGAACTAACTTGCTGGTTAATTGGAATGAATTAATTTGTTGGCCAATGAAAGTCGGCTTTAAATTAACTAACAAATTGCTTTTTAAGGTTAAAATTCCAAGAAAAGTTTGATTTAATTAATTATTTCCATTTCCAAGAAAATGGAACTATTGACAACGTAAGTCGATAAATAATCGATATAAATCGCATCGATAATCGCAGAAATGACCATAATCAGTGATTCATTTTACTACATTAAATAATTTACGTTTTTACTACATTAAAACTTAAATTATTAAACGTAGCTCTGAGTTCTATGTTTGATCAAGCTTTTACTAATATTTTTATAGTAATGAGTAGTATCTTATCGCAACTAATTATTTATTATCTTGGTCCAAATATTGAGAAAGAATTTAGTAACTTGCTTTACTAGTGTTCATTATAGCTTATGGAATACTATTATCATGTAAAAATATTCTCACTGCGCTTGTAAACCATTTGTGAAATACTACTGCATACAGTAAAAATTACTTTTTATACCAAAATATTCATAAAAAGTAAATATATTATAAATAATTCTAACCATAAAATTGTCTATTTTTATACAGAGATATATAATTAATTTTCATATTATTCTTCGAACTTCTCATAAACCGTGTTCAAACTGGAGATGGTTTTTATTATAATATGTATTAATATTATTTTTAAATATGTGTTCCGAAAAATAACTAATAAAACAAATAATAAATAAAGATTTTTTCATTTAACTAGAAAGTTAATTATATTTCCCTATTATAAGTAATTAGTCATATAAATATTACTATAATTTCTGTTAGAATATCTTTCTAACTTTTCATTATCTGATGCTAATAACGTCTTCTTATTAAAATATAAATGCCTACCATAAATTGTTAACATAAATTATAAATTAACTACGTATCCATTATATATAAGTGGATATAAACATATACAAATACATGTACGCATACAATTATTGTTTTAAAAATAAATATATTTTGTATTATTTATTCATAAATGTTAGTGGTATTGAACAAAAAAATAGCGCGAGTACGGTGTTATTAAGCAGAGATTGGTTGGTTTCGGCATCGAGCCTTAGGGTTCGGTAAATCTTTTTATTATTTATCCCAAAAAATAAGGAAAGAAAATGTTTAAAACTGCGAGTGCGAATTAAACACACCGTTTAAATTCAGCGCGTACAAATCGATACATTCCTTTGATGTTCCGACATGGGGAGAATATCGTGGTTCGACGGTGCACAAGATTTTCATCCGAACCGATGAATGATGTTCACCTTTGTTTTGTTCCCCGAAGTTCGGAACGGAACGTTTAAATTGCAAGAGTGCTGATGAAAGATGAATGGTAAAACTAATGAAGCCAGGGAAATGAAGGAATTAATTGGACGGCGAAACTTCTAAGCTTATACAGCCCTTCCAGAGAAACGAATAATAGTTTCCGGATTTCAAATAATATTAATGATATAAATTTGCCATTAATGTGAAAACATACAGATTACATTGATGCAGTGTTTTGACTATAAATATGTGAAGGAATTGATGTTAGACAAAAATTGTGTAGGATGATTTGCAATAATAATCTCAAATAATAGGAAGCGGAGTGACTCGGGGAGAGCACTGAATTACCGTCCCGAAGGTCCTGGGTTCAAATCCCACTCGCTGGCAGACATTTATTTAATCTGTTAGCGGCCAGTGATGGATCATATGGGATTTAGGACCCTCCTGGGGCTCACCCAGCCTCTATAAAATGGGTACCCAAATTGAAGTGGAAATCTGGCGGTTCAGAGTGATTTAGGACAAATCACCTGCACAACAGTTGTCCAAAGAAACAGTACAATCTCTAACATGTACGTATCCCCAGACCCTTCGTAGATTGTAGTGGTAAAAGTAATCCAAAATCACTATTTACTGGTAGCACGAATATTTAAATTTATGTGTAAATAATTATTTCCTATTTGTTATTAGGATGATAACAAATAGAATAATAATAGAATAATTATAAATATTAGACCATGCTAGGAAATTTATTTTTCCTTCTACTTTTCTTATCGATAACAATTATTGTTATTTTTATATATTTTGTTAACTTCATGAGATTTAGTAGCAGACGTACTCCCGAATATTGGTAGCACGAATAGTAAAAAATATTCTGTGGTAGTATAAAAATAGGACTGTTAGAAACTTATATTAAAAGAACAGTTTTATTAACACAGGTTGAAATCAAGAATATAGAAGTTTTTCTTCTATTCGTAGGTTTTGAAAGAAATAGACCAATATTTATCACCGCTTGGAAACATGATTAAGTCATTTTATCTGGGTGTACCATCCAATAGACATGAGTGTGCCCAAGATCAAACTTATAATACCACGGCTTACTTCATTTGTCTCTTTAGAAACTTGAAAATTGACATATTCCAAAAAGAATCACAGGAACATGCTTAGTTAACATGTTTTATGTAACTAATTCTTAGACAAAATGTAACATATACGGAATATAAAACAGTCTTTCACAAAGAAAGGATGAATGGCCTGAAAAAAAATAAAGAAAAAATTCCTCTATATCGCTTCATGGCTTTGAGCACGTTCTTTCATATTTTGCTTTTAATTTACAAAACATGGTGAAGGATAACTCTTTATTTATCCTACATAACATTTAATTAATATGTCTTTTTTTATACTTTTGTGGGGGGGGGGATTGAGTCGTAGAAAATGTTAAAACATTTCTATCAATTACGCAACGACAGTTAGTGTAATCAATTAAGAAGATAGTCCGGACAGCTTACAGGAATATCATAAAATATTGAATAATAAACATATATATTTAATGAGGAAATAATTACCACTATGTATTTACTGTTATTCGCGATCACCAAATCGGAAAATATCTTTATGTTTTTTTATTTTTCTCTGAGAAGTTGATTATATTTGCAGTGAAGTGGTCCAATTAGAAATTTTTGTATAATAAATAATCATAAAATTTGTCTATGCTTTCATAATTGTTGTTAGGATTTTGCAAACCCTTGTAGTTTATATTGATTGTTGGGTTATTTCTTGTTGATCGCCGAATTCGTGCTTACTGGGCAATATAAATTTGCAAGCGACTGGTTCAGTTGTGACAAAACAGGGACTGGAGTAACAAATAGTGATTCCTCTTTATGACAGGAATTATTAATACTCAATATCACCCTATCTTGAATATTTTTTTATAATTTAAAATTAGTTTATTAATATTATTTTCTTTTTTTTTTTTACAGGTTCGCTGATGTTGAAGATGTAGATCAAAACGCAATTTTCAACAAAATTTTTTTGTTCGATTCATGTAAAGTTGACATCAGTCCTCTCACTGATTCACCCATCATGCACAACGTTGAGTGTTTAATGTAATGCAATATATAATAAATATTTGTTAGTTTTAATTGTTTTGTTTTTTATGAAAAACTCGTGCTAAATCCAAAATTATTTATTTTAATCACTCAAAATATACTAATCCACCAATAAACTACAAGGAAAATAAAGCAATAAAATCATGGCTGTACTGAAAGATAGTGTGTATTTTAATCTATATCATATATACCAATGTGTTTGATCGATTGTAATATATAATAAGTATTTACAATTTTTGTTGCTTTTTTTTTCAATGAACAACTAGTGCTACATCGAAAATTACATATTTTAATTGGTGAAAAAAATATTAGTCCACCGAAAAACAACAAGATAAATTAAAAAATAAAATGATGACTGTACTGAAAGATAGTATGTATTTTAATCCATATAATACATAGAAAAATTGTATTCTTATATATTTGTTCTTGACTTAAAAATAATTATTTACTTGAAAATGTATGTAAATAAAATAATCCTAGAATAGGACACAAAATGATATGCAATAACTAATATCAAGTACTTTTATTTACTTTTGAGCATTTAATTTTATATCTTTCAATAAATAAATCTTAATGCGATAAGTTAAATTAAAACTGAAGACAAAGAAACTAAAATAGGCATATATTTTTTAAAAATTGATATTGCAAAAATATAATTTATGTTTAAATAGTTATTTCCTCTATCTTATTCAGAAGGAGAATGATTAGAACATGTTAGGAAATTCGTTTTCCCTTCGACTTTTCTCATCGATAGCATTGTTCTTTTTATATATTTTGTTTGCTACAGTCAAATTATGATAATTGTTTATGCCACTCAGAAGGAAAAATAATTACTAAGATTTGGAGAACAATATTAGAAAAAACCATTGTCTCAAGTAGTTATAAAACAATGGACACAATTCTGAACAATTAAATAAAAGTACTGCCTTCAAGATAATTTTATATTTTGGAGTAAATGATAAGAAAACTGAAAAAACTGATTTTAAAAATGGCCAATCAATGCCCAAAAAGTTCCGAAATTTAATATAATATAAATTAGTTTCCCTTAGATGTAACCCTTTTAAATAATATAACCCATGTAGGTGAAGTTAGAGAATAATCAAAAGAATTTCGAAATTATGATAACTCGTATTTACATTGAAATAAATGTTTTTTTATACATTTAACATATATTACATATGCTTATAACAGGAAACATAATTATTTGTATTTGAACTTTATTTTACAAATTATCATAATAATTTGTTAAAGGTTTCCTAATGTACTGAAACTGTTTTATCAATAATTTAATTATATCAAAGGTTTTAAAGTTAGCGTTGATTTTGTATTATTATGATTATATGATTGGAATATTAATTAAAATTTTATTTTTCAACTTGAATGATAAGAGAACAATCCGGTTAGTAAAAATATTTAATTTAATTTTTCAGTCTTAGGTCGATAAAAGAAATGGGGTCTTCGATCTTGGGTTCAGTGTGTGGTTGAGATCGTACTGTTTCTAAGCCAACGGTTTTGCAGAAAGATTTGTTCAAGATCATATTCAACAGCCAGGTTTTCCACCCATTAATGATACCCAATAAACAGAAGCTGTGTAGATCCCAGAGAGTTGATCCTCGGACGTGATAAACTTACCGATCCTACAGCTCAGTAACTCAACCTTATATACACTGAGCGAACCCTCCCCTTAATTACATTATTATTCCTCCTATATATGAAAACCGCTCATATCTCGTACAGAATAAAAAATAGAAGTAAATAATAAGGTTTATTCCTTTTAACCATCGAGATATTAATCAATTTGTAGCACGGCAGTTGTCCTTTTTTAAAGGGATTAAAAAGTCCTTGGTTATGTCGTTCTTCGGTAGGGACGTAAAATGGGGTCCCAATCTTGTCCGATGTCATGTACCTACTCGCAAAAATCTTTATCCTATTTAAACCTGGATAGGCAAAATTTAGAGCTCCCACTGTGGCGTCGCCCGATTATCCATAAGTAGCATAAGGTGACGTTAAATAAATAACCGACCTATTAATAAATTTTAATATATTTCGTACACTGCCGCATCTCATGGGGTGGATTAACTCCATTACTTACAGTTCGGGGAATGGATAAAAAAGGATGAATAAATTTCTAGAAATGTGAAAATATTTAAAAAATCGTGTTATTTTTATAATGTTTCTGAAACGTAATTTTTAAAGCTTCTGTGGTTGCCATTGGAATGCAAACAAACCCCAATGCTACGTTTTTGCAACGGGAATCACGTTCGTTTGTATTGTTTATTTATTCGTCCGTGTCATGCAGTGCTTTTGGTTAACATGTATATTACAAGGTCGTGAGTATATGTAGATCATTTATACATATATATATATATATATATATATATATATATATATATATATATATATATATATATATATATATATATATATATTTCTTTGAAATATCATTGTCTTTGAAAACAAGTGGATGGTTATTGTTGCAAATAATACAGCATGTTTTAATAATAGGAAACATTAATTGGGAAAATTAGGTTACACGTGGAGGAAAATGTATTGTCAGATTCGTCCTCTCATTCCTTCTGTACAAAACTATGTTATCATATCATTGTGACATAAAAAATTGCTTAGTTAAGAAATAAAAAATATTTGATCATTATAAATTTGTCATAATTAATATTAATTAAAAGTAAGATACATGTGCATTGATACAAAGAAATAACTGCATCACGTTAAATAGTATATGGTTAGGTGATTATATATAAACCTTATTATTGTTATGTATATATATAACATCTCTAATATTATTACATGCGATTTATGATGCAGGTTTGATTATAGCATTTATTCTTTGTTGGCTACAACAAACAGTAATACCAAATGGGTATTACAAAAACAAAACAATAATTATAAACTAACGTGATCCGAAGTGGTCAATACGAAATGATACATATTATAAATTACAGGTTATTTTTTCTCATAATGATTCTGTTTGTTTATAAATACAATATATTTATATACTATGTATATAAATTTAATACTCGATATTTGTCCAGCTTCATATCAGTTCATCAGTTTTGTATTACTTGCAAAAAGAATTAGAACTGATATGTCTAAAATCAACTATTCACTTTGCTCGTAGGTTAATGTATTTAAAAAAAAATTTCATTATAAAAAATTATTTGTTGAAATTTACATCTGTATAATCGAATACATCAAGAAATATTATGAAAGATAACTAATGGCACGATATAAAGGCAAGAAGAGAAACTACCCAATGTTAATACTTAAATAAATTCAACTTAAAAGGTCACGAGGCCATCTTCTTTTCAGTGGATTTGATTGGGAATTAAGTTTGTCATGAAAAGATAGATATCGGATTGGGGCCAAATCAGTAACAAATGGGACATTAAGGTTATTATTGGTTACTTTGTTAGTAATTAAGAAGTGTTGAGAATTTTATGGTGGATTTTGGTTTGTAAGGATAGGCGAATATATAATGTGTAAAAATCATAATCAATTACTGCTGCAAAAATTTACGATTAGGATTTACTACTCCAGTGCTTCGTAATACAAAAAAAACTGTAGTTTATTTTTCATTTATACTTTCGCTATGATGTTCGTGACTAATTTCATCAGCCGTTCAGAAGTATATATATTTTTTAAATACAAGATATTGTTTTGTAGATAAAGATATTTGATATAGATTACATTAATGAATAGTTTTTTTTGTTTAATATATGTTGTTTACTTTAGTGGTTTAATAAATCTAAAAGAAATAATAGGCTCTTAGACTCCAATAAAAAATAAATAAACGACCAATCCTTATTTTTTAAATTTTATTTTGTTCAGATAAATTCAATCTGATATGATTGAATGGGATTTAAACTTTAGTTTTTATTTCAGATTTCACGAATAACCTTCGAACTTGTCATGTTTAGTCATACAGTAATTATTATTTAATTAAATGCTGATAACTAATTAATATTCATGTAAAGAAATTATTGCATGCCACTTATTTTTTTTAACTTTTTAAATACTCTATGATTTGTGTTATTATGTAGCCTTCTGGCCAGATATTTATTATGTTTCTTTTTCTGTTCATGTTTGTTATTCCAAAGGGGCTTAGCCCCAAAATAAAGTTTTTTTTCTTTTATATTCTATTCTATTCTAAGAATGAATGAATATAATTGTTTTGTTTTTTTTTATTTTAGTTTTATATGTGTGAGCATGTGTGTACCAGAAACACACACAAAAACACAAAACAAGAAAAAACACTGCAATTGAACGGGGCTAAGTATATAAGAAACTATCAGGTTGTTGTAACAGAAGCTTACAAAGAAGAAGTCTCCGAAGCAGACTTTCCTAATTGCTTAGGTATAAAACTTTGAAACTTATTCGTTCGGGTTCGATATAATGCGGGTAACATCTTGGCAGAACTTTGCGGTAAACACAACCTACGCCCAACTTGATAATGAAGGTAGATAAAGCCATTAGCTATAAACACATGGGAGTCTTTGCCTTTAACCCACTCCCAATCTTTTGCTTTCAGCGGCGGTGATAAACTGTTTTATACCCTTAGCCATAAATTTATGACAAGAGTTCAAAGGGAACTCGTGAAAACAGCTAACCACTAACAAGCGACTAGTTACCCTGGCATATTAAACACCACTTACCACTTTAATGGAACTTAGTTCTAGCATGTAATCACATTCATTTCAGAAGATTAAGGTCTATAGATAAAATTCTTTGAAATGAGAGTTTATAATTAAAGCATACTCCAAACAGAACTGCCTGAGCTCCTCAATAGTTAATGCAAGTTTCGATGGAGAAGTTTGGGCTGTGGCGTCGCCGGAGTAACTCAATACAGGTTTAATTGTTTAACGGATTGCTCATTGCTAAATATTAATGAAGTGATTGGTGTGTATAATTGGCTTTCACGATAAACCTATTGAGAAGTTTTTTTAAATCATAAATTTTAAATAAATGTCTTTACGAAACTGAAGGTTCAATGCCGATTATACTTACAGTATATACCTGGAAACTTCACTCTGAGACCAGATTTATTAATTAGAAAATAAGGTTGGAAGTTGAAGATCCAACACTATCCTCCCACTTATGTTGTATCCGATCCCACGGAACTTTGGATATTATCATATTTTATTCTTTTAGTAATATATTGGTTACCCTATATGGTACGTTACGTACTAGTTGTTTGTCTGGGTGTAGAGTTTTTAATATTAAAAGGAAATCTATTTTAGCCGAATCTGCTGTATTTGGTTTTACGAGACATTTACGTGTAACTTCGTTGTGTAATAAGGACTCATCAAAGGATTTCAGATAGTAATGATTGGATTTACAAGGAATTTTTCTATGATTAGTCTTTAGGAACACCAATGATTAACTGCATATGAAAAAAATTCCTTCTGATCGAGAATGATACATTTTTTGTTGATGAATTATATAGAACACTTTGTCAAGTGAATCCTGAAAAATCGGAACCTGCAAGCAGTTTCATATCGTCTCTTGTATGACAATGCAAGACACTTGTATAAATAAAATCCTAGGTAGCGGATCTGCCATCTGCGGATCTGATAGAGTTTCCATTTCAGTTAATAATTGAAAATATATATATTTTTTTAACAAATTATATATAAACTTATCCCCAAATTATGCCGCGACATCTGAATCTATCCTGAAATGCCCCGTAGTGAATACAATATTGTGAACTATTTGTGAAGTAGAATAGTGGTCAGAAAGAAGAGTTCAGTCGTGAAAAGTGGCTGAATTGTATCATTAATAAAAAAAGAGAAAATCTGAAAAAGATGTAAATAATTCTGTACGATTAAAACTGTGAAGATTCTAGATACCCAGTGGAGCCCTGATAAGTCACGCGACAGTTGCAACCCAACGCCACGTAAATATATTTTTAGTGGACGAAACTGATACACTTGATGAGAAGTGTACAAGTTCCAGAATTCAAAAGACATTGTAGTAATTGTTCATCAGAATACAAGATAATAAAGGAAAATGGATGAGAAAAGGGAATCGAAAAAAAAGTACGGTTCAAAAAGAAACCATAAATGAATCGCAAGATCCAGAACTAGATTTTTTCAAAGAAGGAAAACATAATTTTTTCTTACGAAAATTCTTGTTCAACAATTATTGTAGATGATGTATTTATAAATATTTTTCATCATCTGATATGACCAACTCATAATAAGACCTAATAATCAAAAAGCGATGTAAACATTTTTTAACCTAAAAAGATAATTCCCTTCGAAATTTCTATCTTCTTCTTTTCCGGCTATACAGTCCAAGATGAACTCCATGAATGGTTCACTTTCATTTCCGCCCATAGCCTGTCTCCTCCAGATAGTCACCTCAATTTTTTAAAGGTCTTCCTCTGCGTCCTTAATCCACCATTTACTATAATTTTAAAATTTCTGTAGTTCCCTCTATAAACCAGCTCCGCTAGGTCTGAAATGCTTGACCAAATATTATGAAGAAAAAAAATAATCTAAATTTATAGCCCTGAATAATAAAAAAGATAAAAATCAACTTGAGAAACAGAGGAATCCAATCCAATATTTTCAGATTTGATTTTAACATAGTGGCCATTAAAACGTTGTTTATTCATTATCTATTTAATTGTTACAGAAAGACATTGTTACAGAAAGTGTCATGTTTCTCCATCATTCTATAGCAAACATCAAGTTGTATTCATAGAAACATAGTGCAGAAACGTAGGGGATGTTACTGTGTGAGAATAAATATAATTAACAAACAAAATGGCGGTCTACATAGACACTCATATCCCCCACCCACATCACCTATTGTTTTGTGTATTCCATAGTATTCCTATTGTGTGTCGTGTTCTGAATGGGAAGGGAGGAAAACTAGAAGTTGGATGGTTAATTATGGTTGATGCCATGGTTATTAATAGAGGAGTTGAAGTGGGGTACGCTTGGGATAAGGGACACGTGGTCTTTGCTCGATAGAGTTTTATATAGGCCAACAAAGGGGTGAAATTTTATGAGGAAAGGGTCTTATGATAAGTTAAAAGGAGTGTCAAGTAGGGCTTTGAGAAAACAATGGCCTTCGAATCTTTATTATTTAATTCCAATTTACCATCCATGGAATATATTATATTTAGGCCTATTTACGATTTAATAAAATGCATGCAATAAAAAAAAAAAACCTGTAGCACTACCATCCATGGAGGGTTTTGGGTTCAATACATGGTAGAGAATGTACTGTTTGTTGTATAGGGAGGTGATTTGTTCTAGCTCAACGACCATATTTTCCCCCTTATTTTGGGTACCCACTTTATAGAGGCAGGTTGAGCCCCAAGAGAGCCCTAGAGCCCATAGATTCCATCTTCGGGCGCTAACAGATTAAATACATGCATATTTGTGTTAAAAATTAAATTCGATGAATTGAATCAATGAATTTTATGTTAGTACATTTCTTAAGTTATAATAATTATAAAGAGTAAAATTTTCTAATATTATATCACTCGCTTCTTCTAGTAATGTTTCTTTTGGTGGTATGGATTTTTTACTTTTGGTTCTTTCATTTATAAAGATTTTCCAGTTTCCCCTGAAAATATTTAAATAATTCTCACTCATTCTCAAATATTCATAAACTTCGTTCCATCATTAATCAATGCCTTTCGCGAGGAGGAAAATCCTCTTTCACTTTCGGTTTTTAGACATATCTCATTTCTTTTATGCCGAGCTTTAAATTATTTTTCTTTCTTTTTTATCTGAGATTGGAGAAATCCTTGCTGAATCGTACTTAAACCCACCACTGATATCATGAAAATGTTGCCATTTATAATTTAATATTAAACTTAGCTATGACAATTAAATATTAAGTAGATGTAACATAGATGAAGATTATCATTAGATAATAGCATGAACATTAAAAAAAAAAAAAAACTTTGCAACACTTCTATTTGTAATGATTATGTTATTTATTTAATGTTCAGACATTCTTGTCTATTATAGATTTCCCTGGTTCATCTATAAAGTTTTGCATCGTTTTTAATTAAACAAGGGAATTTATTGGAATCCTCAATCTTTTTGTTTTCTGTTGGCAGTAAAGACTATGTGAATCCGAGAAATGTGGTCATACCGCATGCATATATCGCTAGCGAGAGCACAGACTGCCTTGAGGGGGCCCCTTAACCACTTGTTGCTATGAACAATGTTGCATCGAAAGGATGACTAGTGTCTTTGAGGTCGAATCGCCAGTCCACACCCACCTATGTACATTTGGGTCAAGAACAGTGGTAAATCGGTTTAGATCCAAGGATTATGGCTATTCGGAGTTAGCGGGCGCACGATGACCTATAATTCTGTCCCCAAAGCAGACCATCAACCAAACCTCAAGGCTTTAACATCTTTGATATCCACAACGCTAATCCTCTTAGAGGTACACGGGGTAGGGTCATCACTCCTACGCCCGGTCTTTGTAGATATATTATGAATATAATTAGAGAAAAAATAACAAATTATTTTCAAAAATTAATTATATATGATTCGAGATTGATAAAATAGTACTTATTTTTCTTATTAATAATAGCTGGTTGGTACAAAATATATAATTTATTGATTATCTACCAAAGATGTTTTGTTTTGTTTATTTTTATTGCCATCAAATCAGCTTCGATAGCTACGATTAGTCAGCTAGGTTTCACAAACCGTGAACCTAAATGCTGATTTGAAAAAAATATCAATACTGGCAAATAAGATTTTATTTTGCCTTTAAAATAGGTTAGTTGGGTAAATTTCGTGACGATTTTATTTAGGCGCAGTATATTTTAAAAAACGATTATTTTTATAAATATTAGCATGCAGTTGCAATTAATTGTTGGATTTATGTCTATCCTGTTTTAACGTTTATATATATATATATATTATATATATATATATATATATATATATATATATATATATATATATATATATTAATAAAGTTTAATATAGAATAATAAATGGATGTAATAAGAATACCATATTGTAAGTGAAGAATAATGGCTGTTTTGAAAAATAAAATAAAATGTACAGATATGTGAGTTAAAATCCGATTGTCTCTGTCTAAAATATGATGTGACAATTATTTATTTATTAAATTAAATAAATAATCTGAAGTTATATCTTATTAAAAACACACAACAACCTTGTACAAAAACATCTGTATACACTGAACAAACAATACTTCTATAAGACCATTTCTAAATAGCATAATCCTACTCACAAACTTGTCATAAATTGCCTCTTATTTAACATATCAGAACAGTTAAAGCAGAAAAAAAATATACATATATTTTTATTTCTACCTCTTGAAATTAGCATTTAACATCAGTTGTTTTATAAACAAAAAAATGTTGAATGAGTATGCCAAAATCATTCCCTAAAGTCATAATCTTTATGAAAATAAATTACTAATTAAAACAGAATTAATTAAAGTACAGTCGGTTCACGATCGGAACGGATCAAAAGTTACAATTGAAATGGAAAAGTTACATTTGAATTGGAAAGGGTTACATTTGAAATGGAAAAGGTGACAATTGGTTTAGAAAGGGTTACAATTGACTTGGAAATGTTATACATTTTAATAATTAATTTCTGCCGCCATCATCAGTTAAAAAGTAATTATTTTTTATTCAAATAAAAGATCAGTATAAAGAAATTATAAAAAATCATCATAGACAGGACAATGAATATTCCTTAGAGCTTCGATGTTGATAAGGGCGGAGAATGGAAGGGATGAGGGGTTGCAAACCTTATTACTGTATACACTCTGAGAAGAATTGGATATTAAAAAAAATAAAAAAAGTGGTCATTCCGTTATAAAATTGGATACCAATTACGTCAAGTAATAAAACCATCCTAATACCGAATAATTGAGGAGGCCCAGACGCTGTAAGCGGGTTGTCGCCCCAGTTATGAACAATCGCTTGAATATAACAAGCGTTTTTATATTTTTAATGATTTATTTTCTTTATTGTTTAAATCTCTATTATTTTTGTTAATCAACTACTGCTATTATAACTATTATAATAATTAGTAAAATATAATTTCAGCATAGAAGAATTTCGCTAAAAATACAAATTTGTAAATTTTTGTTATGCAATAACAATAAAAATTCAATAAAAAATAATTTATGCCGCTCATAGTAAGCTGAACCCGGAGAATTTCTATTGTAAAATATTTAAATGTTATGTAATGGCTATAGACTATACTTTTTTAATAACACCTCATAATTGTAAATATTAATTACATATAATTTCACATATAATTAATTACAATATAATTTTAGTAACCTAATTGTTTCAATGAATTTCTTCATATAATATAATAACAAGTATATAATTGAAAAATAAAAACGTATCAAATATATTTTCGGCGAAGAAAAATTGGGATACTGAAAAGAAAACTGTTAAGTTTTTTTATGCAACAATGTAATAATAAAAAAAAAATAATATCGCTCATAGTCAATTGACCTCGACACCAATTATATCAAATAAGCTTTAAATTTTATTTTAAGCTTATAGAATGGATTTTTCTATAACGTCTCATAATTGTAAATTTTAATTAAATATATGATATTATTTAAGGAACTAAATTGTTTTAATGAATTTCTTTTATATACTATTATCTAATCTTCATAAACAGCTAAACAAAAAAAATATTATAATAATAAGTATGGAATTAAAAAGTAATGCGGTTCAAAAATATTTTCGGCAAAGAAGAATAGAATTAATGAAGACATAACTGTGTAAAACTTTTTTATGGTACAATATAATGAAATAAAATGAATGCTGCCCATAGTCGAGTGACCCCGTGCAAGAATTTCTATTATATAATTTTAAATGTTATTTTAAGCCTATATAATGTCTTTTTTATAACCCCTCATAATTATAAGTTTTAATTAAGGATATGATATTATTTTAGTAACTAAATTGTTTTAATGAGTTTCCTTTATATAATTTCTATGTCAAATTTTTTGAATAAATTAAATATATATAAGCCTACTTTTCATTGCTCTACATATTATAATGCACATACAAAAAAAAAAGAAAGAAAAAATGCATTTTTTTCTAGAAATAAAAAATTATATCAATACATTCTCTGTATTATTATAACAGACCTAATTTCGAAATATTGGAATACGATTTTGATTAATTTTTTTTAAATCGGTGTATTTTGTTTCCTTTTAAATTCAAAAAAAGTGCTATATTGTTTGTAACGGCTTAAATAAGTAATAATAGTGGCATTGTAATTTGCTAATTTTTAAAATTACTTATAATGAAACTGATCGAACACGACAAAATACAAAACAAGTGTAGTTCCTTGATCCTTTGAATAACAACACAGATAAAATATTTCACTAAAAATTATTTTATGTAATTTTTTATATTTATTAAATGTCATATAATAAATCTCAGAGGTAATATTTATGCATGATTACTAGAGATTATTGAAATATAATATAATATATATATATATATATATATATATATATATATATATATATATATATATATATATATATATATATATATTTGTATATGTGGATATAATGTTTTTTTATTTCTTAAATGTCCATGTATATATATTTATTTTTTCTTTGTTTAGTTATAAATGTTTATTTTTTTTTAATAATTAATAAATTCTTTTAAACTCCAAGGGAATATTAATTATATGTGTATCTAAATATATATAGTTCAAAATAGTCGAGTAGTTGAATACTTTCCTGATATGAAAAAACTTTGTAAGGAGTGTACTGTGACAGTTCTAAAAATTGGGGTCAGAGTTTCCAACTGGCCTTTATGTCCAAGGTCCCACGAGTTCTAAAAACAGGTCCCAAGGGTCAATTTGGGACACAGGTATTTGAGCGCGCTCTTTTACACTACATTGGCTATTAAATTGATACTTGGTTTTGTTATTTTTTTAAATTTTGGTGTGAGTATATTTATCGAGATATAGATAATTTAAATCAAGATAAAATTTAGATTTTTTTAATGGAATAAATATAGGATCCATAATATGAAAATAAGTCTTATCCCTATATAAATAATTCCCTCTCTAAACCACTGTAAACCATGAATGTTTTGTGTTTCGTACATGGTAGCGATTGTACTGTATTATGACAACGGTTGACTGAGTTCACGCTCAACCGGCAGGTTTTTTACCTTAATGTAAGTTAAAGCTATCCAATTTAATTAATATTGCACAGGTCTTTGAAACCGAAATCCTCAGCAAGTAGCTCAGCATTCTACAAAGTGAGCAACTCCATTCCCTAGTATTTGATATATATATATATATATATATATATATATATATATATATATATATATACACATGTATGTAAGAGACATACACCAAACGTCTTTCATTTGAATGTTACTAATACGGTTACTATGGTAACAGCTGTGAAAAAACCGGGGAGGTTATGACGAATTTGCTATTAGTGTGTGAAATATAAGTTCTCAATACGAGTTATTTAAATCAGTTAAAGGAACATGCTGTTATAATATAAATAAATGTATGGCCTGATATTTATAAGAATTATGAGGACAGTTTCAATACTTATGATGAAAACTGATCTTGAGTTACCGTGAAAACGGTTAGAGTAATTCAATATAAATTTAGTGACGTACCAAGGGACTTAATAAAAAGTGTAAGGCGATATAAGATCAGCACAGGCAAGTCCATAAGATCTAATAATAAACGATAAAAAAGGTTTATGCCCGCGCAATTGCGAGACATATCGCAAGTGACGTACATCTTGAAGTACTTGTCGGTATCCTATGTGATTTGTCTCGTCCGATATACCGAGCTCTGAATATGACGGGAAGAAGAGAACATTTTTCGGGAAGCAGTTTTATTATGTAAATTAAGTGGAACTAATTAAAAAGTCGTATGGATGAATGTGACGTTTTTAAAATATGATTTTTTAAATGATCAGCGTTAAAATCCGCTACTTTAAGACCCAACTTACATTTAAGGTTTATGATTTAATTAAGCACTTAAGTTATTCTGAGATAAGTTGTGGCTTAATAAAATACCCCTCAGAGGACAATAAGGACACCTTCCCACGAGGCCAATCGCAGAAGTCCACTCCGCTACGACGTTCCCGAGGCAAGTTCTCCCGAACAAAATAACCCGGGGGTGATGAAGACCGCTTTAAGCCAGTTCGAAAGCACAAGTTATAACTCGATACTAAACGCCTCAATAGCATAACTTGCTTGATTCCATTTATGTTTAATTGTGGTAGTGCCTAAAGGGATGCTTTATGTATTATTCCCTTTGGCCTCTGATGGATGGAGTCCATCAAGCTCAAAGGAAGCAAAGAGTGGCTACTTCGTTTATTCTGTCATTGCCGGGATAAAATCATCTCGGTTTTAATAGTCTGACAGATGCTTTTTGCAAGCATATTCTGACAGGATGGAACCTTTGGTATTCAGAAATTTATTATAAAAAAGAAATAATCGTCATATATCTATTCGATGGGCGATTACGCTAGGTTATGCATGCGTGTGCTAGTTTCCAAACAAATTGATCAGTCTCTGGCTTATGGTCATACTACTAGATCTCTTAACCAACAGCTTTCGTTAAAACCTTCGGTCATCAACGTCTGTGGTTCTTCGTTAAAATTAGGAAGCTATAATGTTTTGAAAAGACCCGGATGGGTTCGGTAGTGGAGTGGACTCACGGTATTCACAGTTCGTCGTAAAAGGGGATTAAAGTGACGACTGTCCGTTGGCCTCTTACCTTCGTCCCATCCTGTCCTTCTAATGGTCCTTACTATCCCTTCCCTTTACTCCTTGAAGTTCTTAAACTCCCGTTACCCTACGGCCTAAACCCAAGTTTAAGGGCAAAGGGAGTAAACTCCTACAGAAAAAATATATTAAAAATGTATCAATGGTATAAAATGGTGGATATACTTGAAAAAAACTGAGACACTGTTTTTATAAAGAGCCTATTCCTTAAATATAAATTAGATTAAAAAAAATATGGACTTAGAAGTACGTATAAATGGTAAGTTTTTGATAGACCTATTACCGTAAATGCGTAAATAGAGAACAGCAACGAGCAAGATAAGGATAATTTTTATGATGTGCTTTCTCGGGAATGGAATTAACTACTCAGACATGCTATAAACAATTATGGGCGATATAAATGCGGAAATTTTTAAGGAGATAGAATTCAGGCACACTTTCGTGTCACGTAGCCACCGTGTGTTCTACAATAATGGATTGAAAAAGATTGGTTTTGCTATGAACAAGTACTTCTATTAAAAACGTACAACTGCTACACAAGCATATTCAAAGGTAAGCGTGGATATCCCCAGATGGAGAAGTGAGAAATCAAATCGACCACGTTCCGAAAGATGTTCATAAGAAACGAGACTCGGAAACACTGATGAGAGTAGTCATCTAGCCGAAGATGTTTACTTCGACCATTTTCTAATTAAAGTATTTAACAACAATAGTCGAAAAGTCAGAAAAGATGACTAGATTTATTAGCGGGTTGCTTAAACAAGAAAATAATTCTGACACAAGTATAAAATAAAATAAATAGAGCTCACTTGCTCATTGAAGAAGGAGAAATTCGTCATATGCAAATGAAACGTAGTTTCTTATCAAATAGTATAAGACTCTGGGGATCAATGAAAAAATGGTGTAGAAAATAAGAAGGACAAAAATAATAATAATAATAGTAGTTTTTTATTGCATTCCTACAGAACCGCCAAGGACTGCGAATTAACAATTAATATAATTTTATGGATCAAAGTCAATCTAGATCAAACGCTTTTGAAGGCTGAAGAGGACTGTATATTCCAACGTTGGATAAAGTGGAGGAACTATCTATAACCTCGGTTTTACTCCCGGAAAAGAGCTATCTGACCCTCACTTCTCTTAACAACACAATAGATAGAATTTCGGGAACTGTGCAATTAATCGGATATAATTTCTGTAAAATCAGAGCGAGTGTTAACTTAGATATGTGGAAAGGATCGGAGAAGATTGTAGATAGCTGAGAAAACTATAATATGAGAGGCCAAAGGACGCTTAAGCTGCGAAGGATCGATGATGTAGAGGACGATTTGTAGTGAATGGGAATCTGACAATGGAGAAATCGAGCTGCTGATAGAGAGGATTGGAAGGGCATTGTTGTCGAGGCCAAGGCACAACAATGGCTGTTGAGCCACAAAAAAAATAATAAATAAATAAAAATAAAACTAGGCAACCATAAGAAGAATAACAATATTAACAATATTTTATTGAGACAAACTCGTTTTTTCTTGATTCCTTCAACTGATTGATTAGACATCATAAAAAATGTCTGTTGCTTATCATAATATAATCATCATCGGTATTCAAAGCTCCACATCATGTATTTTATGCAATTTTGTGTAAAAAAATGAATAATTTTGAAAATTTGGCAAATTCGAATTTTCAAGTTTATTCATTTTGTGTTAATTTTGTGTTGTCTGGCTGGAACATTATTTTCATTGATTACAAAAAAAATGGACCATTATAACCCTTGAAAGGTCTGGAGTTCAGTAAGTGCTATATACTGTACTGTTTCTTGGACAATGGTTGTGCAGGGAGGTGATTTGTCCTAGATCACGCTCAACCTACCGACGTTTTCCTCTATTTTGGGTACCCACTTTATATAGGTTAGCACTCAGCAGGGTCCCAGATCCCAAAGGATCCGTCCCCAGAAGTTAAAATAAATAAAATCTTCCACAGCTGAATTTAAACTTGGGACTTTCGGCACGGTAACTCAAGGCTCTACCACTAAGCAACCCCCTACATTGCTTAATAGCAGAAAACTTGAGAGTTAATATTTCAAGGTAATTTGAATCCTGTTACTGAATTATAAACAAAAACCTCCAATTTTTCTTTTTACACTTTTCCCTGATTAATTTTCTTGTGATTTGGAACTAAAACCCTAGGTAACAACCATGGTGAACGTCGTTAATTTGGTTTAAAGTAATTAATTAATCTTCAGAACCTAACCGGTAATATTTACTAGTGTATTATTAGTGCACCAACTTTGATGATTATGATCAATAAATTATAAAAGTTTTAACCGAGCTTATACCGAACGTTGATTTGACACCATTTATTTCTATGTAAGATACCAACAAGAATGTAAATACTGTTTTCTAAATTGACAATCATAAAAGGTATTGATGTTATCAGCATTTACTACGGTCTTGTAAAGATTTTTAAAAATTTAATTTGAAATACATAATAATAATAATAATACTATTAATTAAAATTTGGCAACATAATTTAAATAAATTTTAATTAAATTAACTTTTAATACAAAAATTTTAGGAAACATAAAGTTTATTACTTAAAAAAAATAAAGTAAAAAGTCCCATAGTAAACACTGAATTTCAATTAACATTCTATCTCACTTAAACACGACAATTTATCTTTCTAGTTCTATATAATTTATTGCTAGTAACCATATGAGAAGGCAACAGGATGTAAACGGTTATACAACTCAAACCAGAAACACCTGGTAAAATTATGGTATAACGTCACAGTTATTATAATGAAAGGTGAAAGTTATCGGTGTGGATAATGAACGAAGCGGCAATTAATTTTGAAACTGCTGAACTCAGTGGAAAGGAAATGTGTACAAGGCGCTGTTTGATCGCTTCAGTATCGAACACTTCGGGACTTCTTGAGATTTGTTTTCGTATCAAATAATTTTCCGCACAAAATTCAGTTTGGATATTAGCATGTTAATATTACGGAATAAATGAATAAGTAACGATTCTAAGAAAGTTGTTAACGATGTCGTATATGAATGTAGCAATAATGGAAGACGAATACGTGTATCTACGTTTCGGCCTCTTTTTTATAATTATTATTATAATGCGGAATGGGGTACGAAACGTACATCGTGAGAATCTTTAATGAGATACTTCTATATTTATCTGAGATCTTATCGGTATATAATACTTCTTTTGAAGCACATTAATTCCATTTGGATTAGGTAATATCTTCAGGTTTCTATATTGAATGTTTATAAATACTTCAGCCTGTGAGAGGCAATAGCTTCACATAAACACAGAATATTCTGAGCCGTTTCTTCATCTCCTAGGCACAAACGGCTCATCATTCACTCATTTAATTTTCTTGAGAGAATATTTTAGGAGAAGTAGGCCTCCAGGAGTAGCGTTATTGATCTCAACTTGGTTTTTGTCGGACTTTAGGCCTTTTACTTTTAACCAATTGATGAAGAGTTTGGATTGTTTTTTTAAATGTTTTTAAATTCACTATAGTACTCTTTTTCCCACCTGACAGTTTTATTCCCTTAAATAAATAAGGGAGACTGGTTCGAATTAATCGTTGTGGATTTTTAGGATAATCCGTGTTTTAACTAACTACCAAGGGTACAAATCCGCTTCCTGAAAATAACGTTTAAAAAAATGTTTCTTGGGCGTATTATTCATGTTTTTTTTTTTGCTGTTATTCTCTTTCTACCCTGAGGATGCCTGAATAGGCGAAATATTGGACAGATAATTTCAATTTCTGTTTTAGTTTGGAGACTTAATGGCTTTTCGTTGAAATTTTTTCCACGGTCTTAATATTTTTGTAAGGTCCCTTTTTACTTTTCAATATTAATATATTTTTGTGGAATAGCCATAAGTCCATTGGTTTCTTGATAATGTTCTTTTTTTTTATTGCATTTTTATTTTCATTTTTTCATATAGTCTTTTGTCTTATGTTTTGGTGTTGTTTACTATTATTATTTTTTTTTCCTGTTGTGCTTTTTGGTGTTTGATGAGTGTATGTTGAATTTTCAAATTCTGGAGTATTTATCAGCTGTTTTTATCTAACCTTATCCAGCCGGGGTCGAGTAACCTTTCTTATGATTCATTAGTTGCATATGAGCCTTGGATGTTGGTGGGATGTTGGGAATTTTTTCCACGGTCTTAATCTTCATTGAATATTCAAATTTTAAATAATGTTTTATATTGAACGGTTTTCTATTACGCAAATTAAAGCTCTGTTTTTAAAATGTGATAATACATAAATGATTATAAAACTGTTTTATTAATATCTCGTTCATGGTATACCAAACATTGTATGGTCATTTTACTATTTTTTTGCATAATCCGCCCTAACAGTCTCAAAATCTCAATTGTATCAATGTTTTTATCCTTTTCTCCCAATTTTCTATTTCTTCAGGGGAATTATGATTTCGCTCAAGAAAAATTAAAGTTTTTTTTATTGCTGAGAGCTAATAATAAAAATTGAATTTTCAAACTAACAGTTCTTTGAATTTTTTTTTTCTTTCTTCAATATTTGAAATTAGTATACTAAAAATAACCATTGTTTTTGAGGTAATGAATAAAAAAATGTAGTAATTATAAACTAATTTTATTTGCTATAGTAAAAAAAATAATAGGTTATTGTAAAATATTTAATAATTGTGTTTTTTCGTACAATAGCTAATAATTATTTAATAATTACTCATCATTCTACAGAGGGAAAACCCTAACTTATATTAACTGTGTGTCGAAGATACTTCAGTTAGTAAAATAGAAACATAACCATAATTATTGAATATAGAATGAAAAGTCAAGAAATTACAATTAAGGTAATTATGACTTCATCGATAATAATATAACACATGAACCCAAATTTCAAGTTGGTGGTATTTTTTTTAGAACAATTAATGTTTTAGTCAACAAGGCCTATTGCTCTCTGAGGTAGATATTTTCTTCATCTATTCATTCAGAATAAATTCACTAATTTAATTTTAAGAAGAATTTATTTAGTTGAAAATAGAGATTATAAATGAAAAATAATTTTGATATAAAAATAATGTAATATTCGCCTCATAAGTTTAATATTATTGTTTTTTTATCCTTGAAATTTGAAGAATGTGAAGATTGAAACCTGTACCACTCCAACCCGTGATCGGGTTTGGGGTTCAGTACATGGTAGAGACTGTACTGTTTCACGGACAATGGTTCTGGAAGGAGGTGCCTTGTCCTAGATCACGCTCAACCGCCATTTTCTCCCTTATTTAATATTATATAAGGCTGTTCATAACATCAGGAGGGTCCTAGATCCCATATGACCCATCTCCGGCTGCAAACAGACTAAATAAAAGTCTTGCACGCAGCGGGATTTGAACCAGGATATCCGGCATGGCAACTCAGTGCTCTACCAATGAGCCACTCCGCTCTCTAGATTGTAATGTGGAAGAAATTAATTTTTCTGTTGGTCTGTTGGACAACATGCAAATAAATTTATTTTTCATTTCATGTATATGGTTAATAACATTTTGCCTAAACATAAATCATTTTCAAGTATTAGTACTGTTAATCATAAACAAGAGAAATTAAAATGTATTATGAGTCTTAAACTATTTTAATTAAGTTATTTAAATTGTTGTTAAAAATATATACCAAAAAACCTTAAATTTTTCGATCATTTCAAAATTATAACTAAAACATGTTTATAATTGGATAAGTAAATTTATTGATCTATTCCTTTCTTTTAAAATCAAACAGGAAACCCAGTAATGTAATTATATTATGAAATCGTTATTCCATGAAATAATATTTTTTTTTAAAAGTTATACCTTTATTACTCTACCACATTTTTAATCCTCGACTGCCTTGTAATCGTACGTTTATAGAGAACTAGTTAATTTTCTAGTTGAATAACAAAGCAGGAAAAAAACCCTGTGAAACATCCTCTTAGTAAGTCATAAAGCAGCTTTGTGTTTTTTTTTTATAAGAGAACAAAAGACCCAGTGATTCACACACAGTTGATTGTGGTTTTAATTTAATTTAACGAATAATTTAAATATTTTGTAAAGGTTATATTGCATGATGATATTGTTATCCTGCGAAGAGGGGAAATATCTAAGATATACATAAGGAAAGAAAAAAAAGAAAGGTTCAATTTAGTGCAACATCACTTCGCCTTGGAGATGCTGACCGTTATCGAGCACTAAGTAAAAATTTATAATAATATACAATAAATCTGTTATAATGATTTTTATTTTACTTTCAATAAATCTACATATATTTATAATAAGTTAATAAGGACTGAGCAAACTATTAATCGTCCGAGGCGTAGGTGGAAGGATACGTTAAGATGATCTTAGGTGATCAGGTCGTGGTGATACTTTGTGGAGGAAGGTTTGCAAACAGCGAATGAAGGTATTGGCATTGAAATTTCGGGATGGTTAAGCCTTTTATTATTGTTATTAATATAATTAATTGGCTAGAACCGTAAGTGATAAGTATTAGAGTATAATTATCGGCTTATTCTATACTAAAGCGGTTTCAAGAGCCCAATGTTTAACAGCTTGAATGTTTCAATTTAATCCGAAAATTCTGCCATTGTTTAAAAATACGAAAATAAATTCAAAGTTAGAGCCAGATCCTATGTTGGCATCTACAGGTCTAACGCCTTGAGGTTAGTAATGTTGTTAAACTTGCAGTCCTCAAAAGATATGCGGTATGAAGACTTTGGATTAAAGGGGCTTTATGTAGTCAGTCTAAATTACTCAAATATTAATCAGATTCTGATAAAATTTATTTCAAATGAAGAATGGATAAAAACCTTTATTACTCGATCGTTGTAAGAAATGTAAATCATATTATAAAGTCTAAACAGTAATAATTATAATTATTATTATAAGCTGTTTTAAATTAATATTTAAACAAGATACAATAGCAAGAAATTAACTAATGTTTCAATTGAAAACTATTCGTTAATCCAACTATAAAAATTATTAAAATTTAATTTAGTGTTTAACCACTCTATTATACTAAAAAATAAAATAATAATTGTAAACTCTATGTGCTGCTAATTCTGTTTAGCATGTATTAATATATATAGGTATTTTAATTTACTTCTTTGATTAAACATTATATTAACGTTTAAAAATACAACAAAACCATCAAATTATGCTTTAAAAATGTGATGTATATGTTCCTATGTTTTATTCTAAATTTCAAGATACTTTTGTTTCTAACATTTCCACCATAGTCTGTTGAGTAGGTCGGGCGATGTCTATACTGTCTAGTTTGTTTTGTTTGGCCTCTGTAGCAAATCGAGTATTCTGTGAGCTACAGCTGCTGAGGAGATTTTGATGAAACTTACCTCAAACTCTCCTCCTAATATCCCTTTAACTAAAAATAGACATACTACACCTTTGGGAACGAATAATAATAAAAAGTAATGTTTTATTGTGATTATTAAAAGGAATAGATAAATAATGTATCTAAACGGTATTCACAATTTATCCAGATATTTAATCGACCACAGAATATTTATATATCAGCACAGAGTAGATCTCAACAAAATTACAACATTATAATTTTAAACCCGTTCTTCTTCTCATATCCCACTTTTTTTTATTTCATTAATGGGGGCCCGGAGCAAAAAGGAAGATAAACCTGCGGTGTTATACATTTCTTGATTGCTCAACCGGCGGCTGAGATCCCAGTTTCAGTTAAATAAAACAAATTGAGACTTATAAGAACAAATGCTGAGGAGGCATTTTTTTCCACATTTTTTTTCTTTTATCGAGCAAAACTTTTTTTACTGCATCCTTCTGCTCGCTTGAACTTTTAACTAACTTTTGCAGTTAGGGTTAGAAAAGAATGGAAGGCAATGCTTTTTTAAATTATCATTGAAAGGAGTTGTAATTAATCGAATGGAAGTTTCCCCTGATTTCACTACAGTACTAAATTATAACACTGATTTCTTTGTTAACTAATATAATTAATATACCAATTAAAAGTTAACTAAGATCTTGTTATGGGCCATTCATAATCTGAAAAATGTATCTAAACAGAGTGGTTTTATACTTCTTAATTTTTAAGCTTTGAAATAGCCCGTTATGCGATTAATATACTACCCATTTTTTTATTTTATTAAAATAATAATTTTAGATTTTTTAAATAGTATTCTATTAATTTAATCGTACAACTGTAGGTAGTTAACGCTTTAAATAGGTAACCGACATTATTCTAAAATTAAAGTTCTGAATGATACTTATTATGTACCCCCTCCAATAGTTTTTTTTTTTTTTATCAATTCATTTAATATTTTCCATTTTAATTCAGAAACAGTTTACATTTTGCGTAACGACATAAAAAAGTCAGGATCAATGGCTTATTGGCTTGAACGTTTTTAAAAATATTTATAATCTTATTGATAAACAACGACAAAAGAGCAAACAAAAAATAATTATTCGATCGGTTGCTAGGCAATGCCGATAAAATTTTACAACACTAAAAACTTTTTAAATGATATAGATAGATTTTTTTAGTAGTTTCTATTCACTTAATAAAAAAAAAATCATATTTTTAGTGATTATATGATTTTACGGTACTTTTCCGTTAGCCGGGAACAAATGTTTGTGGTCATGTGTTCTATTCTCTGAATTAATTCAAAACAAAGGAAGTTTTTCTTTTTTTTCTTCAGTCATAATTTTTGAAAATAAAAGGTTGAAAATTCGGGATTTAGCTAGAACTGAAAAGGATGCAGTCTCTTACTTTCAAGAGAATGGTATATTGGCAAAGAATGCAACATGCGATCAGAATAATGAAATCTCCATCTTATCCATCTCAACTATTTTTTTAGGACCACCGATTTTTTTTCCTTGTGTTCTGCTAATTCTTTTACACAAATATATATTAAGTAGTTGTTCCAATCTACAACTATCTAGCTGTTTTTACACCATTTGACTGATGTCATCTGGTTGCTACAGCCGTAAAAAAAATCTCAGAGATGTTAGAAAACTCAATCTAGAGGATTAGAACCACGTACCAATGCGAATGCTCTTCTTCGTGCTGCATGATGAAAGATTGGACCGCCAACATACTGTCACAAAAAGACAGTTTCATTTCATGATTCTGATCGCATGTTGCATCCTTTCCCAATATACAATTCTCTTGAAAAAAGGGTACTGCTTCTTTTTCAGTTCTAGCTAAATCCCTAATTTTCATTTTTTTTTAAAATAAAAATTATGACTGAAGAAATAAATGAAAACGTGTTATGTTTTGAGTGAATTCAAAGAATAGAACAAATGGTCCCAAACGATCATCTCCCTAATGAATGTAAAAAAAAATGGCGGAATTCTACATTATTTGGTGATTTTTCGCTTGCTCCAGGCTAACGGAAATGTACATATTTTACTAATAATATTCTTCTTCGTTAATTAAATAAATTAAATTCTGTCTATTTATTGACGCAGAGAATTTTATCTTAGAAAACAAAAGTAGATTGAATAGTCTAATTATCTAATTATAGATTGTCCAAATAAAGTGCCTTCCAATCGAAGACTGCAATACCGCATAGCACGTAAGTGTTGCCGGTTTAACAGTAGTTTGGTCGTAGGCGTTATACTTTTTAGTGCACATGACTGCTAGGAATTACGCAACAAGATAAATGGTTTAATTACTCATTTAATCATATAATAAACTATATATATATATATATATATATATATATATATATATATATATATATATATATATAGATGAGAGGGGTGATTAAGAAACAAGAGTAGAATAATGAAATAAATTTGGTGATTTAATATATTCATGATAGTATTTATAACAGACTTTTTTTCACTTTATCCCTGAACATTGTAGGCCACAAAAGGCTGACAAGTGATTGACACCTTTGCTACAAGCCATCGTGATCAAAGTCCGCCTGGATTCATTAGGTTTTCTTTATGACATAAAATACAGTATGGCCATTTTCGGTCCAAAATACTAAATAAGTGACATTCTACGCGGGTTGTAGTTGTGTAGGTATTGTTTTTTTATTATAATAGTATTAAATATTTATAAATAAATAAAAGAAAAAAGAAAAATTACGAATGGTTATTTTAATAACGGAATATTTGCAGTTGTAGGAAGTGAACTTGGATGGAAAGATGATAGATGCTTCATTAAAACATCGATGTCATAATTTTTTAATTAATTATTTATTGGATACATTTAGCGGAACGTTCGCGTGTTAGCAGTGAGCTTAAAAAGGAATTTCTTAATGCTTTTGTTCATAATTATTTGTAAGATAGTTAAATAATAATATACATCTCTTAAACATTGAGTTTTGCTATTACTAAATTTATTCTTGAGGAAAAAATGGCCCGGGTATAGGTAAAAAAAATCTCTTATATAGGGAGATTGCTAATATGATGCCGACGTTTCGACCCACATTGCAGGTCTTCTTGAAGGCTAAATATACAAGATACAAATAAATTAAAAGAGTATATGGTAAAGAGTAGTATATGTAATATATTGATAGAGTAATATTAGATAATATAAAATTGATAGGGTAATATAATATATAATATATTGATAGAGTAATAGGATTGAATTTTATAATAAAAATAAAAGTTAAAATAAATTAAAAATTAAAATTAAAATATTATATGGTGAAGAGTAGTATATGTAATATATTGATAGAGTATGTTTATTTGGAATGCCGACGTTTCCACCCAGACTCTTTACCATATACTATTTTAATTTTAATTTTTATTTACTATAATTTTGTTCTAAATTTCAATTTTTCATTTGTTACTTTGTTGGATTTTACCATTAATTCTTTGTTAATATATAGTATCTCTTTGTTATTATATAATTCAATACCTTATGGTTCTTATTTATTCTACATAGAACATATAATATTACTCTATCAATATATTACATATACTACTCTTTACCATATACTATTTTAATTTATTAGTATCTTGTATATTTAGCCCTGAAGAAGACCTGCAATGTGGATCAAACCGTCGGCTTCCAAATAAACACTACTCCCTAAGAAAACTTCTTATAAGAGAATTCCCTATATAAGAGAATTTTTTTACCTACACCCGGGCCATTTAATTCCTCATATATATATATATATATATATATATATATATATATATATATATATATATAAGGTCAACTTATATTATTCAATTTAAATTTATTCTTGTTTGCTATACGGGTGTAAGGTTTCCTAATTAGAGCATTGTCGGGAATTACACGGGAGAATAGAGCTACTACGATGACTGGACAGGGCATCGTTATAATTAGTGAGGACTGATTACCCCTTTCTAAATGACAATTAGCATTACAAATCGGCGAGTGTAAACAGGATCTATATCCTAGCATTAGCCGTGTCCCTCTCTCCTTCTGTACCGGGCTCCGTTCCCTACCTGGAGTCCCCTATGTACAGCCAAATGGGCAGTAAAAATGGCGAGATAGGGGCCTCCGGTCTAAGGAACCAATATAGACAATAATTGGAGATGGGACGGTGGGAGGCAGAAAAATCTTCGATATAGTTTCTTGTGGTCACGTAACCTGGCCAATATACGTGGGGCAGATATCCCCCCCCCCAACCCCTCCATAACCCCGATTATTTTCATTTCCTTCGTAGAACAGCCGTCTTCGTCTTGTCTAATCCTTGGGGAGGCTAGGATTGAAACTTTACTCCGAATCTGCTTGATTGCCCTTGAGTTATTAAAGTAATAGCCGGGTTTATCTCATGATTCTACCGAAAGGCAATATAAACTTATTTTATTAAGAGTATAAGCCGGCGAGTTCTAGGTCAATATGAAGTGGATTTGGATCCCGTTGGCATTTGATGGGAATATAAATCATTTAATCGAATTACAGAAGTACTTTTTTCTATATTAAATTTCTTGAAAATCATAATTGATAAAAAAATTGAATTATAAATTAATACCTTACGGCATGAGTTCATTATGATACCTGCGTTAAAATAAAGTCTAACCCTACACACAAAGGGGATTATTAAGATCTAAAATCAATAGGAACGCAAGTAATTAGAGTTATGGACGTAAAAACCACAACTCTAAACATCCAGATTATTCGAACGTTTGACGATGGCTTTAAACTAAAAAATTTACTGTAACCACGATGTTTTTACCTATTTTAAAAGAGATGATCTTTATAAAAACCTCCATTTTATTTTTATTTTGTAACATATATTTGCACAGGATTTCCAAAACAATGCGATAGTTCATATAAATAGAAGAAGACATTTTAAAGTGTCTAAGGTCTTCCTTATTGGATTCACTGAAGATAAGACACAGATCCTTATTTTGTTACTATTAAAGTCTTTAGGACCCTCGAACTATTTGTTTTCGATGATTTTTATACATTAAGGTTCCTTGGTCTGCTGATTCAAAATCAACACATTTGGGGTGTGTAAAAATATACACGGCCGGTTAACTTTGTAGTTAAATAAGATTTATTTGATTGAAAATAAATTATTTTTCTGTCAAATCTTTTAAAAACAAATGCTTCAGAAATTCATAATTTTGTTTTAATTTTACTTCAGATACTCAGGGTTGCGCCTTGACAAACGATTAACCTGGAATCCTCATACAAGACTGAAAAGACAAGAAACCGCTCGACGTTTCAGGTTACTTCAACACTTACTAGGCAAACGCTCTAAGCTCCCAATTAACTACAAAAGACTCAACTACATGACCATCATACGACCTATTTGGACTTACGGAGTAGAGCTTTGGAGCTCCACTAAGCCATCGAATTCCTCTTGTATCCAATCCTTACAATCGTAAAATCCTCAACGCTCCTTATTATGTCACAAACAAACTCAACAAAAAACTTATTTTGCTAAGAATCAAGTCCTCCATAACGACCGTAATGTCCCTTGTGTTGCTGATTTGGCACCTTTTCATAACAAACTTAATTACCACTCAAACCCTCTAGTTTCAAACCTAGCTTCCTCTTCAATTCCCGATAATCCTCCGAGGCGTCTGAAAAGTTGATAGCCACGTGACCTTCTTAGTTGAACTGATTTGAGTACTACCACCGGGTAGTTTCTCTACTTGTCATGTCATTATGTATCACTTATCCTATTTACTTGTTGTGTTATTGTAATACAGTTGTAAATATCAATAAATAAATTTAAAAAAAAAAAAATTACTTCAAATCTTTTAGCCCATAGGATGAAACGGTTGCATACACACCGACTTCTACATTCAATGTAAAATCGTCCAAATGCTTTTGTTCGATTTGACGAAGTTTGTTGCACTCTGTGTGGACTTCCCTTACATTTTATATTTGCACAGGATTCCCAAGACAATGCGATAGTTCATATGAATAGAAAGAAGACATTTTAATGATTATTATACATTATGATGTTTATACAAGGACTTTCTTTATGATATTTAAAAATAATCACCATCAAAATAACAATCAATAAAAATAAATTTAAAATATAAAGTTTGTGCCAACACGCTGTGATTCCGTGGACACAACTGACGCATAGTGGAGTGAAGCGATGCGGATTAGAATGAAGTGGCTTGGAATGAGCTGGAATGGAATGATGCGGTTTGGAATTTTGTGCATTGGACTGAAGAGGATAGGACTATGGATGGAGGAATGGAATGAGCTAGTACTGACAAAACAGTCTAGGTGCATACGATCGACTTTTAGTTGAACGTGACGTATGCCAATTTCACGACTTTTGTCGGCTCCCGCGACTCTTAAATTACCGATTACAGCACGCTTTATTCTCAATCAGGCCGATAATGCAGTGCTACAATTCTGTTGCCTTATCGAACGCTTGGTTGGCTGCATACTAATTTGAACGCCGTACTGGATCCTTAGGTCCAAATTCTCAATTCTGGCTCTTTTATTTGGACTTCACCCTTAACAGATCTTCAGTGATTAGCGCATCTTTAATTATGCAGTTGTACGGCAATATAACAAAGGATTAAGAATATATCGTATTCAACGAGCTTTTCTAATTCCTAGATTCAATATGGAACAGTTAATTTCGGGTCGTTTCAAATTAAATGTCCTTTTTTAAGTTTATGTTTACAGATGTAATGAACTGTTATTAATTATCTGTTTTTGATAATCTTTACTGTTACTATAATTGAACGAGCATTGTTTAGTATGCCTTCAAATATGACCATGAAAACTCCTGATTTTCGTATACCTTTTAAAGATTTTAAACATAGATACTCGGCAGCCCAAGCTGCAAGAACTTAAAGTGCTGAGTCACGAAGTCCTCCCACACCCAGCTTATTCACCAGACTTATCTCCCATAGACTTCCAAATTTTTAGAAATTCCAACAACTTCGTTAAGAATAATTTGTTTTTATTGATTCTTAAGTAAAAACGCATTTTCAAAATTTATTTCATCACAAAATTTTTAGTTGTGGGATTAAAAATTTGATAACAAGTTGGGAAAATTGTATAGAAAATTGGAGTAAATATTTTGAATTAATATGTATTTATTTCATAAAGTGGTTATACTATATAAATTTTCCTTAGGAAACATAAATTTCATATGAAACCAACCAATATTAGAGGGGCTAAACATAATTTAGAGTACTTCTGTGAGGATTGCTTTGACGAACTTCGCAACTTAATCTGCTTTAAGTGTATGATTTCTGATTCCTTTACGTTTCAATTATCAATTTTATTAGCTTACCGTTCGGTTTGATTTTGGAAAGTGCGGATAGGAAATTGAATGAACTGTATACAGCAGGGGTTCCCAAACTTTTTTGTACCACGCCTCCCTTTTGTTGAAATGAAAGCTTCTCGCGTCCCCCCCCCCTTAATAAAAAAAAATGTGTGGGCTTAGGAACAAAACAAAAACAAATAAGTATTACATTGACTTATACTGCCATAAGGTACAACAATATCAGTTTTCATAAAATACAAAAATTATTAATAAGAGAAAAGTAGATTAGGTTGGTTAGTGAGATGGATGGGCTTCCATTTTTCTTACTAGTATGCCTATTCGTGGCTGAGTTTTAGTAAGTGCACAACGCAAGTCACTAGCAACATCAAGATTAATCCGATACTTTGTTTTAATTGCCACAAGCGTTGAAAATGCTTTTTTACACAAATAGATGCTTGAAAAAGGCAATTATAAACGAAGAGCTTATACACTTTGATACATTTTAACCATAATGAAGGTTTGTCCATTATATCAAAGTGGTCAATTTTCTAAACATCATGGTTAATTTAGAATTTTTGAAAGACTACTTAAATTAAATTTAATGTTCAACTTGTCTCGCGCCCTCACGCCATGTCCAGGGGGGCGCGCCCCCCAGTTTGGGAACTACTTGTATAGAGCATTATTCCAAAAATTTAGTACCATTTCTACCCCAAATCAAATTCAGAATTGAATAAGGAAATTCATTTTAGGAACCTTATTAAAATGGAGGGAGCGAGGTAGCTCAGCGGTGGAGCGCCGAGTTACCGTGCCGATGGTTCAAATCCGGCTGTGGTAGGTAATCTATTTATTATAGAAAAACCTGGTTGTGATCTCGGACAAATTAACTCCCGACCGTACAACCATTTTCCAACCTCTATCATGTACTCAACACAGATCCTTCATGGTTCGTAACGGAATAGGAGTTTTTATTAGACATCGGAGGACCATATGCATATAGAACATCAATGATTGATAATTTAAAGTAAATTGAAACAAAAAGTCTTTCTTAATTATGTAATGGTGTCTTTATTGTTTCCTTAGAACAGAAATTATACGAATACCCAAAGCCTCCTACAAAGATGATTTCCTGACGCTAATGTCTTTATCACTTTAAGTTGTTTTGAAAGATCTGAAAATTTCATGATTTAATAGCAAAGTTACATGAATCCAGTTAGTTAAACTTTCCCACTAAAGAAGAAATTAACTGCGAGTACTAACCGAATTTTCGGTTTCCATTGGTGGAGGGACCTTGGCTGAGTTGAGGATATTTGATTAGGTTAGCGTTAACTAGTTAAAGTAGCCAAGGAGTGGGGACAATGGGCCTCTAATGGCCGGCCAACATGTTAACTAACCCATTTATCAGTCAGCCAATAGGAGCACATCTATTATCTCACCCCTCCCCAACGCACCCCCTCTTGCCTTTTGTTGCTTCAGCTAAGTACTCAGTAAATAATTAACTAATATATCGCATCAACAAAATAATGGAAGTTTGTTCGCTCCATATGCGGATACATAAACTTACCCATTAGTGCCTAATTATCCCTTCACAGGACGAGACCTAGTGCATATACCGAGATGAGATCAGCGTACTGACGTTTTTCGATCACTGATCCATGGGTTTACTACTACCAATACAATCCATGAACAGGGTCTTGGGTTCAGTACGTCGTAGAGACTGTACCATTTCTAGAAAAAAGGTTGTGCATGGAGGTAGTCTGTCCTAGAGTACGCCCAACTGCCAGATTTCCCTCTTATTTTGGGTGAGCCCCAGGAGGGTCACAGATCCCATACGATCCATCTCCGGCTTCTAAGAGACCAAACAAAATCTGTCAAGCTGCGGGATTTGAACCTAGGACCTTCGACCCAGAAACCCAGCGCTCTACCACAGATACAAATAGTTAAATAAGGTACAATCATAATAAGAATATCTTGTTGTGGTATTTGAAAATATTTGGTGTAGCGTGCGCCTAAAAAAATCGCTTATATTCATTATATACAATTTGACTTAGTTTTTTACTGTCGAAACACCTTATAATACATGATCATTACTAATTTAACTAGCATTACTAACTTTGATCCCTCATTTTTATAACTCCTTAGTCATTAATGACAAAAAGTACCTAAACACTATTCTATGGAATAGCTGTTGTGCATATGCCGAAAAACTAACCGCCAACGTTGGAATAATTTTAATAGAACTTCCCAAAAGACTTTTCCTTCAAATCCATTAACAAAATATACATACACTCCGAAAAAAATAAATAAATAAACGAAATGTAAATCGAAAAAATAGCGAATGTTTGGGCGAGTCGTAAACATTTTGGGGTCTATCTATGAGCAAGATGAAGAAGATAAAGTTTTCCTAGGGCGTTTCCCCACAATTACGTTCCTAGGCATTCTTTTAGCTACAAAAAACGGGGTGCTACAAAAGAGATATCACGGATTTCAATAAATACCAATAGATACTTGAAATATTTGACATGTAAGCAAGGGCAATTTTTACAATCAATTCAAGGATTCCTGAAAAGAATTTATTAAAACTCAGAAAAATCGTATAAGGTATTACCTTAGTAAGGATATTTTTGAAATAAATACAGCTATGAAACTTGTATTTGAGGAAAATAGATGGTAGAATAAGTCAAGGTATGCCAAGAAAAATAATGAAGGGAAGTTTTTAATGGGGGTTGGTCTACGAGTTGATTAGGCGTTGGATAGAATAATCTTGAAGTATATATATATATATATATATATATATAAGCTGTTATTAGAATTAGAGTAACTTTAAGACATCGTTATTTCATATTTCTTTTCTATGGTCTGATTTTTTTTCTTTCTTTCCCTATTTTAATTATTAATTAAATAACAAATAAATACTGTGATTGTCAGTTATTCCCTTCTTTTTGTGAGGTTTGCGATACTTCGGAGTGGTAAACATGATTGATACAATTAACAACACGGGTACTAAATGGTTCTAATCAATGGTTCGAATAACGAATGGAGTTAAATTATTCAATTTATTCCCTCATGTATTCATATATCCAATCAATTTATGCAAACAGGACGCGGACACTTGACAACAGAGATAAGTTATGAGGAAAATAATGTTTTAAACAGAATGCCCCAATTAATGTTGCTATTGCAGTTTTTTTTTTCAATCGCATTTTTGTCTTGTTGAAGGTTTTTTTTTTTTTTTTAAATTTATTTATTGATATTTACAACTGTATTACAATTATACAACAAGTAAATAGAATGCGTGTTACATAATGACATGAGAATGACAAGTAGAGAAACTAGCCACTGGTAGTACTCAAATCAAAGTTCAAATAAGAAGGTCACGTGGCCATCTTCTTTTCAGACGCCTCGGAGGATTATCGGGAATCGAAGAGGAAGCTAGGTTTGAAACTAGAGGGTTTGATTGGGAATGAAGTTTGCTATGAAAGGATAGATACCGGGTTCGGGCCAAATCAGCAACAAAAGGGACATTAAGGTCGTTATGGATGACTTTATTCTTAACAAAATAAGGAGCATTGAGGATTTTACGAAGGATCTTGGATTGTAGGGGTTGGATACGAGAGTAATTCGATGGCTTAGTGGAGCCCCATAGCTCTACTCCTTATTAAAATGTTCATTCACAAATAAAGCGTTACTGATTAGTAAAAGTTGTTTTATTGCTTATTTGTTTACACCCTTCAAGCAGCAATAATGTTCATCTCGAAAGGCATTTAGGGATATTAAATTTTTAAAAAAGATTATAGTGAAAAGTTCATGTAAGCTACATTCTGCCCGAAATTAATTTAGAAACAGTTCATTAAACATTTGAAAACCATTTTTTGTCCTGCATTGAGTAATGCAATCCATTACTCAACTAAAACTGGTGTGAAAAGTCGCACTTCCCCTCACTAGTGAGGAAAAGTAATAGCCACCTAGATCGAATTTGACGATCAGCACTCTGTTATTTTAAATGTTAAATGGCTGTATTATAATATTATTCATTTTATATTCCTAAAATGTTAAAATAAATAATTTTTATCTTATTTTTGTATGTGTTATCAGAATATTATTTTCTAAATAATCATAAATAAATCTTTCAATGAGTAAATCGTCCTAGAGTTATAATTTTCATGGTTAGTGCTATAATTGTAAGGGATAGTGCTAGTGTAGTTTTAAAGAATCTAAAGTTTCACCTTTAATATCTTAATTTTTAAATGGTTGCAGGAAAAATGTAATATTTAACACGTGAGAAAAGTGCTTATAACACCCTCGTTTAATTACCAAACTCGCCTTCGGCCCAAGACCCAAGGCCAGTTTTCATGTGTGTTATTTTAGGATTTGTTTATTATCCGGTCTGCAGGGACTTTCCACAATTGTTTATAACCTGAATACTGATAATTCAGATATTGATAACACCCACCTTCTTATTCATATTAATGGAAATCGAATTTTAATAACAAAATTCTAATTCTAGACCCCTCTACCTACGTTATTCTTCTTATATAAATGTTTTCCTACACTTTCGACGAAATGATTTCCATTTATATCTTTTTTTAAACATTTTGTGAAAAATGTTTACTTAATTTCGCTTTTAGATTTATTCTGAACTTCAAGTATTTCACAGCTTCTTCATTCAAAGAAGGCTATTCTTGAAGTGTTATTTCGTTCATTTTAAATAGACGATATAAATAATTAACACGACAAAACCACTAAAAACAATTTAATAACACACACAGAAATAACTACAGAAATGAGACAAGTGATAAGAAGAGGTTGCGCGAGATAGGGAGGTATGTTTCATGCAGACCGGCTAAAACAAAATGTGACAAGGTTTGTAGGTTTTAGGCCCAAGGTCCAAATGAAGAATAAAAAACAAGATGCGGCAGTAACTAAGTCGTATTACTTCATCAATGAAACATTACACCATAACTTAGCATAGCAATATAACACTAATGCTGAGAAACCAAAAATGTTAATATCAGAAAATGTTAGCAAATTCTTGGCCAAATTTGACCGAATTTGACAATCAGCACTCTGTTATTTAAAATGTTAAATGGCTGTGTTATAATATTATTCATTTTATATTCCTAAAATGTTAAAATAAATAATTTTTATTTTATTTTTGTACGTGTTATCAGAATATTATTTTTTAAATAATAATAAATAAATCTTTCAATGAGTAAACCGTCCTAGAGTTATAATTTTCATGGTTAGTAATAGAAAATTGTAAGGGATAGCGCTAGTGTAGTTTTAACGAATCTAAACTTTCACCTTTAATTTCTTAATATTTAAATGGTTACAGGACTAAATTTAGGTATGGTACCTATACATCCACACATGACTTTATGGTGGGAATCAAATTCCCTTCGGTCTACACCGATAGGTAGCAGCACTGGACGGACTAGACATGCGATAGAAAAGAAACTCGTTACAACAAGTACCGTTACTTGTCATAAATACATGAATAAGAAGTATACTGAATGCATCCCGATCATTTGCTCCTTCATTGAGATTACAGCCGATCATGAAACTTCAAAAAGTTACTAATAACTATTTTGTAGATGTTTCATTGATCCACTTATTATTTTCATTTCATGTTTAACGCAATGGTTTTAATTTTTCATATTGTAAATTAAGGTAAAACACATAACATGCTATATAAAGATTAAGTAGCCGTGCTATGCTATATTCCCGGTTTTTCTTTACACATATCCAACCCCTCTATATCTGTAGATTAGAAATAGGATTTCAAGTCTCAAAGGTATTCAATCTAGCCTTTGCAAATGGCGTAAAATAGTATGCTAATTCTTTGAGAGTAATGCTTTTGTAAAGGAAGAGGGAGAACTCATAGGTGCCAACAAGGGATTCTCCGCCCTTATCGAGTTAGAGAGTTAGGCTGAGATGGAGGGAAAGGGAGGAAGTGGAGAGGGGGTTGAAATAAAGGGGTGGAAGGCTCCTTGAGGGCGTTCCATTTAAACGAAGGCGAAGGTACACATTTTCTTTTCCTCTTCTATCATATTCCGATAAATAATACCATCCCATTATTTTACTCTCTGAGGATCGTGACTTTGTCGGCGATTGTAATATTTACATTTTAAAAACTTCGCTTATCGTTAATAATAAGGGTTGTTTCGGATTCACCTATCTAACAAGTTTTGTAGGTTGGACTGTCCTGAGAATACGACTGAGTTACAAAAGTGGCTACCGTGATCAAAGAGCATTTTTCCCTTTAATCTTTAATATTAATAATGAGATACGAAATTACACAAGCCTTGCTATACCATGATAGAGACCTATAGTTTAGGGCGAAAAGTCACCTGAAAAAATTGCAATGTGTGTGGGAGGGGTTACACGAAGACATTATTATTTATGTTGTATTCCTAAACTATAATAGTCCACACTGTATTTTTGTATTTGTATTTTACTTCTTTATTTAGTCACTTACAATCTTATTACTTTACATTTTTGTTCAAATAATAAAATCCATATCTAAATATTTTATTTGAAAAGAAAAGATATGACCAGGACCGGGATTCGAACCCGGGTCTCCCACCTGTCCATGGTGGTGCTTTAAATCCTTATTAATTTATTTTACTGCTCAAAATACCTACTTTTCTTTTTCTTTCATAATAATTTATCAATAGAAGGAGCTAAAACCCAAAAATAGAAATAAATTTTTAATATGATGCAATTGGAAAAATACCGAAAACAAAAGCCTTTAATCTATAAAATACCAGTACAACCATAAAATTCCTGATGATTAAGAACCTGTAGTATGGAAAAGAACCTAACGCAGGATTGTCACAAAATACTACTACTTGTAAGAATCTGTTTGATTTCGATAGGGTTAGAATTATTCACGAAGAGAATAATAGCTCTAGAAGAAAGTTAATTGTGCAGTGTTTGGATTTTACGGTTAATTATAAAGCAGATAGTAAAATTTGAATCAATCGTGATATGAAATATTAATCATTTCAAATAATGCTAATTAATATTTCTTGTTTTAGCAAATGGGTATATATGTTTTTCTATTTTTTAATGGTTGGTTAAATTTTTTTGTATCTGTTGATCAGCTGTTTTATTCTAATTACTTCCCCAGCTGTTCGTGAATTACCTTTGTCTTAGTCGTTTGTAGAACGTTTTGGAGCAAGGTTGGTGCCTCTATTTGATGTGTCTGAACATTTAATGTGAGATGTTCTGCGCTTTGTCGTCTTTGATGTGAGTTTTCTTTTTGAGTGTGTTCCGAGAATGCCTTGATTGGTCAAAACTTTAATATTGAATAGAATTGATAACGTTTTAAATGGAGGATTGTTTTTTTTTATTTAACGTCACTTTATGCTGCTATGGCTAATCGGATGATCCTACAGTGGGATCTGTAAATTTTGCCTATCCAGGTTTCATTAGGATAGGGATTTTTAACGAGTACCTGGCATCTTACAGGCTCGGGACCCTCGTTTAACGTCCCTTCCGAAGGACAGCGTAACTAAGGATTTTTTACTACCTTTAAAAAATCCTAGGGCCACCCGGCGGGCTACGAACCCGCGATTTTGGGCTTGGTAGTTTTGGGCTACGAACCCGCGATTTTGGGCTTGGTAGTTTGTTACGCTAACCACTAGATCACAGGCTGTCCCTTTTAAATAGTGGATCTATGTATCACAGAGGCTTGAGAATATGTTTCTGAGGATTTTTTCTGTGCTGTAAATATAACAATCTACCAACATAAGGTAAATTTACTTTTTAAACGTTCCTTCCTGGATATGATGCTTTACAACAGATTTATCTTATATAGAAAACATATTCTTTTAACATAAAAAACAAAATTAGATGTTGATAATGTTACGAAGAACCCACAGAGTTCAAAGAACTCAAATAGACCGAGCATTCTCTTTTGATTCCTCCCCCGAGGGCAGAGAGGACTCATTTCTAATGAAGAAATTTCAAGGAAGGCATCATCAATCATCAAGATCTCGTTCTGGAACCTAGTTTTTTTTATTCAAGACTTAGTAAACCCAAGGGAACCTTTCTTAAAACCTTCAAGTATTTTAAGATATTAATGTAATTAGTTTTTTGCCTACGTATTTATAATTTAGAGAAAATTACCAGATTAAAGTAAGAGTAATATTTTTTCACTTTGTTGTCCCTTGCAGGAAGCTGATAAGGTTTCTTGCATGTGACAGTTAATAACTGTTTCCGAAATTACTAGGAATTGATTTGTTTTGCACGCATAAAGCTAATTTTGACTCAAATTATACCAAACATTGTCATAATGAAAATCAACGAACTATCTCTTATTAATATCGTCAGGTTACTAAATTGCTTTTAAGAAGATTTGGATTTCCAATAACATCTCAAGCAGTGTGTGCCATAAGTGATCAAACATGGAATTAGTATGAGTCGTCATGTCCTCCAGGTGAAATCCTAACATGATCATGTGGACTAAAAAATAAGTGAATGACCCCTTAAGGAATGCACGATCCTTGCATCTTGATAGGAGAAAGAGGATACCATATTGAGAAAGGCTTAGTAGCCGACGTTGTAGAGTACATCGTAAATATGATTTTGATTTTTGGGATCACAATATTCTTTTTAATGCTGATTTTTAGTTCATTTATACAAAATTTACTTTACATTTCTGGAAGATACTTCAAACAAATAAATGACCGTCCTACTATCGTCTGGTAATTTTGAAAAAAAAATTGTATATACAAATGATAAGAGCCGGTATTAATTCAACAAAAGTACTTTTAACTAAAAAAACATTTTAAATTGTAGATAATCTACAAAAGAACACACTGCTTTGGTCTTTTTGCTGAAAGCCGTTGCTTGATTAGTGAAGTTGTAATTTGAAATCGCGAATTTCAACATTCCATTTAGTGAGAGAGCATACTGTTGAAATGACACGATCTACAGTTTATTTTCCTAAAAAGGGATTTCATCTTGACTGATCTGTGTAATTAGTAGCGATTAATTCAGACTGAATTTCTGGTTTAAATAAATCTCTAAAAGCCTTACTTTTCTAAAATAATTGAAAACTCAAACATATCATACACTTAATTCACTACCGATAGGCAATCAATACAATACCCAACCACCAAAAACCAATGCGAATTACCGTATTGATCACTTTTCGGAAGTGTATTGGGCATATTTTATGCTTGTACGGTACCTTGATGTGGGTTCATATCGCAGCTTAAAAGAATATTTCTGTCAAGCAAAAAATCTTATCGGATAGTAAGTAAATAATAGAATGATTAAAAAAAAAATTAAAAATCTAAAACACCAGTAAATATGTAACCAGTCAATTTTTGTAGGTTCAGGCGCTAACTGAATATTTATGAGGCAGAAAAAAAAAACGCATGTTCTCATAAACGCTGACAATAATATGTTTAGAGAAACAGTATGTCTTGGAGTGGTATTTTTTTTTTTTTTTCTAGTGGATGATTATTTTTTAGTCTGTTTGCGTGAGTCGTGCATTTCGATAGTATTAATTTATCAACTATTAAGAAACATATTCTGAAATAACCTAATATTATCAGTTTTAGAGTGGAAGATTGGATAATCCATTGGGAGCAAGGTACCTTAGTGGGAGAGTGCTGAGTTACCAAAGTTCTCCGGTTAAAATAAAACTAATAAAATAAAACCAAAAATTTATCATTGAATCATAAATTACAAGTAAATATTAAATGAAAACTATTGACTAAAAAATTAGAGTGCGGGGTTGCTTTAATAATTTATTTAATCTGTTAACAGTCAGGGATGGATCATATGGGATCGGAAAACCCTCCTGGAGCTCACCCAGCCTGTATTAAGTTCTTACACTTAATAGAGAGAAAAAACTTCTTCTTCTTTTACTTCCCCATATTACATTTCTAGCGTCGAGGAGCCTGGAGGCTGTTTTGTTTACCTTGAATAGATTTCTATTATCCCAGCGATGGAGGCCCTGTATCCTCGGGAAAACCGGCCTCCTGAATATTTATATCCCCTCAGGTGAAAGGGTGGCCGGACTATACCCCCCCCCCCCCGGTACTGGGATTCCCCCAACCTGGAGGAACAGTGGCTAATTGTAGTCAAATGACTGGGCGTTGGTGACTCCAAATCCCTACGCCAGAGAAAAACCTGAGAAATTAATTTACCGAAAAACTCTAGTACTTGAAACAGTATAGTCTTTACCATGAATTGAACCCAACACACTTCAATGGTTTTAGTGGTACAGGTTTTTTTTACTTTGAAATTAGTATAAGTACGCAGAGTTTTGTTCAGAATAAGAAAGGGGATTTGATTATAAGAATACACATAACTAGCTGTGCTCACAATTGTATAAAATCTCGAAATATAATTCTGGGGGGTTTAAGCATGATATTGGGCAAATGAGACTGTTCAGTCTCAACCACTTACTGAACCCAACACTCTTCGAAGGCTGTAATGGTACAGGTTAGGTAAGGTTAATTTGATAATATTATAGTGGTTTTAATATCATACATGAGTATCCTTCCAATCGCTAATGGAACAAAGTATCTTCGCGCACTGAAGAGAGAGATCCTAATACCCTGCTCCAATACATCCAGCTAACTTGCCCTTTTGTGCTTCGTGTTAATGGCCCATCACTACAAACCAAGTACTTTCCGGCAGTTTGTTTAGGGACTCCTTTGCAAATTAATTACTCCCGTTGGGAAGGAATGGCTGCTGGCTTTGTGGTGTCAAGATCAAAGGGGGGACCCCCTACCCCCGGGGCTCTTCCGCGATCAAGGATCAAACTGTTCATGTATCTTGGAAACGGCTAAGCGGCACCAAGCTCCTCTCCACAGTCAAAAGCTTTCTTCACTATGTCGTAACGACCTCCTAGGATGATTAAACTTCCTTCCGGCAAAGACACAGCTTCCGTGATTTAGCTCTTTTAAGCTGTTGCCTCAAGGCTTCTCTTTCATCAGTTGCCACTCGACTCCTGATGTCCTTGTAATTTCAACTTAATCATATCCCCGCTAGAGAACAGCAAAACTATCTTCCAACAAGATTATCATGGAATACCTAACATCCTTCTAAAATAGTTTTAATAAGTAGTGAATTATATGTTAAAAAATACTACTATCCCTAAAACTTATATTATTAATAAAACTTTGCAAAAGTCCAAAAGTCTAAAATATATAATTTGCCATGTTTCGGTCAATTTCAAACTGATTTAATTAAACTTAAAACAGTTCAAGGCACATGAGGAAAAAATGATTCGGGTGGTGGTCAAACAAATTCTCTTATACAGGGAGAACTTTTTATTGGAATGCCGACGTTTCGACCCACATTACAGGTCTTCTTCAGGGCTTGTCTGATGGGTGTTGGCACTAGACTGGTTAAAGGTACTTATTAAGTACTAAGTACTTTGTTCAAGGTATCCTATTTCGAATCTACAGATATAGAGAGTTTGGATAAATATAAAGAGAAACCAAGAAAATAGGATGACAGAGCTTATTCTTACCATAAGTTATAATATAAGAAACGAATAAGCGGACCGATGAAATATCTACTTAATATTTATTAGTAATTATTAAAGTTACATGGTCGGCTGTAATCTCTACATAGGAATAAATATTTAGGATGCCGTCGGTACAGCATTTTTTAATAAAAAATAATGGTACTTTTGCATTAGCTGGTTTGCATGAAACTCCTTATCTGGTGGAACCCGTTTGCAACTCTCATCTGATTTATGCTATTTGTGCCTTATTAAATTGCTTTATGTATATTTTTTTTAGTGTTTTTGTCTATTTAAAGTTCTGTATTGTTCATTAAATTTAACTTAGTGTTTTTGCATTTAATTGCTTATTTAAAATTTGCATAATACCATTAGGAATAACCGTATTTAAATTCAAATTTAAGGTAGTTAAATAAATTCGGACAAGGGTAGAAATTGAGATGTATTCGTAGAAAGTGTAGGGAAAACATTTATAGTAGAAGAGGAACGTGGCTAGAGGGGTCTAGAATTAGCATTTTAGTATTACAATATGTATGCTTCAATTTCCATTAATATGAATATGAAGTGATAGCAGTTACGGAGTTATTAGTGTTCGGGCTATAAAAAATGGCGGATAACAGTCTCTGGGTCCTACAATAATAATGGGCCCTGCAGTGCTAATACACAAGCACACTGTTCAATTTAATTTTGAAAAGTTTAATAATTATTATTTTAAATTGTGTTTAAGTATTTTAATTTAATTAATGAATTTTATTAGGTAAGTTCTCCTCGCCTCCAATAGGCAAATACTACCTGTGTTTTTACAGGTAGGAATATTATCATACTAAAAATAGCTTTTAAAATATTTTAAGAATACTTCCTAAGGGGTTTCATATTTCAATACTTTCTTTTTTTCATGTGCCACTACAACTCGTGAAGGGTTTGGGGCTCAGTGCTGTTTCATGGACTACGGTTGTTCAGGGAGGTAATTCGCCCTAAATTACGCTCAAGTGCCAGATTTTCCCCCCTTATTTTTGTGGGGGGGGGATAAAAGAATTGCTTGCAGCGGGATTTGAACCAAGGACCTTGGGCATGGCAACCAGCACTCTACTCAACTCCCATGTGATTTTCTTAATAATCTAAATTATAATACTGTTGAAGAATCGATGTTGGAAATTTTAATTGCTTACAAATATGTAATCTGATAACAAATTCCCATAATGCAGCAGTTTTTGATGAATAAATGTAAAGAAAATATTTATAACAGGGGTTATTAAGTATTTAGAATTAATCTGTGTTTTTATCAACACCCACCCCCTGTCCTAATCGCCTCCTGATTTGTCGTCTCGTTCAGCAACCTTATAAATGACAACGCCTACACTGTTGATTCTTGTTTAAAATTAATTTGACGATTCGTGTTTAATTATTTTCGTTTAATTATCTTAAAATAAAAAAGGTTTTTTTTTCCCAATATCATATGTGGTCGTGTATAACGGTAAATTTGTCGTCTCTAATATAAACTCCCATTGAATGGACCAGCCTCTTTCCCCGTGTACCTTTTTTCGGGAAGCGGACTCGACTCTAACGAGTGAGGTTAATCTACATACAAGATAAGCGAAGAGGAATTTAATTCTACCAACCGAGATTCGTTAAAAAATCCAACCTTTCATTCCCTCTTTTTACTTTTTTTTTTAAACCCCTCCTCCCTCCTAACGAACGACAGTAGAAAAATTGCTTAGCGTCGCAATTAATTTTAGATTGGCAGGAGTTTAGTGAAACAAGTCTTGGGAAACGGAACGTATACAACAAAAGCATCATCGCAATGCTAAAAACTTCATACATTATGTTTATAATTGATATGTATTTTTTTTTCTTGTGTGGGATAAGTGTTGCGATAGTAGATCTATGTTCATCTGTTTAATACTTAAGATAATCTATGTTCACCTATTTACAATAAACGTAGTTACCGTGGTGGATAAAAATACCGTGGTTTATTGTTATCCAACTATATTCATCCGAGATGGTAATACTTTATGTTCATGTATGTATAATAAACACAAGTTAACACATTTATTTCCTGCTACTGTTTAAAACAACAACACATTCAAAACCCTTCTAGAATTATTCTGCATGTTTTATTTTTAGAATTTGCATCAAGAATACTCTAATGTGATAAACTATTTTATCTCCAGCTGGAACAAAAACATGTGTTTTTGGCTCAATTAATTAGGAAAAAAGTATGTCATTTCACTCTATCCGTTACAAACTAGGCTGCAAGTAGAAAAGAATACCTAGAGAACACGCAACAAAGATGACATCTTAATTTGCAAAAATTAGTAGTCCAACATGTAGTGGTCGTGATTAGGTTGATGCACCTGTCAAGGTGTGCCATTAAGTACAGTGGTTTTTGGTTATGATTAGTGTAGTTTATAGATAGACTAAAATACCTATAGTATCTACGTTTCAGAACATTCCATCTGGAGATTAATTTCTTTTTCTAATACTGTTCTGTTTCCGCTATAATGCCCGTCTAAAGGCAACGTGTATAACACTTTTTAGCTTTCCTATCATCCAATATTATATTCATCTCACTAATTCGTTCGTTCCCTTCGCTACCAAATCTTTTATGTATTTTCTAAATATTTATCTGTCCTGGTTCTTTTTCTGTAAAACCAAGTCCTATCATATCCTCTTTCATCTGACCAGGGTATACTCTGATCTTTTTCAATTTCAGCGCTTTGTAGAATATCTGTTTGTTCAATCTGTTTTCGTTCACTTTTTTGATGTGACTGATAAATTGAAACTCCTTTTCCTCATGAAAGTAGCATTGTTTGTATTTTTCAGTCCAGTATCTTTCAATTACTTTTCCAAATATAAACCGTTTTGTTTTCTTTAATACATCGTTGTTATTTATATGTTATAAAGTTTATTTTAACTTAATATATTTCGCCGGTATTACACCAAAGTGGCGTGTCTGAAAATTCGAAAATCAAGTTTCAATTGCGGTGGAAGCGGTAAAGTAGCTGAATTCTTAATTCAATTCCCCTCGTCTCACTTCGATTCCCTAATTAGTAACGTGACGTGTTCAGTCTGGAGCGAAAATAATTTTCAAATCAACTTCTTGTAAAGTACCATTGATTTTGTTTGTCTGAATAATTATTGTTTGTAGCAATAGAATGGGCTTGATATAAACAATTACAGTTAATAATTTTTATTTTTATATATTTTAATAGAAAATAAAAAAATATACATAGATAATTAATGATGTAATGATGTAAAATTACTATTATAATTAACATAATGATATTTAGATTAAGATATATTGTAGCAAAAAGGAAAAAATATAATCAGTGATCGAGACGTTGTAACCCAATCACGTCCCATGCGCAATTTTCGTAGACATTGGAAACACGCGTTCATTGTAAGTGTATTCTTTAACAACTTTTGTCATGAGTTTTTATAATTATTGGTCAACTGTTTTTTTTTGTTTTTTTTTTAAATAATTTTATTTTACACTTCACCGGGGAGCATGTCCTTCTGTCCAATTCAATGAAACTGTCCTACCCATTTCCGACACAGTACGATACCTTGGCTTTCTCCTAGACAAAAGACTTACATGGAATCCTCATACCAGACTCAAAAGACAAGAACTTAACAGACGGTTCAGCCAACTATACAGATTACTATGTAGGACCTCCCATCTTTCAATAGACAATAAACTACTAATATAGAAGACCATCATCAAACCTATTTGGACCTATGGACTGGAACTGTGGGGGACCGCGAAAAAATCGAATATCAGACGATTCAATCCTTTCAATCCAAAGTCCTGAGAACTATTGTCAATGCTCCTTATTATGTCTCCAACAAAACCCTCCATAATGATCTCAACATTCCTTTCGTCCTCGATCTCATCCCTATTAAATTTTCAAACTTTCACCAAAACCTTGCCTGTCATCCCAACCCCCTGGCTCAGTCATTATCCAGTTCCACACATCCATATACCCACCCCGCCGCCTAAACCGGCAATGGCCTCGAGACCTCATATAATAATGTTATTTGGAGTACTGGCACTGGCCAGATTCTCCACTCACGACCTGTGTGTGTGTAAAGCGCCCTTAACCAGTTTCCATTGGCGTTTAATGCCAGTGACGCGGCTGGGAAAGGGGGCTGGGGCCTCCCGGACTCCTGCTTTGCCCTCATTCATGAGGAAGAAGCTCAGTTCGGGAACCCCAGGCAAATTGTAAATAGAGTATGAATGTGTACAGTATATTTCTTTTATGTTTTATTTATTATTATTATATTTTTTTATTATATATATATATATATATATATATATATATATATATATTTTTTACTTTATTTTTGTATATATTTTTTCGCTTGTATATATTTATTTATGCATTTATTTCGTTTATATCATCGATTTTTTATGGAATGATTGTAAGCTACATAGCACCATTACTTATTGCCCACAACAGGCAGATTGTAATGCTTCAATAAAGTGTTTTCTTCTCTCTCTCTCTAAAAAAAAAAAAATATTCTCGGCCGGGATTCGAACCCGGACTTTCGTCATGTTTTGGGAGAGATATTCATTCGAACGAAAGAAGCTAGTTGAATGGCTCCGATAGAGCGCAACAGCGTACAGTCTGGATATTTTTACGCTAGCGGGTATTAACATATAGAATGAGCTGATTTTTCCCAATTGAACAGAGTTTGAAGACTGGCACTCCAGGTAAGAAGTGCCTTGGTCTGTGCTGAAGAAAGATGAACTCTGACGGCAAGGGTCTTTTGTTTCTGTAGTCTGACTATATATATTGGGTGTAGTAAAATAGTAGTTTCATTTGATGATAGAACCTATCTACCAGGTATGGCAATCAGAATTTTTCTGGATCGTCTTGATCACTAACCAGATGGGATTTTGAATCTTCTTGAATATTAAATGACAGTTATTACTATTATTAATGCTATTATGATTATTATATGTAGTTGTTGGCCTAATCTTTTGTTTGAATATAGTAGTGTTTTTCTTTTGAGGTTTGATCATGTTTTGGGTTTGTTTCTGTCCACGACCTCTAAGATATCAGCAGCTAACAATGGTAGCTTTTAATTTCTTTTTTTTATTAGTTGAAAGCTAAATTTCAGGTGTAATGTCAATTTTTTTGAGTCTGATATTCTGAAAATTATGAATAAGAAATTTATTAAATATAAATAAAGATTTGACCCAACCTCCTTCCACTGTGATTTAGTAATCAACCCCTAAAATAGAATCAAATATCTTATAAATATAGCCAAAAATAGAGTTAATCATATTATCATCCTAACTTGAAAGGACTTATTCACTTATTGGACTTATTGTACTACAAGGGAATTGTAGGGAAAGAATTTGATGCTTAAGGGCCCTCTGTAAAGGGCAGACCGATTATAGAAAGCTGATGAGGACTCAAACCGTTCAAGCCTTAAAGGTCATTTCGCCCTCCTCGGATGGATCTGGCTAAAGAACACGAAGGGTTGTTTTTTAATTTTTATATAATAAATGCTTTTAGGTAATTATATCATAACTATTTCCTATCGTAATCAAAGCCATTTCCAAGAATAAAATCTTCATCAATGGAATGGTTGGTGGATATATGAGAAATATCCTATTTAAACACTACAGTGTGATATTCCTACAGTTTGATAAAAATAAACGCATTTTCTAAACTTCTTCATAAAAAAAATCAGAATTTACGTGGATATATCCAATAGACGAAATTATGAGACTTTAGAAAAAAAAAAAATTCGAAACTGCCTTACAGATTATTTTAATGTGGATAGAACCTATAGGCTTTTAATGATCATTTAATTAGTCATTAATATAAAGGTGTAAATCGAAGTCATCCGAGCTATTTTTCATAACAACCGTAAAAAAAAAGATAAATTGCTCGTTCTTCCATTCCTCGTTTCTTTCGTATTTCCAATACTCTTCCGATGTTTAAATTCCGTCTATTCAACGACTTCATATTTACCCCATTGCTAAAAAAAATGTAAATATATGTTAACGTTTACCATCAAAATTTGTAAATAAATGGATAAAAGAAGAAGAATTTTAATGGTTCTTTTTATTTCGTTTTCTTACACAATTATTATAGAAATTTTATCAATTTAATCAAACATACAGTTAAAATTGTTGTATATGAAAGTTGCTGTTGTTTTCATTAAATTGTTTGTTGGTAAATATAGATTATTTGTTCGTTTTTTACAATTATTGTTATATTTTTTTATTATTATTGACAGATGTTAAGTCAGAATTTATTTTCATTTCTCATTTCAACATGTTATTGATTCTGTAATTTTTATCTTTATCTAAGAAACTAAAGCTCCTTTTTTATATTATGTCGTATTATTTTAAATTGACTTTTACTAGAATAAATAAAGTATTTATTTTTATTAAAGTATAACTCCGGATAACTCTATTTTGGCCAAAATGACACTTTGACATCTTTGAATTTGAAATTCAGTTTGGTACATCTTTTGAATTTCAAAATACACACATATACGAACACTTTTCTCAAGGCACAAATTCGTATTCAAAATTATTAATAATCGAAATGTTTTTATTTCTATACATATTTTATATATATATATATATATATATATATATATATATATATATATATATATATATATATATCAAGTAAGCCAATATAAAAATAAAACTAAAAAAAATACGAGATACACGACATAAGTTGTTTGAAATTAGAGCTATATTAATGTTGTATAAATAATTTAACAAGTAGCATAATAAAGCATATATTTGCTTGCATTTAATTATGAATGATTAAACCATATCAGAATTACATTTAAAAATGTTAGATGAGGTAGGGGTATCAATTAATATGTAATATTTATTTGATTTTACGAAAAATATTTTAGATTAAATTCAAAGTTACCTAAATATATATTATGTGTGGGATATAGATAGTCTGGGGGTGTAGTATAAAAGAACACTAAATACGACAAACTTATTTATTATTATTATTGTTATTATTATTATTATTTATGTGCTAACGTTTCGACCTACGTTGTAGGCCATCTTCAGGGCTGATAGAAGGCGGAGCCACTACGTTTTTTTTTTACTGCACCCCTAGAATATCTATATCCCACATTAGATCTTCCAGTCAACTAATTTCCTCTCAATTATAACTATATATTAATAGATAATATTTGGTATATGAGTAAATAATATATTTTTATACATATTTATTGTTTACGCATTTTTTAAAAAAATGGGTATGTATATTTTTTTCTAATAAATAAATCAAAATCGATTAAGAATTTTTTTTTAAGTAGTTCACATATTTAATGACTGTTAAGTAGAAATAACAGAGATCATAATGTAAAAGAGAACAAAAAACAAACGGATAGTCTAAATCCATAAAATGGCCTACTTCTAACGGCCAGATATTTAAGGGTGACGATATAGGGGCGAGTGTTCTTCGCTGAATCACCCTAGACGTGACTGGCCTTTGAAATTTTTATAGGACCATATCATTTTTTTTCCTCCCTCCATCCCCTACCCGATGCCAACCCTAAGGGATTTATATGCAAATGGTTTAATCTACCCTTGTGTGCCCTACTCCTCTTTTTTTTAGGTAGTGAAAATCTAATGAGTAATGTAGGCCGATCAATGTAGCAATCAACTAATGTTGAAGGTATCCATTGACCGGGGATTAATACGTGATGTTGGTGGCAGAGTCCAATGGATGCACAAGGGATTCTAGCCTTCATATGTTAATACGCTCCAATGACTTCGCTTCATCCAAATTGAAAAAAAAAATAGCTTCAATAGGAAATTGCTACACTGATTGGTTTCCTAGTGGCATGTGAAATACTGGATATTTTAAAATGAAAATATTTAATTAACTTTTCAAAATTTGGTAATATGAATTCGAAGAAATAAATCAATGTCCCAAATAATTTATCAGTGTGCTAGAGAATATAGGAGTTAGGAGCTTACACAACGCCTAATAAACATCTTCAAAATTATATGCCTATTTCAAAAGCCGTGATATTATTACCCATTTGTTTCCCTTGGGATGGAAGTCCAGCAACTTACGAATCCTCGAGCAGCCTCATATTTCTTTTGGCCAAAATATTGCTTTAAGTTTTAATATTTCGCGTCTGACAAATTTGGGAAGTCACCAATCACCAATTTCATTTCATCCCTTTCTTAAATTTCATTTTCAAGTTTTTGGAGAGACACTAAATGAATAGTTATCATATTACAATATTATGAATAGCAATCAAAATAACCATCTCTACTAGGGAATTAATTGCTTATGATCTTGGAATATTAAACATAAAATGCTGGATGAAATTTATTTTTATATGTAAATTCCATTCTACGAAATCTTTTTAATTTTTACTACTAAAGGTGCTGTTCTATCCTCAGTTTTTATATACAGGAGTTGAATTTAACGAGCTTTGTAAGGAATCATGATGTGTTGCAGTCATGTACAGCATCAATCGTGAACCGTAGTACCGGTTTTACCTTCCTTAGTATTGAAGCGATGATTTATTTCTCTTGGGCATAAAAAATATTTAAGGCAGCCATTTGACCATTTTCTCAAATCAAATAAGAAAACAATTGTACCACTACAACTCATAAAGATTCTTGGGTTTAATAGGTTTAAGATACTATGCATCTTGGACAAAGGTTGTACAGGAAGGTGATATGTTATAGATCACGCTCAGCCGCCAGAGTTTCCCCTGGTTTTTTTACCCAATTTATAGAGGCTCGATGAGCCCCAGGAGGTTCCTAGATCCCAAAGGATCCATAAGATGGTTACAAAATTAAATAAAATCTTCCACAGCCGGATTTGAAACCGGGACCTTTGGTATGGCAATTCAGCGGTCTACCTCTCAGTCAGATCATGCCTCCAACAGCCCCTTCACAGGTTCATTTGCGCTTTTCGTAGATGACTTGTGCTTGTGCAGGTGTCTGGCGCCATTATTCATCAGCTGTTTATCCGACAGTTATTGTAGTTGGTAATGCGATTTTACAATGTTTTCAATACAGTGATTCTGTACGTCAAATGCATGCGTTTTCCTTAAGGTCAATACTAATTTGTATTTAACAAAAGCCGTATCTTATGAACTTTGAACAAGAATAGTTACTGTACTGCCAAATTGCGAGATGACTCGACCACCTTGGCCCTTATACTGACAGCTGACGCCCTGTGACAAAGACTCCTGCAGGGCCTGGCAAATGGGTTTTGGACAGTGATTGAGGCGGTTCCTCCACGAAGCGAGAGCGCATTCAGATTATCTTTTCAATAGAATCTACATTTCCCCCATTTCAACTCCTCCAGCCCCTAGGACCCACCTCCATGGCTTCCACTCAAAGCAAATGTCCCAAGTACATTTCTTGCCCTCATTCTGCCCGTAAATAGAAAGGGCCTAGTAAATGATTGCTTTCTTATCTCGATATAGAATGGGGCCGCGGGGCCTTGAGGAAATCGGTTGTTGCGTATCCTCGGGACGTGGGGAATTTTCAGATCTCTTGACGGACAGCTACAAGTAAGAATGAGGTTTTATGAAAATTCCGCTCCATAAAGGCTGCATACATTTCGGTCCATGAATTGCGTACATTCAAAAGAAAAATTCCTAACAATATAGGAAATAAATAAAATAAAAAAAAAACTGTATAACTACAACTCATGAAAGTTTCTTGGACAACGGTTGTGCAGGGATGTGATTTGTTCTAGATTACGCTCAAAATAAACAATAAGCAATGAAATTTCATAGATAGATACTGTGGTAAATTACATTAATAAAATATTTAAACATCTTAATCATTTTAAGTTTTCATTAACCGTGCGAGGTGTCTGATAAAGAGATGGTGTTATAAAAAAATTGTCTGACAAAAAGATCGTGAACTTCTAAGCCGAATTTGTTATTTGAGTACTACCATTGGGTAGTTTCTCTACTAGTCTATGTCCAAACCATTATTTAACGTTCATGCCATTATATTTACTTGTTTTATTGTTAAAATTCACTTGTAAATTTCAATAAATGAATTTAAAATAAAAATAAAAACATGTACCGCTATGACGACGAAGAGTTTTGTGTTCAATACGTGGTAGAGACTATACAATTTCTAGGACAGCGATAGTGCAGGGAGATAACGGTCATCCACTATGTTTTTCTTAATATTGTGAGTACCCATGTTGTACTGACTGGGTGAGCCCCAGAAGAATCGATAGATCTCCCGGGTCAATCATTCGCTGTTAACAGATTAAATAATTCATCTGCCTCAGGCGGATTTGAACAACTGAACGGCATCTCAGCGCTCCATCTATGAGCCACCCCACTAATACAATGATAAAATGTAAGGAAATCTAGATTTATATTTATCCTCAAATACTCGTTTACAACAAATGGTCGGTTACCTGACAACAGGGCATCAAATACTTCATTAGACTGCAGAAATAAAAAAATAAAAAAACTTTATCTATACGTGTAAAGCTAGTTCAAAGGAAAACATAAAAAATTCTAGCTATGCATGAGTGGAATAAACTCTTCATATATATCACAAGTATTGCTTTATTTGTCATTATTATTATTACTCTACCCACGATTCACACTGAAAGGAAATATGTTTTTATACTACATCATCTTGTTATAACTCTACATCAAATAGACCATAGCATTATATTGAATATAGTATCACTAGAGGAAATCTATTATAGATAAAATTAAACGAAAAGGACAAAAAGTTGTGTGGTTTTATGAAACCACGATGCAAGTGAAACTTTTTTTCGGTTTGTAGGCATTTAACTAAAAAAAAATTGGAAAATTATTCGATTTAGGGTATTAACTTAATTAATAGTAGACACAATATTCAATTATAAAATTTTATTTCAATTTGCGTATTAGAGTACGGAATACATAGTTAATATAATCATTTAGATTATAAACGCATATTAAAAAGTAAGAGCAATATTTATTTAAATCATTGAATCATTATCAACTTCAATTATTCTATCAATAACTCGAGTCTCACAGTTTATAAATGTAATTAACATTTTATGGTAACTAAAATAAGTAAATGCTTGTATCTCGACTCGTATCACTGCCGCTCCTGCCTTGATTAGAACTGGCGCCCGATTTTAGCCGCTTGCATTTCTGACCTTATATTTATAATTTATAGCATATATTTAAATATTGTGAAGATGGCTGAAGGCCTAAATAAAATTAAATATATTGAATGGATCGGATAAAAATTAAAATACTTCATCAATTCATTCAAATGAAATAAGTTGAAGTAAACTCAAAGCTAAAATGATTACACACTGATAAAAGGATTTGATAGTCTTTGAAGAGATTTGTTAATAGTAAACATTAATATTCAACGGTCAGCTGACTGGGCGCCGCCATATTGGCCTTGGCTGCTCTGTCATGCGCCTTTCACTTTACCCCTTCTCCGGGCGTAACGACATGCGATAGATGGATCAAAAATTTTGGGGTGATAGAATAAAAGTTTCACTTTGATAAAATTGAGCGAAAAGAGACATTTCTACTATTGATAAGTGATTTTCTTTATGTGTGTGTCCTGATGTGACGACACCTAGTCTAACCTAGCTAAACGACGATTTGTTGTTGCATTTTCAGGATTTCAGATAATAAATTGCATCCTATTAAACAATATGGTTGTAGAGAGGAGAAGAATGATAGATAATGATTAAATTATGAATAGGATATCAATGACTTATTTTCAAAGACTAATTTGAAAATTTAGCTAAGCAATTGTTTTTTAATTTCTGAATTAGTAATGAACAATATTCATATTTTGTTTTGTTACAAAGGAAATTTTTGAGTAATGTTAGAATAAAGAATAAGTAAATATTTGCGATATAATGGAAGAGTAGATTGTCACAAAATATACGCAAAATTAGAATACCTATTCAGTTAATTTAAATAAAATTCCGAGAGCTTCTCTCCCTCCTCAATCTATATTATCAGCTTTGACAGGTACAAAGGATAAAAAGGGCTCCTTTTGTAATTTGAATTAACTCGGGACAACTTTTAATTTTATCACTATCAATATTAACAATATTCGTTGCGTCATTCTTCAGGCGATTGTAAGGATTTGACAAATATGGACATCCAAAGCGAATTTTAGCTATTTTCAGCTAAGTAATACATATGTGCGATATTACTATGAATGTTCAGAAAACAAAAATAAATAATAATATTATTCTATCCAACATTCCGATACCTGGGAATTATTTTTGACCAAACCTTCTCCTGGAAAAACAATACCTTAGTAATCTCCTGTCATACGTTTCCACCTTAAAACGTTTGAATTGCCTTCGTCACCTAATCCCATTTGAACCCGTAGACTTATAGTTACTATACTTCCTTAATTTTCCCTCACATGGACTATTGCTGTACAGTGTACCGGGGGTGTATCTGGAGATCTCGATGCAATACGAAAACGGTTGAACAATTTTTTTTTGTTCGCTTTATCTTAGACGGCCCTATCACAAGATTTTTCGAAGAATTGAAGTGGATATACCCTTCCTACCGCCATAAATACATACAATCATTCTTTCTTTACTAAATTATCCAATTAACCATCCATTTCAGATATCCTTCAATTCAAAACCTTGGTCCGATCCCGTTACACCCATTCTCGGCTCTCAGATCTATATAGAACGTCTCAACGCAGCTTTTAGCAGGTCTTTCCTTATCCGATCCTCGTCCCAATGGAACTTATAGCTTCATCAATTTTTCGTTCTAGAAATATTTCAACCTCCGAAAACCGTATATTTAATCACCTCATATCCTTACTTACTTTACTTTAATCCAAAAATTGGGAATTATGATATATTATTAAGACTTAGTACTTGATGGATTTCAAATCCTTCCTGATTTGGCTGAACATACAGTCAGTTAAAAGTTTTAAAATTAGGTATAGTTTTTTTATTAGTATATTTGTTTTTTTTTCTTTCATTGTTCTACTGTTATTTTCTTTTCTTAAAATCTCTACGTATTAATAAATATTAATTGTTTTCTTTCTTTATAATTATTATTATCTTCGTTATATATTTCTTTCTTCTTTTCATCTGTTATTGGGAGCTAACTCTACAATTTATTTTTATTCGTATTTATTAATCAAATTGTAACTGTATTTTACATCAAGACAATATGGTTCATATTGTTATTATTATAAACTGACTTGTCCCAGAATAAATTACTTTATTAAAAAAAATAAAATTTAAGTTTAATTCCTTGAATTTGACAATTTACAATTTTGTAACAATTTCTTTATTATTAATGTATGTAAATATATATGTTTGCACAGATGCGTATGATTCTGTGCTTGTGTAGTGTGTGTATGTATGGGTGTGTATCTTTGTATATAAGCATTTGTTCACTTTAGTAGTATCCCTTCACTTCATAGCTTATCGGTGTAAAAAACGAATTTTAGTGGGAGTTGTGTTTTCTTGTCACGTTCAGGGAAAACCAGTGGTGCCCAGAGGGCAAAGGGGGGAGGGGGTTACGACGCTAGCTGCGTCGTAAAACCTCTTGGAGAGGGGGAGGCAAAAAAGTGGTGTGTTTTAAATTTTTGGGTGAGGCAGGTTTACATAGACACATATGTATTATATATATAGAATTAATAATCATTATTTATTGTCGAAAAACTGCTAATTTAACAAAGATACATCATAGGATGGGTTAACAAAACTAATGAGTCAATATTTACACTTATACGATTTATGAAAAAAAGTTAAATAAATCAAAAATCGTTTAGGGATTAGGTAGCTAGGAGGTGGTTAAAGAGGCGAGACTTGAAATTGCAGAGGGTATATGTGTGGCAAATGGAAGAAGGAATAGAATTCTAGATATAGGAAGAACTGATGAGGAAAGATGTGTGCAGTGTGGTGAGCTGAAGTATATAAATCTCAACGAGTATTAAGGGAATGGACAGAGGGTTTGAACCGAAGGCCTCCAAAGATATTGGATGGAAAGTGGCTTAGAATTACTTAGAGGAAAGGTGCCAGAAAATATTGGTGGCGATTAGAAGGATAAAGCAACTTCAATTCTGCTTAAAATCGTCTACCTGAGGTATCCTAAGGTATCACGAAGACAAATCATACGAAGAAATTCAAAAGTCGTTTTATACAAACACGTATTAAATGTTCATTTATAATTTGGTGTATCTGAACATGTTGTCATGTTTAAGTGTTGGAACTAGTATCGTAAAATACTAGGTTCAAATACTGGCAGACTTTGATTTAATCTGTTAGCGGCCGGAGATGGATCTTATGGGATCTAGGACCCTCCTGGGGTTCACCCAGCCTCTATAAAGAGGTTACCCAAAATAAGGAGGAAAAATCTGGCAGTTTAACGTAATCTAGGACAAATCACACCCCTGCACTACCGTTGTACAAGAAACAGTACAGTCTCTAACATGTACCGAAATCCAGACCCTCACGGGTTTTAGTGGTACAGGTTTTTTTTTGTATTTATGTATATTTCTGTTTTGAGAGATATTAACTTTTCATATTATAATGTAAGACAAATAAAATTTCCTCTGGTATTGCAGAGGAAATAGAATATTTCCGGCTTTTCAAAAGGCTTCGCGCATATAGTAGGCACACAGGAAAGTGCTATGGAATATACTTTTAAAACGCAAAGGGCTTTGAAACGCTTGAAACCAATGGAAAATAGCGCCCTTCATTGAACTACTTAACTTAATTATTTTATTAAAATTAAGTTTTAAAAAGCTATAAATAAGATTAAATCATTGCTTTCTGGTGGTATTTAAAAATTGTCTAGAGATTGTACCAGTAATTCCTCTTTCAATTCGAAAAAAAAAATTGTTTGATTGATGATATTTATTCAATTGGTTCTTATTTTTCTTCTCGTTTGTAATAGCCGTGGAGAAATAAGAAATTACAGCATTCGGTTATTGGTAGACAACCCTTTCTTGTATTGAAGTGATTTAGTATTACTTGAAAAACATTTTTGTATTTTTTCTCATAAAGAAAAATAAAACTTAAATTTATAAACTATGCTTAGTTTATCAGCTAGATTTATTTCAATTTTAAATCTATGAAATATTCCTCATTTTCCGCATTTCATGCTTAATTGTACCTTTCCTGTAGTTCTAGAACTAAAAATGGCAACCATGTACTATATGGACCCTTGTTTTTTCCAATATAAATGTAAAAAATACATTTTATAAAGGTATACCTAAATAAATGTATATGCTAAATGACATACATTGATTTTCATATAACTGATTACCAATACAACTAAAACCACGAAGAGGCCTGAATTCAGTACAAGGTATAGACTTCACTGTTTATTGGACAACGATTGTTCATGGAGCTAATTTGTCCGAGATCACGCTCAACCTTCAATTGAAAGTTCACACTTTATAGAGGCTGAGTGAGCCCAAGGGGTCTGTAGATTCCACAGGGTCCTTCCGTTTCCATTTTCCACCATTGGATTTGAACCCGGGACCTTCAGGATAGTAACTCAGCACCAGAGAGAGCATATATATTAAATAAAACCTAAATAAATTGACAATTTCCAACTCGGGCAGAAAACTACTTGAAAGAGTGAGATAATTCTTGTCACTTCATTTCCACTTTTTGTTTCATTTTAGCTAACGATTTTTTTTTTTTTAAGTTTTATTACAGTTTTTAGTTATAACTAGCATTAATTTTTCTCAGGAGTGAAGCATGAAACCAAAAATTTTATGGAAAAAGTAATTGGGTACAGTATTAGCCTTTATGCACAGCGTTTTTCTCTTTTGGAATTTCACAATAGGATTTTTATTGGACATTTTTCTTCCTTCAGCTATTCATTAACTTCTGGGATCCGGCCTTTGTGAAAAAAATTCTCTTTTTACTTGATCGGAGGCTGTTTTAACTTACTTGAAAATTCTTTTAATCAAATTAAATAAAAATAAAAATTGGAATCGTTCCTGTGACATGGCGCTTTTACGGAGTGGCAATGATTGCATCAGAAGTGACCCCCCTGTCAGCACTATTATTACTCCAAAACAATATAATTGAGGAATTTGGGACAGTTTCTTAATTAAAACTGAAGCACCTCTTTTCCTTCATTGTAAAATTCAAAAGGATTTTCATGACATTAATTAACATTTTTTAAAACAACTATTGTTATTTTCCTCCATTAATCCTAAAAATTCATTTCGCCACTTAATGAAAAAATATTTTCTATGAAAATAGGTTTATACATATTTTGTTTCATAATTAATAATAAACATCTAAATGTTTTTAGATAACACTAATACGTAGAGGGTTTGTATTTATTTAAATTATATTACCGCAGTCATGACCTTCTTAACGGCACTTTGTTATTATGTAACAAGTTAGATTAGGATATTTTCATGATTTTAATACTTTCCCTTACTTTATATTTTTAAAATATACTAATATTTTTGGACAGGATTTTGGTTTTATTTTTATAAACCTTTCTTGAAATTTATTTACTGGAATTTACAACTGCATTATAATAATACACGTAAATAGAATGTATGATTTATAATGGCAGTAGATGAAAATAAGTACAAAAACTATTCACTGGTAGTACTCAAATACAAAATTTAATTCTATCAAGGTCATGAAGCCATCTTCTTTGAAACAAGTAGGTTTGAATGGGAATCAAGTTTTCCATGAATGGTTTGATACCGAAATTGATCCAAACCAGCAACAAATGGTACGAAAAGTAATTTCGGATGACTTCTTTAGTAACAATGTAAGGAGCATTGAGGATTTAATGAAGGATTTCGGAGTGCGAAGATTGGATACTAGAGGACTTCGATGGCTTCAAGGAGGCACAAACCACTATTATGTAAATCCACATAGGTCTTATAATAGTTATGTCATATAACTCTTTAGTAATTAATTGGGAGTTCAGAGCGTTTGTCTAGTATACTTATTGAAGTAACCTGAAACGGTTAGCAGTTTCTTGTATTTTCAGTTTAGAAGGATTTTAAGTTAAATGTTTGTCAAGATTTAATCCTAAGTATAAAATTTATTGAACACAAGTTAGTGGTATTGTTAGTGATATTGTTAAACGATGCTAGAGGACATGAAGTCATTGGTTTCCGATGAGGGATAGATGAATTGACAGGATTTTTGTGGATTTATTTTTCCAGTTTTAACATCATAACTGGATTAGTGTTGACTGATAATACACGTGTATCTTCAGTATTCGCGGTAAGGATATTATTAAAATTAACAAGCTAAAAATTAGATAAAGGGCTCTAGAGATAAAGTATACAGTTTTGCTTATAAAATGCGTAAAATAAAGCATAGCCGGACGGAATTTTGTATAATGCTTTGAATAACAGTCTCGCTAGGACCAATGTAGGTATACTATACATTTAGGAATATTACATACATGGTAAGTAGTGTCAATTTTATTTGGAATACCATTTTTCCAAGTTCTGAGGTTACGTTATGCTTTAATTAAGAGAATGGAAGCCAAATACTTGCGGGTTGTTGAGAAAAACAAATAACAATAATTATTACAAGAGAATATAACACTTGAATATAGTCTACGAACTCATACCTTAGTCCCGAGAGAATATCTAACAATTTTATATTGAAATTAAAAAAAAAAAAAAGAAGCTATTTATACTTCCGAAATATACTTGATTAAGGTTTAGACCCGGGGGCATTAAAGCAAATAACAGTCATATGTAAGAGGACACGTGCGCAATCAGTTCTAAGAGTCTACTTAAATATTTGATGCCTTCGACCGAACACGGTAAGAACAATTACATTGGACTCTCCAGCACAAACATTTTCCAGCAAGTTTAAAGTCCAGCAAGGAATTATAGAGAAATGTAATTCTGTGAACTAATATCTGCTCAAGAGAGCAAAGATTTTAGGTACATATGTACTACGAACAGATGAAATATTTTTTAAAAATTTACTACTTCTTATGCAATCGGTATTTTCTAGTTATCAAAACCCTAATAACAAATATACGGTTTTGGATAAATGTTAGAACAGTTATCCTGAGAAATTAAAAAATATTGAAACATTCTTTATAATTTTCTTAAATAATCTTAGTTGACATTATATACAAGAGGAAGAAAATGGACCGGGTGAAAATGTATTTTCTAATGCATTTTATATTTTATTATTAGATTAGATCAGATATTATATAGAACCTAAAACAGAATTATGAAAAAAACAGACGGTTGAGGGTGATCTTGGACAAATCACCTCTCTGTACAAACTTAGTCTTAGTTTAGTCTCTAGCATGTACTAATCCCAAGATTCTGTAGTAGTAATGTTTTTTTAAACTGAAGAACGATATAAAAATGGTAACATCAAATTATTATAGATGTTGCTACAAATAAAATTATTAATAATGAACTTAATATTCTATTTTAATTTTATTATAATTCAGCGAGAATCATTTATTTTCTTTGCCTAAAATATGTCCGTATCTGCTCTTGTTGGTGTTCTTAATACCTTTGTTTGGAATGAATCGACAACTTTTATGTTTAACGATCATCCTCTGTCAATTAACTCTTGTATTCTTTATTTTTAAATATTGCCGTTATATTATGGATATTCTATTATTCATTTCATCTATTGTATAATACAATTCCTCTTCTATTATAACTCTTCTGTAATTAACTTTTTATCAACTGTAACACTTCTATAATTTATCAGTAAACTCTTCCATGTTTCAGGTTTAAATAATACCGGTATGTCATGTTATTGTATATTTTCCAACAATACTTTTATAATATATTTTATTTATGTACCCTTTATAACGTTTTATCAACAATTTTTCTATATCATTAATATTTCCATTATTTCTTTGTGTATTTCACCATCTCACTGAGCGGAGTGGCTCATAGATAGAGCACTGAGTTTCCATGCCGAAAATCCTGGTTCAAATCCCGCTTCAGGCAAGACTTCTATTTAGTCTGTTTGCACCCGGAGTTAGATCATACGGGATATGGGACCCTCCTGGGGCTCGCCCAACCTCTATAAAATGTTATAAAAATAGGGTACCCAAAATAAGGGGGGGAATCTGGCGGTTGAGCGACAAGTCACCTCCTTGCAGAACCGTTGTCCATGAAACAGTAGTCTCTACAATTTACTGAACCCCAGACCCGTACACGGGTTTTAGTGGCACAGGTTTTTTTTTTTAATTTACCATCTCTATTAGATTAATTTGCATTAATTTATTACTTATTTGATAGTACCCTATAATTATTCCTAATTTTGTTTAGTATATTTACCTAAGGGTCCCCCATCTTTATGTTTTATCACTGAGATACCTTGATGCCTATATTTATTTTTAATATTTATCATATATAATTTCAATTTGTCTCTATTCTGTTCATTTAACCCTGAAGAAGAACTGCAACGTGGGACGAAACGATGGCTTTAAAATAAGTAGAAAAGTTTTATTTTAAAAGTAAAATTTTAAAGAGATTTTTTTCTGCTCTCCACGGTCCATTTTCTTCCTCATTCTTAATATTATTTTCTATTTTAGATTATATATAGCATATAAACGTTTGGATTTAGATATGTTATTGTAAAAGTGCCAAATATTTATTAATAACCTGGCTCAATCAAACTAGCTGTAATTCAAATAATAATTTGTGGTGGGTCGAACTTGGCTGGCAAGTGGACTAGAAGGTTGCCCGTTGACCGGAAGTGGAAAGGTCACTGCTGCAGTACACTTTAGGATTATATTATTAATAGACTTCGTTAACTTTAGATAGGAAGGTGAACCATTTCTAATATATATATATATATATATATATATATATATATATATATATATATATATATATATATATATATATAAGTTAAGTGCCATAGCCGGGTAATAGTAGAGCTTAATCCTACTGAGAATATAAACAACTCCCAGATCTTATATAAGAAGGATTAGTTCATCAATAAAGTCAGTTATAACCGATCTCTCTGTGCGTTCTCATTTCTAAACCTTTCCTTTTTTTTTAGTTAATGTGTCTCGAACTCGTTAAGTTTTATATATATATATATATATATATATATATATATAAATATTATAAAGCAAGAAAGTAAAACTCTCGGAACAGCACTCGAAAAACCCTCATCTTGGTTTTTTTTAAATGATTTTTTTTGTTTTTACGTCATTTTTTAATACACACATTTTTTAATATTTATGTCTCGTTTTAGATAATTAAAAGAATACTGATATTCTTAAAACTGAATTTTTTATAACGTCAAATTATAAAATATTATATAACTTAATGTTAAATGGAATATTTGTTATAGATTATGTAGTAATTGATCTAAATGTTTCTATTGTCTTTTAATGAGACATTAGCGGGAAATCATTTCCTAAGCTATTTAGTTGCAATATATAAAATATTCAGTAGCAGCAAATTAATAAGTTTATGATTTCATTAAATGAAATATTGTAAACCAATTAATCCATATATGTTGTTCCCGTAATTGCGAGCTGTCGTAATGTACTAAAAAGTATAACGCCTGCGGCAAGAGGATACTGCTAAACCGACAACACTTACCTGCTATGCGGTATTGCAGTCTTCAACCGAAAGGGACTTAATTCTTATTTTTTTTTGGTTTAACGTCACTTTATGCTGCTCTGGCTAATCGATCGATGCTACAGTGGGTGTCCTAAATTTTGTTTATCCAGCTATAGTTGGTACAGGGGTCATGAACGAGCATCTCATTTCATCCAGGCTCGGGACCACAAGTTTACTTCCCTTCCAATGGACGCCGTAATCAAGTTCTTTTTAATAATAATATTTATAATAATAAATCGAAGAGAGACGTCGACTATGTAAAGCAACCTACGAATCGATTCAACATGTCACCTCTGCTGCCAAGCATTTGCAGGTGAAGAATATTTAACTAGGCACAATAATGCTGCAAATATCGTATATCAGGCACTGGCTCAAAAACATAACTTAATAAACAGTCATCACCCATTTTATAGATACCAGCCACAGGCAATATTAGAAAAAATGAAATCAAACTATATTGGGATCACTGACCATAATATATCCCAAAATCGACCAGACATACCACTCTTAGACAAAAAAATAAAAAAGACCATCATCATCATCGAAGTTGTGGTTCCTGCTGATGATAACGTTTTTAAAATATTGAGCGAAAAAATTCGTAAGTATCATGAGCTCTGCGAGGAATTAAGGCATCTCTACCGACTAGTGGATGTAAAAGTACCAATCATTGTATCCAGCAATGGTTTAATTCCTGAGGAAACGATTAGATCAATGAAGACGCTGGAAATAATTAGGGGACTGGAAGAAGTACAGAAAGCGGTTTGCTGGGAATGCCGGTATCGTTAGAAAATTTTTAAATATTCCAAATTAACTATAAAATGAACCATACCCTTGACCTTGGTCCGGGTTGGTGTATTTATACGACACAAGCCGAGAAATCCAAAATAAATAAACAATAATAAGGCTTAGCGAACCCGATGGCTCAATTCCGATACCTCCAGTCTCATACCCAGCACACTTCTGTACACGGACCGCTACCCAAACCCAAATCCGCCAGATCCCTCATAACTCTACCACCTACGGCTCTATCTATCCCTCAGACGCTTCCCAGTGTGCATAGCCCCCATTAACTTTTAGGAATTCGTTCGTTACTAAGCCCAGCAGCTATACAAGCTTAATCTTAAACTTAAAGTTCAGTAATATTAACCGGGATCCTTTGCTATTCCGCGTTGTATAATCTCCTAAATTCTTCATGTTTCGCCGAATATTCTACGCAACACCTTATTTTCGACTACCTTTAGACGTTGTTCATCTTTCAGCGTTAGCGGCCACGTTTCGTATTCATAAAAAAGAATGGGAAGGATGCTAATGTTTTATGAATTCTGATTTTTAGATTAATAGACAAAAGAAGCGAGCTCAGTAATGTCGAGACCGTATATAACAAGAATCTCCTATCTTTAATCGCGCCTTTATTTCCTAAAGATTTTCATATTTTCTAGTTACTATAGACCGTAAGTACAAAAACTTCTTGATATGTTCAACATTATTCCTCCCTGAAACCTCAACTTCCTTGCTACTAACCATCTACTTAGTTTAATTCGAATTTAGCTTTAGCCTTATTTCCTTACATGCATTCATCGTCGAGTCTGTATTTAGTTTTATAGCTTCTGCGTCTTCACCCAACAATACCAAATCATAGGCAAACTCAAGCACGGATATTTTACTATTCATATACAAATTCAAACCGTTTTCGGTATGTGTCACATTTTTAATAGCATTCTAAAGTGTTATAATGTGAAACACGTTGTTTCAAACCCGAGCGAACCACGAACGAAAACAAAATTACCGATAATAACCTCATTTAAATTTTTTCTCCCACGCATCCTAAACAGATTTACTAATTTCTTTGGTATACCCTGTTCAATCAATGTGTTATACATCATTCGACGTTCGATGGAATCATAAGCATTTAATTCATAAAATCGATATATGCGGTGTGGTATATGGGGACTCTCGAACATGCTCGAGGATAGATTGAGGCGAATTATGAAGTGCTCACTACGGTTTGCCTTCGACGCCCCGAGGAAGTCTCATGTGTCCCACCTCTATGATGAGCTAAAGTGGCTCTTCCCCTTCATCCGTATACTCTATTTCCTAGGTTCTTTCTTATACCAAACCATCGACACACAGCGTCCAACTTATGTCCATATTCTCCTACAGTTTAAATCCTCCATCCAATGCCGGTGAACCAATATCTCGCCTTACCGACCTTTATACCCATCTCCGCAGAACCCACATGTTTGAGCGTTCCTTTCTGGCCTGTTCTATCACTCTTTGGAACACACTCCCACCTTACATCCGTCATGCGTCTTCCTTATCCCCAGTCAAATTCAAGCTTTTCCTACATCTCCTCAATTTTTAAAACAGGTGCTCTCTAATCAGTAATAATCCATAGCTCATATTCATCAGAATTGGTTGATGAATTGCTGTAAATATTATTTACGTATAATTATATTTATTATTTATAATTTATTTAAAATTTTTTCCCAGCTTATTTCTTTTTATTGTAAATTTGTATGCAAATGTTTTTAGTATTTTCTACCAGAATATACATTTTAGTTTATATTTATTTTCATGTTAATATGTAAATATTATATTATTCCAATTTAATAATGTAGCCCTTTGGACAGATATATCTTTGATTGTGTACACATCTATTATTCTTAAGGGACCTGGTTCCAGAATATAATTATTGTTCTATTATATTGTATATATATGTATATATATATATATATATATATGCATGGATTATATATAAGGTTTTTCTTATCAAGTTCATAACTCCTGATTATAAGCGGTTTCACACAATTTCAAAGGAGCATTTTGCACCTCTCTGGAATGCGAAAAGATCGAATTCCTATCACTCGAATAGAAGGGTTCCTAGGCTTCAGATTCTGAGCCAAATCTGAAAGACTTCGGATCTCATTGATATTCTATCCATGTATTGCCATCTTCGGATCTACCTCCAATCTATTCGGATCTTTCTCCAGGTTACAAACATACTGCCTCTCCAAATAGCTATAAAAAAACAAAAAACAGATTATATTTTGGCTCGAAAAAAATGAAACATTTGCCATTTGAATCCAAAAATCTTCCAGGTAGTAACATGATAGGTCCCTAGTTTAGTTGTGTATTTAATAATGAAATAGATTAATGAATTGGACAGATTCTTCTCTTTATTAAAATAATGAGAAATTAATTGTAACATTGTTAAAGCTTTTTTATTTCTGATTGTGAGTTATCAATGACCAAATAGAACCAATCTTATCACTTACCGATTATAAAAAACTAAAATTGAAGTTTTTATAAAGTAATTCCCTTATTAACTCATATAAAAACAAAAATAACACTATCGTAAATAACGCATGAGTCTGTAATCAGCCGGAGATGGAACATATAGGATCTAGAACCCTTCCGGGGCTCACCCAACCTCTTTAAATTGGGACACAAAATAAAGGGGAAAATCCTAGGACAAATCACCTCCCTGCATAATCGTTGTCCATAACTGTCTCCACCGTGTACTGAACCCCAGACCCTTCACGTAGTGGTACAGGTTTTTTTTTTTTATAAATATAACGTATGCCCAAAAAATAAATTACAGTTCAGACTATTAAAATATTTAGTAAAAAAATTACCCTCACGTTTAGAGAAAGTATATTTCTCATTATCACTCACATTCGCTGCCTAAATAAATAAATAAATAAAGTATTAATTTTCATATATTCTTTATATGTTGTGTTAATTGTGACTGATTCGGTAATTTTGTTTAATTACCGGTAATTAAGCCGCTCTGTGGTTTCTAGTCTTAATAAGTATCTGGGCAAGAAGCAGTTTATGTCTATACTTGTGGGAATTACAATGTTGTTAGGTTGTTACACCTTCGTTTCTTTCTAGACTAACAGGAATTACTTCATCTGGAACTAATAATGCATTAAAGATTTAAAAATCGTATGACAATTTGAAGAAAGACATTTTCTGGAGTTCCTGTTATTTAAAAATTAAACAAGCTTGTAAACTTTTTTCAGTACCTTTTTCCTTATCGCTATTCAGGAAGAAGGATAATGAATTTTATATTTTTTTTAAAATATGATGCATCCCACTCCAAATTCTGTCCATTTTTGTCTGGAAATAGCGGATAACTACAATCAGGTGGTTTCTTGCTGCCCATCCTGATGAAATGCCCTACAGAACCCAGTCTAGCAATTCTCATATGTAATGCTCCTTGCTTTTTTTTTCTATTCCCCTCCATCTAGAATTATTTTATGTTAGAAAGGTTTTTCTTTCAAAGCCTAGGAGTTCCTTCTAACAAGCTTAGGAAGTAGTCCTTACAACAATACAGCAAAACTGGGAACAGAGTGGTCGGATAGAGATAAAGATCCAAACTTCTTGATACAGCTCACGCAGCAACTACCTTGCCATAGAGAAATAGCAGCGATTTTCCGACTATTCTAAATTTATGTACATGAGTCACTAACGAGTCAAAGTCAAAGTTTTTAATTTCCTTGAAATGGTGCTCTCTGAAGATCCCATCCTTTCCAGGTCTAGACACCTCCCTTAAAGCCTCATATTTGGTTTTGGCGGCTTAGGAAGCAGATATCCAGCCGATATTCCGAAGGTGAGAATCCTAAAGCTATTGATCAATTGAAATGCAGCAAGCCTCCTGGTTACGAGTACTACCCACAGAACTCCTGAAGTGCGTTGGGAACGATATAGTTATGCTTATTAAGAAATAGTTTAATACAGTTTAGAGAGAGTTTGTTGAGAAAGGTATTATAGTTCTGTATTTTTAGATTATGTCTCTATAGAGCACATAAAATCCATTCGAACGTTTTTGAGGACCTCCTATCCGAGGAGATTTGATTAGTATGACCGATTGTGTTTTGTTTTTTTAAATTAAGCCCGTGTAGAAATTGAGTTTTTTAATTGTTATTTTATATTAGCAAGAATTTTTATAATTTTCTAGACTTGACCTTTCGTAAACATAACACAAATATACTTGAAATTATATTAAAAAAGATATTTGCTTAATCATTTAACAAACTCGTTTTATATTGAATTGTTGATTCTAACTATCTGTCTGGTCTTAGACCTCCCAAGTGGCCTCTATCTTAATATAAAATATATATTAATATAAAAATCTTGATAGTTGTGAAGATGCGATCTCATAGATTGCATCCATCAAATCTCAACACCCTTCCAATATCTGCAGTTTCCTTATATTCAAATCCTCAGTTCAGCGCCAAGAAATTAGATCTCGCCTGTCTGAATAAGATCTCTTTAACAAAATATTCGAGCGTTCCTTCCTCGTCCATTCTCCAACCATTTTGAACTCAATCCTTCCAAATATTCGTCATTTTCCATGGTTTTCATTAAAATCCTCGTTTTCCAACATCTGCTCAATTCCCAAACAGATACTCTCTATTTAGATATAGTTATTTCCTTAGTTCTTTTCAGTTGCTTAGTATCTTGTCTCCAAATGTACTTTTTTTTCTTATAGTTGTTTGTCAGTATTGTGAAAATCTTAAGATTTATTTTATATAGCCTTCTGGAAAAAAAAATTATTATTTGTCGTTTCCTGTTGATATTTTTCATGGTAAAGGGCCCTTATCCCAGGATAAAGTTACTTTTCTATTCTATTCAAATCTGTGGTATTGAACATGGCTTATACCGTTCGTTATAGATTTGTAAACCTCAGCCTTATGACCTCCATTCTTTGTGAAACGCCCTAAATAGGAAAAAAATTAAATGAAAGATTTCGGAGAAGCCCTTTTGTGATTGTATATAGAGGACTTAGTTGAATATAGGATGGTGTAAGGATTGAGGAACAGACTGGCCTCAACCTGGCAATCAGCTTGGCCAATCTGCCCAGGGAACGGCCCCGCCTTTTCACCTAAGACTTCTTATTGACCTACATAAGAAAAGATGGGAACAAAGAAAGAAAAGCTGCAACCCTAACCCCCTCAACCCAACCTCTGCTACTATTAAAGCAGTCATTCGCAACATCTTGCAATCTGAATGCCTCTGAAAGCTAGTATCTTGATCCACGTCTTATAGCACCTTCAACAACAACTATATAATTGTAAATTTTACGAGTTAAAAGTATTTCCGAGCCGTACTTCGGGACCAACAAATTTTTATTATAGGAAATAGGGAATATATACATAGCAGGTTTTATGTTCCGAATATTCATTTCTTTACAACGTTAGTAATGAAGGCATGATTACCCATTTATAGCATTTTCAATAGCTTATCAAACAACGCATACATTCAAGATTATTGCTAAAATAAAATAAAAAATAATAATATTAATGATTAATCATATGCTAAATATAGAAAATATATAATATAATAGAAAACAAATTTTATTCTGGGACCAAGTCCCTTTAGATTTACAGTCATGAACAAAAAAATAATCATAATATACATCTGGCAAGACGGCTACATAATAATACGAATCATGATGTAATTAAAAGAGTAAAAACATAATAAAAAAAGAAAAGAAATTAAATAACTAAAAAGTACGAAATTTGACTGGATTTTAATTAATGTCGAAAATAAATACATTAATGCCAACAAAATTACTATAAACAAAATTAATAATATGGTTAATAACAAAATCACTAAATAAAATAAATGAATGGGATAGTATGCAATACACTATGTACATAGTATATATCTTCTTTGGGAAAAATAAACAAAACTAGTAGGCAACGAAATCGATTATTCAATACTAATTTATTTAAGCAGATGTTTGACGTGCTTAGAGAGCATCTTTTTAGGATGTAAAGAGATTTTGGAAAAGCAAGGATTAAAATGAAGCTAGTGAAGAAGAAAGACTGATGAAAGGAGGGATTGAGTTGCACACAGTTGTTGAGCGGGCGAGGAAGGAACGCGCGAATGCTTTGGTTCTGTGAGAATGAGTGTATAGATCGGAAAGGTGGGATCTTGTTTTGTGGTGCTGGGCAGAGGATTGGAATTGTAAGAGACTGTAGACATATGAAGGGTGTTGCGAGTTAATGGATTGGTATATAAAAGCCCTAAGGAAATATTGTCTACGAATGGGAGGGAAGAGCCACTTTAACTCATCATAGTGACGTGACACCTGTGATCGCGTCGAAGTACCAAGGACAAATCTTAAGTTCATTTTTCGCATTAAACAGCCATCAAGAATTTTCGAAAGGCCCCCGTAAACCACTCTACAGTAGTCAAAGTGGGGGAAGATGAGGGATGATACGAGAAGCATACCGGTAGATTTTGTAAGGAGATGCCGAGATCGATGGATTAATTTCAGAGAACTAATTGACGGTCGGGATATTTGGGTGATATGGGGTTTCCAGGAAAGGTTTGGTCAATAGTAATGCCTAGGTTTTTGAAAGAGGAGTTGAAAATGATGGGGTGGTCGTTTAGGATTAATGTTGGGAGGTTGGGCGTAGCTGTAAGGAGGGAATTGGAACCTAGAACAATGGTCTGAGTTTTCATTGCGTTCAATTCCAGTTTGTTCAGCTTTGTCCAGGCACTGACTATCTAGGTCTTGATGAATACTGTCGAACGCAAATAATATCTCAGAAGGAGGAAAGGATAAATAGATTTGGAGGTCGTCAGTATATAGGCGGTGGGAACACTGGTGAACAAATTTAGGAAGATCTTTGATGTAACAGTTGAACAGGAGAGGAGAGATTCTTGAGCCCTGTGCCACACCTGAGGATAGAGTGAGTAAAGAGGAAAGGGATTGATAGGGAATGGAAACTGATTGGGACCTGTCGGAGTGGAAGGATTGGAACCATAGAATAGAGTTGTTGGAAAAGGAAAATGACTTTAGTTTTGCAAAAGTGATAGAATGGTCCAAGGAATCGAATGCTTCAGAAAAGTAGATATATATAATAGTAAATAAATAATAGTTCTAACTAATTCTAATTGGTTTCTGAGTGATCACTAAGAAATAAGTGTGCTCTAGTAAGACAATTTCGAAAATTTCATTTTAGTTTTCATAAAAGCATTTTAAGGTTTTGCGTTGAATATTCGACCAAGCAAAGGTTGGGAGATTAAACAACGTGGAAATGCGGAGCCTACACCTAGGTAATATAGTTACACTAGAAGTGATGGCCTAGTGAATATTAAGTTGAGCTTGTAAAGTTTTTGGGCTCGGTAACTAACAAATGTTTAAAAAGTTAATAGGCGGTGTGCTGACTAATAATAAACTTCATCGAGGCGTGTGTGGGAGGATTGCGTTAAGAGCGATCAGGCGGATTTGGGCTTGCGTAAAGGCCCTTGACTAAAGTTTCTAAGGAGGGATTGGTTGTAACTAGCCTAAGGGTTCGTGAAGCCTTATTATTTTTATGATCATTTCATTTCTATTATATGAAAAAATGATCTATATAAATTATTTTACTGTTACATCCTTATATTATTCTCAGATAATAATGTAGCTAGTTTTCCAATCGGTTTTGGGTAAGATATGTTATAAATGAAGTCCGCGTCATTAGTAAAATTACAATAAGTCTTTTAGTGATCCAAACGTGTTTAAAATAAATGATTTTAATTTTTTAAATTTATGATTCCTTTATGCATATACCATAAAAAACAAATTTTAATTAATTCATAGGACACCAAAGTCCAAAACGTTATGTTGATTTGGTGTGAACAATGTTCGATTGCTAAATTAGACTATAAAAATGATGATTAATTTCACGTTTCTCATCCCTATGTAATTAATAATAATTAATGCGACATATAGCTATTTAAATAAAAACTAAATTTAATTTGATACAAAATATTCATTACGGAAGTATCACACCGAAAATATCTGAGAATTTCTATGAAAAATCAATGTTATTAGACAAAATAAGAAGCAAGCAAGGATATAGCTTGCAAATTAAAGTTTTAATCAATGTTTCTCAATAATTATTCAGTTATAATATTTAAATTAGATATAATAAAGAAGTATCTACTGAAAGATTATTATTAATTTAAATATCACAGTTCGGCGAAGTGGTCTGCTTCATGAATCCTACTTGTCTCAATCTTTCCCCATTGTTGCGCTATAAATGCTAAACTGCCTGATAGTATTAATACAAATGAGAAACATTTTATCAAAGAATAGATTAAATAACTCAAAATGTTTTATTTGGACAATATTCTTTATTAATGGTGGTTGATAGCAGGGCATGAAATATAGACTAGTATAAATTACCCTACGCCACAATTTTTCCTATTCAGAGCTGAGCTTTGTTGGGCGTTCCCAAGCGGAGTTGAGTGATGATTCTAATGAAGAAAATTCACTTATCTTATCAAGATTAATGCCGGCCATCTTCTATTGTTCCGTATGTTAATGGTTTACTCAACCCATTATAAAGTTTCCTTCAGTTTTCCTTAATTACACCAAAAATAGTTTCCTCATATTCTATACAAAAAGTTATTGTAGGGCATAAGCGGAAGAGGTGAGGAAAAGGGCAACACTTCAATCCAAAAGACAAACATATTAAATTGTGAAAAAGAAAAAAAAAAAGTTATTAGTAATAAGGTAAAAAGAGACTATCTTTAATTCAAAACTTTATTCAAAAATGGTTCAGGTGGAGGTAAACAAATTTATCTTATATAGGAAGACTGTATTGGAAAGCCGACGTTTTGACCAACATGGCATGTGTTCTTCAGGGCTAGAATGATGGTGGTTGACACTTGACTTAATATGACGAAGAAAATGGTCGGGTGGAGGTGATATAAAATTATCTTATAACGGAAGAACTGTTTATTGGAAAGCCGACGTTTCGAGCCACATTGCAGGACTTCTTCAGGGCTAGTATGATGGGGGTTGACACTAGACTTCAATATAGTCAAAATTTCGGCTTTCCAATAAACAGTTCACCCAATATAAAACTTTTTGAAATCGATCAATATAATAGTTTTCAGTTTACGGGAGTTGTAGACCTTTATCAGCTTGTGATTTCGAATTATAATGGAAGCCTTACCTTCAAATGAAACTGACTATAAATAAATAAATCATCAATTTTAATAACCTGAACTATTATGCATTTTATTTCTACCCCTTAGAGATCCGAACAGCTGTAAAAAAAAAATCATAGATCAAAAGGAAACCGTGGACTGAGATGACAAGAATGAAAAGCATCTAATAATCCGAATTCCCTACGGATTTTCGACTATATCTAGAAATAAATATATTATAACGAGCTAAAATTTACTTCTGAAGCGTTCAAAACCTTGACTTTTCCTCTTCCATCGTGAGAAATATAACGATCTGAATTCCCTCATGCCTTTGTTAACTATACTAGTGCACAACTAACAATCAAGTTTAGAAAAAAGTAAGGACTTTTAAAGAAATAGTAGTCTTTGAGAGAATTATTGCGAATTTATGTTAAACTATTTATTAAATCATTTATTATAATGCAATTGGGAAAAACCACAATGCAAAGCCTTATGTTTCAAAAAATACACCTACTTACCAGTCGACGTTTCGCCTATTCAGGCATTATCAAGACACCAAAATCAAAAAGGGGTTATGTGAATCGCATCTCGAAGAAAAAAGTGCAATACATCCCAACGATCAACAGCCCAAACAGGCTCCAAACATGAGACAGCACCCTACCACCAAGACGTTCAGCATACAACTGAACGAAAGTAATACGCAACCAGCTGGGAAGGTTATAGCATCAGCTGATCCACAAAACATATCAAGTAATATTAGCCTATAAAATTTATACATATTAGCAAAGTTAGCCAAATTTTTCTTTTAAAATATTCAACGTTTCCGAATAATATTGGTTCAAATTTCTGCAATCTGTTTTATAATTTACTGAAATGTCAATCTTTTGTGCAATCTGCATGGCCTCGAACAACTTCCTTCTAGAGCCATCACTCTCTTTGTAAACAACTTTAGCATTCTCAAAATCAAATTGATGCTTACAAGTTTATTACAAGATTAAATCTATATATTTTGATATTTATTTTGTCTTTTCGGTTACGTAAGTAAACAAGATCCTAATTAATGCAATATTCAATGAACATTCTTCCCCTTGTATACATCGCAAAGTGCGAGAACACGGAGATATGGGATCGGCGAAGAGAATGGATTTTTCTGACCGAGGTACGAGCCAGGATAGTTCAGGTGGCAGAGCACCACGACGGAAACGTTCGAATCCCGGCCTTGGAAAAATCTTTTCTTTTCAAAATAAAAATATTACAATTAATAAAAAACAAATAAATAAATTATGTATTTAATCGTTTTTATAATGTGAGGTGTGCTACATCTGATCGAATCATTATCTGTACAGCTGAATCTTGGCTTGGCAATACGTCGAATAGTGGTTTAGTGCTGTTTGATAGACTTGAGGCTTTACCTTTACTCCAGTAATACGCTGACGATTTGAGGCTACACAGAATTTGCCAACAACGTTCAGTTAAGTTCTGGCGCTTAGCTCTCAATACACAATGGTCCATCTTCACGCTATTCAAGGATATACAAGTTGGGAACTCCTTCGTTAGTCAATTATTGATTAATATATATAAATAATTTAACTATATGAACTATCATTTGTCGTATTTCTAAATAATATGATAAGAAAAAAAGTAAATACGCTATTTTCCGAATCTTTTTGATAAACAGGTAATGTCGTTCCATTATTAGCCCAAACTAAAACTTGAATGTTTCACTCGATTTAGGATAAAAATCGAGATTAATAAAGCCAGTAATCTATTGCAAATGATTTGAAATATATATTCCCATAAAATAAGCTTTGAGTTAACATAAGTCTATAAAAGTTGGATCTAGATGGCAACACAATTTTGTTAATATTTGTATGGATGTACTTGATTGTTGATAAAATTTAAGAGAAGTTAGGTATATATTATCTGGTCACATATATTAACTTACATATTGTTATGCTGTATTTAGGAGACTACAAAACGCGGAAATGCGAAGCATCCACCCGCTTAATATTATTCAAGTTATTGATTAAGATGGGCTTGTAAAGTTGGGCTGAGTAACGAACGAATTCTTAAAAAGTTAATAAGCGCTGTGCCGACTGAAAAGCGTCTGAGGGGTAGACCCATACGTAGGTGGGAAGATTGTGTTAAGAGTGATCTGAAGGATTTGGGTTAGGGTAGTGGTCCGTGGACAGAGGTTTGTAGACAGAGATTGGTGGTTTCGGAATCGAGCCTTCGCTAAGCCTTTCATTTATTTAGTCTTATGTTGTATATTTTCTCTCCATTTTGTGTCGTCTTCCTAAAAGAAGCTGTATTTAGGAAACAGAACAATTGATAATTGTTTCTTGAAATGTCTTTCGGCCCTCAGCCATTCTGATCAAGACCGATGATTTCCTGATTCCCAGCCATGCTCCAATATCTTTGAGTCCATCTACTTTTCCTTAAATGGCTAACAGTAACACTTCGTACGCTGTACGTTACGTATGATGTGGCTAAGATACTTCTTTCTGTTAAATACAAATACTTTCAGTTGGTATTACCCATATTTAGGGCTGCATCATTCATAGTTCTACTAGTCTAAGAAGTCCGCTGCGTTCAGCGCATTAACTTCATTTCGAATGCTTCCAATCGCACAAGAGAGCTCTTGTTTTGGCGTTCTGGTCTCGTTATAGGACTTCGGCTGTCCAGGGAGGCGATTTACCCGAGGACACGCACAAATGGAATATAACAAACCCGTGAATGTTTCGCAAGTTCAGACATCAGGACATAAATAAAAAAAATCAAACAATTAAGATCAAATCCAGCACATCTCAAATCAAAGGACTCATAAATCAGACACAGCAATCGTACTCTAAGATGTTAAACAATAGTCTAATATAGCCTGTAGCACTAAAACGCGTGAAGGAAATTGGGTTCAGTACATTGTGTGGTCAGTACTGTTTCTGTACAGAGCAAGGTTGTGCAGGAAATTGATTTGTCCGAGATCACAATCAACCACCAGGTTTTCCCCTAATCAAGTGTACCCACTTTATAGAGTCTGGCTGAGCACTAGAAGTATAAAAAAAGTGCCTCAATTTATTAAAATCGTCGTTCTGAGCATGTTATTCAATATGCCTGCGAAAAATGAGACTTAACGATACACATTATATGTTATAGGTTATTATTTAAAAGTTTTTTTTTTTTGTCTTTGAGGGGCAAAACAAATATTCGTATGAAATAGAAAGGCGTGTTATTATGTTGCATAAACTGGTTACAAACAAGGCCTACTATGTTGCGTATAATACAAATAATGGCGAATTTGCAGTTTGGCCACTTTCCAACTCATAGCAGGGTAAGCTAAACGTCCATTAAAATATAGTTAGGTTCTAATAAGCTTAGGGACCATAATGCGAGGACCATAGACTGGATTTAGTGAGCGTGTTAGGGTTGGGGTGGAAGGGAGGGGGGCAGGACCGTATATAAAGTGTCTATTAGGGTTGTAGGGGGGGGGGGGAACTAACCGACCCTAGATCCCCTCCAACTGCACTTACTGTCTCATATTTTCCATTCATCGTCAGGCCACTTCAAGACGTGATGGGCATACAAGGGAGAAATTATTGAGATTATAATAGCACGTTGTGGATTCAACTTCTAATAGAGCGTTTGCGACTACTTAAAAACGCTATTTTTGCATTAAGCATCACAATATAGCGATGGGCAGGTAACAAGAACTTCCCACTGTTAAGAAATTACATTTGACAAAGCGTACCGATCAATATATTTTTATCAAATTTGTCCTATAATTACGATAATCTTAATTATAATTAAGATTCACCCCTTAACGTAACATGATGAACATCCCTATACACTTAACAAGAGCCTGGCAAATACAATATCACAGTATGTTGGTATAGAAAAATAACAGGAGTTTATAATAGTTCGTTGTATATTTTGCATCTAATAGTGCGTTTGGAAATCCCTAAAAATGCCATATTTTCATTAAGCACAATTTAACGATAGGTATATGCTTTCTAGGTAATGAGACTGGTGGGAAGTTGGGAAATGACATTTGATAATCCGATCAAACCCAATCAATCAATATATCAATATATTTTTATCAAAGTTGTCCCATAAGTTTCGATTTTTAAAGTTACATGATGAATATACAGGGAGAGATCACTTGTGGTATAGTGGCTAGCATAACAACGATTCTATGCCCCAAAACGCGGATCGCAATCCGACAGGTGGCTTTTTTTTAAAAGAAGTTAAATGCCGTTGGTTACGCCGCACTTTTGAAGGGATGTAAAATGATGTTTCTGAGCCTGAAAGATTTCAGATAATTAAAGATCCCTGTCCTAACTATACCCGGGATAGAAGAACTTTACTGTAGCATGGTCCGGTTGGCCATAGCAACATAAAGTGACGTTAAACGAAAAAACAAATTAAGTCCCTTTCAATTGAAGACTTCAGTACCGCATAGCAGGTAAGTGTTGCCGGTTTAGCAGTATCCTCTTGCCGCAGGCGTTATACTTTTTAGTACATTACGACAGCTCGAAATCACGGGAACAATATATATAGATTAATTGGTTTACAATATTCATTTAATGAAATCATAAACTATATTATTAATTTGCTCCTACTTAATGCTCTATATATATATATATATATATATATATATATATATATATATATATATATATATATATATATATATATACATATATCATGAACTAATAGAATGCATAAAATGCATTTCTTCAACTATTTATTAAATAGAAAAAAGTATTTAATAAGTCGTATTTTTTTTAGAAATATATACGAATAGATATATTTACATATGCTTCTTGAGAAAAATACTTTAAAAATTTAAGCGTGAAAATACTGCTTTCATTATAATAACATTTAAATTACTGAAGAATTTTAAACTAAAATATTTTTACCCAATACCTTCAATTTTCAATTAATATTGCGTTAGGCAACGCTATGTATATATTAATTTAACATAATTGAAAAAAGTAATATGAGAACAACCTACAAAATTCATTGAAGTTTGTATATTCTTATATATATATATATTATATATATATATATATATATATATATATATATATATATATATATATATATATATATATATAAGAAAACACATTTATGTTGGCAACCCAAATTTTGTTTAGCACCAGTGGTTGCTTCCTAGTTTCTCATACCATATTTTATTAGTAATTTTTTATAAATACACATGTGCATTCAAAAGCATGTTTTTATAACACTTAACATTAAACATACCCCGATAGAATATACTGATTACTTGAGCCAATAATTTAAACATAATTTAATAAAATGATTATAAATTTAGAAAGAAAGCACATAGAAGTATACAAATATATAAATAAGTAATAATAATTATAAAACATTAGCTTCTGTTTATATCAAATACTTTAAGTTTAGCATTTATCAGAAGTTCATCATCATTTTCCCCTATAAATGATAAACAGCATTTTTAGTCGTTTTAACTTTCTAAGGAAATTGCTATCTGTAATATAAAACTCTATATAAAATATAAAACTCTTGTAATATGTGAGCTGAAGAATTCCAATAGACTAAAATTACATAAATAAATAAATATGAATAAACAAATAATAATATAATAAAGTAATCCTTTGCATGCAGTTAAATATTTGAGGAACACTGTAAAAGATTTAAATGTTATATAAATTTGGCACATTTAGTACATAATACATAATGAATGATGTGAAATAAATAAATAATAAAAATATTTCAAATACTATTATTTGCAAAACTCACTCAGACGTAAATGAGTGCTGAACTTATCTATCTACTTGAGCTAACTGCTTAACTACATTTACTATAAAGTACACCCAAAGCGACATTTAAGGGAAGGCGGGCTGTGAGGATAACTCACCTGGCAGCCCTCCCTTACTATCTAGGTCAATAATTATAATAATAATGATAATGAAAAACTAAAATAACAATAAAACAAATAATTTAAAAAAAAAAGCTCTTCTATACCGAGATGCTCAGACCATCACACTATCTTGTGTAAGTATCAAAAAGAAGCCAAACCCTGCACTTGATAGTGCGACCCAAATAGGAATTCAAGGATTTTGGAGAGCATGTAAATTGGGTTCGTGTCTGTACCTGTGTACTACGGTGTCCAAAAACCAAAGTAAATAACAAAAGTATAAAACCAAGGAAACTAAAATAAAATATATATGAAATAAAAATATATAATAAATGTTTACCATGTGCCAATCAGCCTTGACGACTCTCATGGGATCATGCCATGCACTCGAGATACAAAAAAATTGTTTTTCAAATACGGTGTTGGTGCTCAAATTTTCAATTACTCATGGGTTTAAAAAACATTGGTTTCTATCATGCACACTATTCTTGTGCCCTTAAGTTTTAATTTAAACTATCTAACTACTTTTTCTAATTAACTTCTTTAAACTATAAAAAGCTTACCTTTACTGGAGAGAACTCCAAAATAAATTTTAAGATATTTTATCTTAGCTAAACGACAGGTAACATACTTATTTAGGAAAATTACTTGGGTGCATTAGTGCAAAAAAAAGGAATTAATAAAAATTGGTTATTCTTATATCTCCGGGATTAAACTTAGGTGTCCCCCGTTATCGGAAAGCCAGACAAATCTAAATTCCAGAAAAGCAATACCTCTACCGCTAATCTTAACGGTTTTACTTCAAAATAAGAGGACACCTCAAAAGTTTTACAAGACTACTTGACTCATCTTCGTTAATATCAATTCTACCAAAAAAAATTAAACAAAATAATGAAGCGTATTTTGCGAAATAGCTGAGCCTGCTTTGTAGCCTGGGTGCGTTTATTGTTTATTGTGCGTAGTCTTCTCTGGATTGAATTTAAGAAAGAATAATAATTATTTATTTAATAAATAAAAAATTGATGTTTTGCGTTTATTTTATTGAGAATAAAATAAGAACTGATTTACTTTTTCTGTTGTTGCGTTAGACCAGGTACGTTTTTTTTTTTTGTTTGGGGTTTTTTCGAGAGCATTAGTCCAAGGATAAAGATATTTCTCCATTTAATTTCTATTTCTACAACATATCAGTGTTTGATGGTATTTGATCTAGAATAAATTATAGTCAGGGAAATTGAAAATTTTAAAGAAGTAACTTTAAAACAAAATAAAAAAACAACAATTATTTTCAATAAACGCCTATTTAAATAATATATATAAAAAATGCATCGTTTTGTTTTTATTTTTTTTTAAGCAATGTGCTTAATACAATTTATTATTGGAAAGGACTTTTTATATTTGTTAATTTTAACAATTATCACATTTTAAAGTTTCGAAATCATATCCAATCAATCGAGCATCCATTTTTTCTTTACTTAAACTTGATATAAACTTCAATTCTTACAACCTTCGAAATTATTAATAATTAAATTACTGAGGTAATTTAACATGTATAATTACATACAACTTCTTCGAGCTGACGAATCGCTTGAACAAAGGTAAGTTGCCGGTTTCTTTAAATTCTTAAAGTCAAAAAACGGTCATCCTGCGGTTCTGTTACCTTAGGCCGTCCAGAACCGGGCTTTCTACGGCTTATCGTAAAGTTTCATAGGAAACTCCGATGGCATTAGCTGCATATCTAATCCATCATCAATAAGTGCCACACCACGCGCATCATCCTTAGCACGAAGAGGCATTTTTAAACTTAAAATTTAAAAAATTAAACGCCTGAAACTTTTAAATTTGTCAAGTGAACAGTGGAATCTACAGCCCTTTCATTGAATTAAAGATTAAGGGTTATTATCCTCTATATTGACATTCCGAATTGAAAACAAATGAATAGAATACATATTTATTCATTAAAAAAATAGACCAATCCAAAGCAGAAATATTTTTAGATGAAAACATGAAAAAAAAAGTGTGTGGAATTTGTAGCCTGTCAGTGTATTAAAGATATAAAAAGTATATCTCCTTAAAACCCTCCCAGTTCTCCTTTTTATCTAAAATTTCTTCTATGATGATTCAGGATTCTTTTAAGACCTAACCTCTTGAATGAAAAATTATGTAATTCTTATAAACTGAAATCATAAAAATCCTCTATCTGAAAATTTCACCCAAGCAATATCCTTTTCACCCCTGAAACTCAATATAAAGATTAGTAGAATCTTTACATTCCAACCTCCTTGAAGATTCTAATCAATTCCATCATTTCCATTATGGTTTTGACCCGTCTTTTCACGTTCAATCAAAATCACCGGTGATGTTAAGGTCGATATGAGGCTTTGATCCCATTCTTTTTTACAGATTAAATTGTTCCTTCTTTGCCTACATTTCTGCCTTCTGATTTCATTAATTCCTTTCTCAACATACTCTAGCGGTTTCCACTCCTAACCCGTCTTTTTCTTCCATTCTTTTCCAGCTCTAAGGAATTTCCCAGAACTCTAACACAATCAACATCCTTTTCAATTCCAATACTAATCTATCTATTAGCTGCTACGACCTTTGTGCTGATCCTGTCCTCCTCCAACATAGTACACAAATCTTCTCTTATGTCATTCTTCAGCCCCTGACACCCAGAAGCGACTTTGCATCGCTGCTATCTTTATCAATCTACCCTTCTATATATCTATCTTAGATCTGCAGACTCTACGTTTTCAAAAGATCCGCTCGTCCAAAATTTCCCTCGGGATATCTTCCCACTTTGAGAGTCTTCAGGAAAAAGTGAAGAAAATTTAGAACAGCTTTGTAATGAAAATGGGAAGCCGAGTCGCTCTACTGTTTCTTTCACTATGGCAAGTTAGAATTACTTTCCTCTTGCTTCCTTATACAGTACTCCCTAGGGACTTTCCTTTATTAGCTAATGAACAAACAACGCTCTCCCTACGTCAACAATCTACTTTGAGTCTTCAGTCCACTTAGAAAACCTCCGTGGCTTCGAAAACCTTTGACCTCTGACTGAAACTCCTTCGGCTATTTCTGGAATTATCTTCTTCTGAAAATCCGACGTGTCTCTTATCCACTTTAATAAAGTTCCTCAACTTTTCCATTCCAAACACCGTTCTGCTCAAAATCCAGATAGATATATGGTGTCATTATAAGGAATATGTTTCATTTTGTAGTTTTTTTCATTGTGAATCACAATGAATCTCTAATAAGGTATATAATGTTTTTATAAGAATAATTTACAATTCGTATAATACAAGAAATTCTATTATACTTACTATTCTATTTATTTCTAATGAAAGTTTTTAGGCATATTTTTTTTATTTCTGAACATTTTTTAATTTTCCTCTATGTAATTTTAATAATTATTTCTGTTTCTTATTCATCATAATCCACTTTCTTGTAGTTTTAACAAGTTATACTAGTAGCAGATTAGATTGTTTTAAAACAATTATTATTTTTTTATTGTATCTATATTATATACAAATTTTACTCGTACACTTTAATATTAAGTCTTTTAGCCAGAAATATTTTTTTTTTCTTTTTCAGTTCAATATTGTCATACTTAAAGTATTTAGACCTCGAATAACGTTCATTTTCTATTCTTTTACAAACATGTTGTGCTGATGCCATTTTTGTAAAAAAAATACTCGTATGTATAAAAGTGTTAATTTGGACAAAGTAATTTAATTAATAATAATACGACGATGTAAAAACTGAATTTTGTGAACAATTGAAGATGATGCAAAGAATAAAAAATGATTACTAATAGGATTGGCGAATAAAATAATAAATAAAAACTGACGAAGAAAGGCTGCATTTTTTTATATCACTTTCCATATATGACCTAAATAATTATTTCTGTTTAATGAACAAATAAGTATTTGTCCACTTTCTGGTAGTTTTTACAAGTAATACTAGTAGCAGATTAGATTGCATATTTATGCATATTTAAAATATTATTTTTTTAATTTTACAGTATTTGACAAAAGCATTTTCCATTAAAATTTAATTAATCAGACTGATTGGATTATGAAACATTTCGGAACAAATGTCGTTGAAAAATTAATATTGAATGATTATTTTTAAAACGTCGGTTCTTGGATAATTAAACAACGGAACACGTGTATGATATTGTATAAAAGCAATTCGTTATGATACAGTGTACTGATAATTCCAAGATAAAGTTGTTTAGATTTAAATTATGTCATACAAAGCTACTGGCTCAGCTATCGGTTCAAGAACACGGCATGATTCTTGCTGAGGCTGCTAAAATAAAATAAAAAATGTGACAGTGATAAACACGAGGGTTTGTTTCCAGAAGCACATATACTATTTACATTTTGTATTGATATAAGAAAGGTTAAACAATAGAGTGGCCAGTAACGCAGTGATGGGTCCAAATACGGGTGTTATTTTGGGCGTAGATGTAGAAAAATAACACAATTTTTGTTCTTGGTAATCACTTGAATAGAAGTTATATGAAGTATACGTGAAAACATTAACTTCGGAGGCTTGGAAGAAGGAAAATATTTGTTCAACAAAAATTTTTTTCATGCATCCACAATATGTTGTTTATTTTTTGCATTGCATTGCGACCTTTATCCTAATTCTCAGAACGGAATAAAGATACACTGTGTGAACTTTAAATTGTTATTACTATTATTTACATCCACACAGCTCATTATTATATAAATGTATTGTTGTAACATATGACGAAATAAGTGAGTAAATATTTGGGAACTTTTGCATCCTATATTCATTAAAGTTCTTGGAAGGTAGATGTCATAACTACTATAATACGATACTATAAACCTTCATAATCAAAATAACTTTTGATAATTTAAGCCTGAATCGCATTTTTGATAACCTAACGTTGAGTGAAGTATTCCATTCCAGTTGGAGAATGCGAGGTTAAATTTCCAACAAGGACAATAATTCAAACTACACTAATCCTGGATTTAAAAATAAGAATCCTAATGGGTTAGGATTCCTACATGGTTACATTTGCTCTATTTATTTTAAGTAAAAGCAAATAGTTTATTTTTAAGGTCGCATTGCAAAACCATTGATCGTATGAACGTAGAAAACTGTTCCAATAACGTTCTTACCCGGTTTTGGTTAGGTTTGGAGATATCAGCCTGAATCTCTAGAATCCTTTTCTTTTAATGGCCTTGTACGCTATTGATTGCACCCGTATACTATTCCTATCCCCATTTCCTTCCTTACTAAGGGCTTCTGGAAACAAACGCACTGTTCCATTAATTTCGTGATGATATGTCGTTTTACATTTCTATCATAACTATCCTACGGCCCTCTGGCTGACTGCATTAATGAGAGTTGTTCGGGATGGCATGTTCTGACCAGATGAGTGTTGTGTCCTGTGGAGAGAGGATGGTTAGGATGTTCAGGATCGGCTTCGAGCAATCTGAGCAACTCGACTCGACGGCTATCTCTGGGCTAGGGCAGTTCAGGGTGGTCAACAAGCGCACTAACGCTCTGGTTTTGCGTACCTTATACTTTTTCGAAGCATAAAAAACTATTTTCTCCATCACGCACCGATTTTGTTTTTTGTAATTTTCATACTTCAACGCAAAGTTCCGGAAATTGAATTTGAGTGTAGTTAGAACAAACAATTTGGAATAACCTGTAACGAAACGAAAAATAGCTTAATATAACTAATTAAATGTTAATGAATCCAGGAATTTTCTCCATCGATTTCGCAATAGATCCCTGGAATTATTTTTCAAAGAAAGGGCTATAAACTATTATTTATTATTCGCAAAATCTTTTATTTGTTTTACGAGTAATTGAGGGATATAAATACCAGTTCAATCCGACTAATATTTATCGCATTGAACGAGTGTTTCTAGTTTCCGGGTTATTTAGCGTTTTTATTTAGTCTGAGTAGGATATTTAGAGTTTTTATATTGTAAATATCCAGGGGAGGAACGACATTTTTACTGAACTTTTCCGTTTTTGTAAAACTTTACCAGAATTCTTCACTGATACTGTTTTCCCAAACAGGAGAATCTTCAATTACCCAGAATTCCGGTATTCTCCCACCAAACCATTGAACATAGCATTTTGCCATAGCTCCCTAATTTCCTAATGCAGGTGTGCCTAAATCTGTTCCCTAAATCATTGGGTTGCATTAATGGTTTCGGGTCGTATTCCGATCTGATAGTGAGCGGTCTAATTATCCCAAAACACAAACGTTTCATTCTCTCGCACGCATCGTTTGTTGTGAACCCCAAAACGGGAATAGTATTAGGACCAGGCGCTGCGAACCGCCCTGCCCAGGGGTTCTGAGACATCAAGTTAGATAGTTAGATTTGTAATAGCATGTTCTAGGCAGGAACTAATCACATTCTAGAGATAGGAATAATAAGAGGCATAAGGTATTGAAAATATAAATTATACAGAAGTGTTTTAAGTAGTAAAGAATATAATAAATAAAATATATTTGAAAACTGTATAAACCGAATTTACTATATTCAAAAATCAAAACGAGAGCTGTTTTATAAACTCTCTGCATCTGTTAAAAGTTACTAAAAATTAAGCCAAATATATTGCAATAAATAAAGATTAATAGGGAAATTGAAATTATTAATAAAAAGTTTACATAAGCTGATTTCTTACTAAATTTGAATTTAAAAAAATAATTGCTCCTTTACATTGTAGTATTTTAAATATTTGTATTTCCATTTTTATTTTTATCTTCTCAAGGAAATAATTGTTTTATTTGGAAATTGTATCAAAACATCATTGCTGTGACTCAAGTTTGAATAAGTTAAGTTCATATTACAGCCAGAAATAAAAAAAAACTCTATCAATATTAACAAAATCTTTGGAAACCCGAAAATTTGTGGGAAAAACTTTTATATAAATATTTTTTAAGATTGTAATGTTAAATATTAAATATTGAATTATAATAAGTAGTTTAAATAGACTATAGACTATTTTAACGTATTGAGAATCTGGAGACTGTGAAGTTGGATTTTGAAAACTACATGAGCTTAGTTTCTTAGTATTAAATCAAATTAGATTAATTGATTGACATTTACAACTGTAGTAATATTACAACAAGTAAATTTGCTAATATGAAAAAAATATTTAAATCAATTTAAAAACATAAAATCGAATATTTTAAATTACTACAACACAGTGGATGGTTGATAATAAAATAACAAACATTAAAAGCGTTGATAATAACTTTTTTTCAACTTTATATTTATAATAGACACTGGAAAATTATCAGGCATAAGGTTTTATCCTTTTGAGGTTAAAAGGGAATTTAGCACAAATCAGCTTAAAATAATTGAAACACGGCTTGAATAAATAACAGAAGGTATTAAATATTTCTTATCAATTCAAAAATTGAATTAACAATAAAAACAAATATGTTGGCAATTAAAAATTAAATCAAAACAAACTCGGTGAATATTTCTAAAAATATTATTAAATAACAAACATATCCAATATTTTTTCTTTCTTTGTAAACTAATCGGATAAACATGTAATACATTAATAGTGCATACATATTTATTTTTAAATATTTATATTATTAAGGAATATTAATGAAGGGATATGGGGAATACGAATGTGATCCCAGCCTAGAGATACCTACTTGATCTGGTTGAAGAATCCTTCGTAAACATTTCCATCAGAGAAGTGTAGTCAAGGTATTGGTCCACTTGGAGCCAAGGAGATATAAAGTCAGATGCGAGGGCAGATGAGACCAGACCTTTAACTGAAAAATCCGACCCGGAGTGCAAAAACAAAAATAAGACAAAAAGAATACAGACATTTTTTTTTGCTTTTTCATATAACTGTGTGTTCAAAATTTAAGGCCCTTAAATTTAAAATAATAAAATGCATTGGAATATTTTTTCCAATTTTTATTTATGATCCTTTTATATAACTAATCAGTGTGGATTTCTACATTGTGGACTACCTCAGTGTTTCGGTGCTGTGCTGTGAGGGTATTTTGTGCAACTTGATTCACATGTTCTGAAACAGAGGAGAGGTCAAGAATGAGTGCTTCCCAGTGTCACGAGCATGCGTCGAGGAGAAATAGATATAGAATGAAAGTGAGAAGAAAAACGAAACAAAAATAAGAAGAAGAAGAAGGAAAATACAAAGACAAAATGATTAGTAAATAACAGACATAGATTATATGAGCGATAGTGTAATTAATGAAGGAATAGAATGTGAAAAGCCAAAAAAGGCTTTTTGGCCTCAAATAGCAGTCAAATCAGGCAAGGTGAGAAAACATGCTTTAAAAAAATGTGAAGAAGTTCAAAAAGAGAATTTTATTTTTTTGGATTCACCTTGGCTTAACAATCGTTTTACACGATGAGAGCCGGGAAAAATCTTTTTATTAATTAAAATTTAATTTATTCTATATGAGAGTAAATTAATTTCACGGTTCAATTTTATTCAGGTGATCAAGTCACAGAGATATAACTATTAAATGAACAACTATAAACGTTATTGTTATCCTCAATAGGAATTAGATTGTTAATCAATAAACTTTATTCCTGCCTATCCGAATATATCAATCTTTAAAAAATTATAATCATTATTGTAACTACATTTTTACAAACAACGACCAAGTGGTCAACAGATTGGGTTCGAGTCCAGTAACGAAACTTCTAATCATAAAGTGCGTGGTGTGTGGAGCCTCACGTTTGCAAACAAACCCGTCCTTGTTCGTTTCCAATTTATCCGGAAATCACAGATTCGCAACCCGAAATGGAATGGTGGTAAAAAAAATTATCTCCTGCGTTTTCATCATCAATAATCGATGCTGAAATCGATTCTATCCTGTAAAAAAATAAAACCAAAAATGGATCCAGAAACATAAAAGAGCACGTCCAAGGAAAAGGGACGTTTTATTATTTCTTTTCGAAGGTTTAATAAAATAAATCGAGTTATTCGGTATAATTAAATTGATTTCATTTTTAAGGTTTTTAAAAATATATTTGTCTGTGGTAACTAGTTTTATATTCGCAAGTTAAATAACTTACAAATAAAATTTCCTTCTCCCACCGTTTCGGTACCTCAATCAGAGCGTGAACGAGAAATTTTCCAACAACTGGTTGGGAAAACCCCAGCTCCGGAAAAAGATGAAGTGAGTCAATTAAGGTTGCCCTGAACTTTCCCCAAAACTTCCTTGATTATCTATATATTAATTTATAACGGTGGAACCACCTGAAAGTTTATGTTAAAGTTTTCGAAAAGTAGTTTTAAAACTCAATACTTAATTCCTGTTTAAGTTTTGTGTCTTTTCGAGCATGAAGAGATTTTATAATATTTTTCATTATTGTTAAACAGTGATAATTTTACGCGTATTATAACATATCATTAAGTCAGTGAAGCCAAAAAGAAAAATCCTAAAAAAATAAATATAAATAAATCGATACATAAAAAAAAAAAATGCACACAAAGAATAGAAAGAAAAAAAAAGTTAATCAGAAATAAGGGAACAAAAAAAAGAAAAGAAAATTGCATTTGCACTGAGTAGTATTTGGAGGAATAATCAAAAAGAGATATTAAAGAAGTTAAGGAAGAAGTAAAAGGGAATCATTGTTATAAAAGTAGCTGAGAAGCAAAATTGACATCCCTGCTTCGCCCCTTCCTCTTCCATTCGATTCATGAAAAAAGTTATATCAAGTCCTAAACTCTGATTTAGATTCAGATGACGAGTTATCCAATGCCGTAGCAATTTCTTTTTTAGAACGATAAAAAAAAAACTGTGTTTCGAGAAGGGTTGAAATTGTTTAAATATAAAAAAAAAAAACTTTCCAGATGTAGAAAGTTCGAATAATTGAAAACAATTAATAATCAGGTGCATAGTGTTGTAAATATTGCGGAATACAGTGCAACATGTACGTGAAAAATAATTTATGTTTAGAAATCAATAAAATTTATAAAAAGTCTAATATAATATAATTTATTTTTATTAAGTATACACTGTCATGAGCTGAGGGAAATTGATATACAAGGCAGAACTAAATAGTAAAACGAATTAAAGGAAATTTTTGAAGGAAACCTAAATTTGAGGGAAAATTTTTGTTTGCAAAATAATTCCATATGAATAAATTCAAGCATTTTAAATATATGTTTAAATTATGATTTATAAGTGTATAGAAACAATGTATTTTTTATTGAATAATATAACTTTTTTTTTTTTAACTTTCATTCGAATTTATTTTGATATTTCCTGTTTGAACTCAACTCGACACTGACCTTTATCAGTATTGTTATTTTAATTGATATAAAAAGTCTCTTGTACATATATATACATAGTATATGAGTATATGTATATACGAAGGGGACGAAGCAGGACGTCATCCACCCTGGTTCGGAGAGTCAGATAGTGTTGAGGTTGTCCTTGGCCAATTGTGTATAATCCTGTGTGTGCATGGAGAAGTGAATAGATATCATCCATACGCTTATCATCTATGTTATCATTAAATTAAGTGATTAATAGGGCGTGTAAATGATCAAATGCCTGTGTCGAGTGAGTGGATATATGGCATGCTCGTGTTTAACTGATTTAGACAGTGTAGCACTTACCCAAACACGGGTTGTGATTTACCAAATTGAAAATGCGTTCGCATCGCTTCTTCATGTGGTTGTTTGGGCAAATGCAGCCGAACATGGGAGTAAGCCTGATCTTCACCCAAGCATCCAGGCACAAATCCCTGAAAAAAAAGATTAAAAAATTCAATTATCACACTGATCCATAAAAAAAAACACAAAAAATGGGGTATCTTGGACACGGCTGTGTGTTGTACGTCAATAAGATTAGGTAATGGGCAATTATTTTCTGTAAAATATTATAATTGTGTATTCAACTTGGCCGCATTCATTCTTTTATGTTCAATCACTGCTTTACTCGGCCTTAAGTGTTTTATTGTAACCATTCTATCTCTCTTGAGAATCCTTTTCCTGCGGTCTACTACGTTCTCTGTATTTGGATTTGGCTTTATTTTGTGTATAGGCCGACTTTATATATTTTTAATAATTTTTTTTTATTTAGCACCTTATTATATTCACTGTCACTATTTTACTTTAATGTTTTATATACAATAGATACATTTTGACGACAGCTGACGATTTAAACTTAAACGAACGTCATAGCTTTTCCGAGTCAAAAGTTGTACTGAATGGAAATCTCGATACGCAGCAAAATAATCTTAAAATGGCGGCGCTTCCTCCCCTACTTTGCGATATGCGTCACAGTCCTCACGTATCGTAATGAATTCTTTGATCCTTTAGCTGTCCAGTGGTGTAATTAAATTTTAGATGGAAATAATAGATATGTAGCTACAACACCAAACTGTATCCCCCTATTTTGTTATCATTCGGTTTTTTGAATTGACTCCCGCTATTAAAGCAATTTTAACGACGTCTTCACGTCAAAAAACTTAATAGCCTTCATTAACCCTAAAGTACTGATAGTTTTTCCTTAAGCTAATACTGACACCTGGTACCTCGAACTATCTGATTTAAAAATTTATTTATAAATACAAAATAAAACATTTAAACATGTCATTGCTTGTTATTACTAATTTGAACCTGCTTGCATTTCCCACAATCAACGAATAGATGTATGAAATTTTCAAATAACAAATAAGATCAATGAAGGAAACAGTGAAAATAAAAGCAATATATTTTAAAACGTATGCATTTATTACAAATTAATTACAATATATTTAATTTTGATTTAAACAATTAAAAACCTATTAATGTAAATGAAAATACTTTTCGAAATTAAAATTATCAATATTCCCATCAATTGACACACAGATTCTTGGAGCTCTACAAGCATATTTTTTTTTGTATATATCACAAAGAAAAAATGTTTTCTTCATTTTTTATTGAGAAAATGTAACAATGCTTTCGCATATCATCTAGAAAGAGGCGTATTTCGTCACAAAACATCGGTTTATCAGTCTTAATAATTATTTTGATTTGTAAGATTGGGGTCCATATTTGTAACAGAGCTAAAAAATTAAATTAAATAATGTACAAATTCAAAATTAATAGCAAAATATTTAATATTTTGTTAACATTTATATCCGTGGGACTAAGCGTTCCTTATATTTCGCGAACAAACATTACAGCCAACCTTCCACATTCACATTCAACAAGGTTCTAGCAAGATAGGAAGGTACTGCGTCATACGGGGGTTTCCCATGATCGGTAGGATAGAAAATTCCAGAAAATAGTTACCAAAAGTTAAACGTATGAATTGAATTTATGATATTTGAGAGATTCCGAATAATGAATTTTATCAACCAACTGTCTTGTACAATACCATAACTCAGTTCTAATCTATGTTAATGTATGTTAACATACGCAAGAGAAATTAACATTCGAGAAGTTAACTCGCGCGGGACTTGAGAGGGTATTACCAAATTGAAACTATAAGTAGCACTATTAGAACTTAAGACGGTAATTGAAAGCATAGTTGAAATCAAATTTAAATGTTTATGAAATAATAAAAACAATACCAGTTGACGGCAAACAGTTAAAATTTAATTAATGTCAGGTACTCGTTAAAAATCCCTATCCTAATTAAACCTAGATAGGCAAAATTTAGAGCTCCCAATGTAGCATCGTCCGATTAGCCATAGCAGCATAAAGTGACGTTAAGTGAACAAACAAAAAAGATTTAATTAATGTATTTAATTAAGGATTTTAACTGCTGAAGTTCTCTAGTCTGCGTTTAATAGGTCATGTATTTTTTATTCTCTATCTGAATAAAGTGCAAAACATTTAGTTTTATTACTACTTAAATAACTCTAGATTTATTATCAGAATGCTTATATTTATGTTTTTTATTATAACTATATACTAATTGTTATTATTTCTATTAAATTGTTGATATTTTGTATTGATCTTGTGCGGCACATAAATAAACTGCTGGAAAATGTAAATAATTATTTTCGGAGTGTCGATATATGTGAAAACTAGATTAATGTTAATAATTTAAAACTTGAATATGTTGTTGAAACGTTGAATAAGTTCATAATTTAAATTTAAAAACTTGAAATTTATATAATTCAGACTATAATTGATTTATAAATTCAAAAGAGAACACAGTTATTTCAAAGTCTTGAGTTTTCACTTCTGTCGGGAATCCTTATGACTGAATATTTAAAAAAAAAATTCGTCTATTTGATTCAGAGATTTCCCTTCAGTAAAATGTTGAATGACCAACTCACGCTCTTTTAACGTTATGTGTATTCCCATTCTTAAATAAGTTCGAATATGCGGTAGAATTTGAAAAATTGACCTTGAAATGAACCTAATACTTATGAAACAAGTTTTAAATTGGAGGAAAATATTTTAATGCAAACAAATATTGAGAAAAACTAAAGTTAATTGTTTTCAGTCAGTTGTCTTTTTTGTCTACTTTTCAAATTATAACAGAAATTCATCCGTTTTGGATCATAAAAAATAAATCATGAATACACTCTGATTTTTAAAATTAAAATAAATATATAAATTATTATATCAGAGTCTTCATGGAGGATTTTACCGTTTTAAAAGTAATACCAACAAATGCGGGAGGATCCATTTTTAAGAGGAAAAAGGATTTACCAAGGGCAAAGCGCCGGGGTAATTAATGTATGCTAACAGTGAGTAATAAAATAAAAGCCCCCTTGATGAAGGCTAATAAAATAAGTAAGTGCCATAAATTAAGAGGATATCGATCGGAACATGGGCGATAAGCCCAAGTGCTCATTTCACGGCATTTCGCCCATAATAATTAATACAAATCATGCATCATTGAGTGGGTATTAAGTTTCGTTAACACTTTCCTCGTGAAAACAGAATCAATTAAAACGATTTCCTCTCAAAGTTCAATTATATTTTTTATTGTTGTTATCGCAATCAACAGGGTGCCATTAAAAGGAAATTAAACGAGAATAATAAACATCAGGATGGTGTAACAGCTTTGCCAATAAAAAAAAACAAATCAGATAATTTTTTGTTTTATTCTAAAAACCATCTGTCTATAGTCATTCGCTGTTATAAAAATAACTCATTTAATAAAAATATTAGACGTTCGAGATTTTTTTATATAATAGTAATTAAAAATTATTTGTAAACAGCTCTAGGATTAGATTGGGATTAGAAGTAGAGAAAAATGTTTTAAAAAAAAGTCATCCGACCATACTGGTTTAAGAACCCGTTCTCGTAAAAAATTAAACAATTCGTATTTTTAATCCATTGCTCAAGGAATGCTGGGTTTCGACTGTGTAGTCAAATTTTTTGCCGACGTTTCGCTGGCCATACTGCAAGCTTCCTCAGGGCTTTATCTGAGACTGAAAATCCTCTTCTCCACTTTGATATTTATAGCTTCTGGGTCCGTGGGAGGTCTGATTGGCTATACCGAAGTATAGAAGAACATTTTCAGTCTCAGATTAATTCCCGAGGAAGATTTCAGTATTGCAAGCGAAACGTCGGCAAAAAATTTGACTACACAATAAACTAGTGATGAATAGATTAAAAATTTTGGCCATGGAAATTTAAGATAGTATTTAATTCGTATTTTATTCAATAAAAACCTTAATTACTATTCCATAAGATATATCCTGTATGTTCATGAGGTTATTCATTTGCATTACGTAGCAGTTTAATATCTATAGCCAATAAATGATTTCTTCACTGAAATGACCTAGAAGAAATCATTATTTTTAATTGATTATTAACAATCATTTTTATTTACTATCATTTAGCAAGTGACCCTTGTCCAACCCCCTTTATTCTAATTGCATAATTATTCAAATCGTTCGAACTCCCATTATTATATTGTATATTTTTCTGTCAATTGATCGTAAAAAAAAAAAAGTTCAAACTTTCTTCTAAATTAATTCAATTTTGCAACTAAGGTGGAATAGGTATGTATTGAAATACAATAGTAAACTAGGTAGCGAAAAATTAAATAAATTGAAAATAAAGTAAAATATTACATGGAGACCACTGTCACTAATTTGTTTATATAATAGAGATATTAGTATTATATCATTGGCGTCATTTTTCCTATTGTCAAAATACCGAGTTTATACAATTTCATTTTTCTATGAAATATCGCAAGATTTAGTGGCATTTTTAATTAAAATAACATATTCAAGTAAAAATCCCGCTGCAGGCAAGACTTTTATTTAGTCTGTTTGCGACCGGAGATAGATCATATGGGATCTAGGGCCCTCCTGGGGCTTATCCAGCCTCAATAAAATATTATAAAAATCGATTACCCAAAATAATGGGGAAAATTTGTCCTAGATCTAGGACAAATCACCTCCTTGCAGAACCGTTGTCCATGAAACAGTACAGTCTCTACCATATACTGAACCCCAGACTCGTTCACGGGTCGTAGTGGTTACAGGTTATTACTTCCTAATAAAATACCTTTAAATTCCAAACAGTGATACTTAATAGTGAGGCGTTGCTTTATGGAATGAGTAAAATGAGAAATGCATAAACAAAAAAAAAAAATATGACATCGTACAGAGAGGAATTCACTCTTTAGGAAGCCACCTTTATTGGTCCGAAAGAACGGGTGGTTTAATAAACAATTGTCTGGGTTTGAAAATCCTTCAATTTCGAAGATATCAAAATGGATTTTTAATTTTTTATAATTATTGGTCATTTTTTATGAGTTATAAATATTTTTATTTTTTAAAAGAGAAAAGATAGGCCCTCGACCGGGATATGAACCCGGAACCTTTGTCTCACCGTGACATCCCGGTCGAGGGCCTATCTTTTCTCTTTAAAAAAAAAACAAAATGGATTTTGTATGACCTTCATGAAATTTTTAATATTTATTAATGAGAATATTAAAATAGGAGTTGTTTGCACGAAGTTCTACAGTATTCCCAGTTGAGTTATTAAATGGCCAAACTGAAGGTTCTATGAATTCGTACCTATTTAATTTAGATATGTAAATGTACCTGAATACTAAGGTTCATCTATTTTGTTTTTTAATTTTAATACTTACATGGTGAGGTGAAAAATTATTTATAGTACAGCTAAAGAGAAACTGCGATTTCTCTATCATCATATATGATATTTTTGTAACTAATCAAACTTACAACTGTTATGATATATTTAATTTATTGCAGATTATAATGTTAACAGAGGTTATCAATAAAGGTATCATAATAATCATGTAGCTTATCCGAATGTTACGTATAAAGTTAGCTCAAGCAGTCTATCATAGATTAATCCGCCCAGATTACAGTAACAGTCGACTTGTTGGTAATGAAGCCTTGAATCCAAACCCATTCGATTGTGACACTGTGTAATCACTGCTAAGTTATGGTCTTAGTAAGCCATAATATCTCCACATTCAACGGTTGGGTAGAGTAGAACAAACTTTTATAATATCTGTATATTGTGAATTAACGTAATTATCGGTAGATATACATGATACAAACATTTAAAATGATAATACCAATAAAAATATGGTGCGTACATTTCTAAAAATTCGTTGTCCTAATTTTTGAAAAAGATTGGCTAATATTAAAATTAGTAATGTCAATAAAAATAATGATTGCGATGGGAAAATCCCCAAAAGCAAGCTTTTAAGTCTCTAAAATACTGGGAAAATATAACCATTCAACGCTTCGCCAATGCAGACATTGTTAGGATATACAGAATAAAAATACATCAAAGATGATAAATAAAAATTACACCAAATAAGATAAATTACAGCACATCTCACATCAACAGCCCACACAGACTCATCAAACAGAGACATTAACCTAACTCCAAGATGTTTAACGAATATGTTTAAGAGATAACTTAAATTGATTAGGTTTAAATTTAGTTTCCTTGTCATTTCATTATGTTTTATTAATCGTTTTTCAATACGAATATTAAAGTAGAAATTATAATTATTTTATCAGCGCCATGGTCCATGTTGAATCTTGGTCTCCTCAAAAATAACCCTCTATTCTGAAAAATCTTCCTTGGCTCTTCTCTATGTTTTCAACCCCCAGGAGCATAAGGTTTGCCTCCACATATTCCAGCCATCGCAGTCAAGGCCTACCTCTACCTATTTCTCCATCTGGACGTTTCTCCAAGATCTGATTTGGGTAGGTACTTTTTTCTATCCATGATCAAAAAATAAGAAGGATTACATGAGGATGATTCAAAGAGGAACCTGGCTAACTGTTTAAACAAAGTCAAAAAGAGAGAAGCCACCAAGAAACTACGCAAAAACAGGAAAATGAAGAAAATAGAAATTACTAACTATAAAAAAGGATCAAATTTATAAGTTTTATATCACTTTACATTACCTCTACGAATTTTGTTCAATTGAATTGAGATATTTTTTAAATCATAATATTATTTAGTCCTTCTGTATTTTTCACTTCATCAGATTTGTTTACTACTATTAAATTTTTATTTCATGAATTCCCAGACGTCTAATACTTTTTAAGATTATACCTTTACATTCCAAACAGTGATTCTTCGACTGATACATTCTTTGAAAGAGTTTGCCAAGGGGAAAAAAATTCCGTTATTCTTTAATAATATAAAATGACAAATGCATAAAAAACTTTTTGAAAAATATAATGTCGTCCAAACAGGAATCCACCTGCTGGAAGCCAATTTTATTGGTTCGATAGATTGGATGGTTGATTAAACAAAAAAAAAAAAAAAAAAAAAAGATATGTTGAATGAAATATTGGGGAAAACTGCTTTAGCTACTATTACAGGTACTAACCCTTATGGATGTATACTTAAGAATTTACTAATACTGTGAAATTGAATCTATGCCCTTTTTGTGGAGAAAACACATTCCAATTGTTTTCGAGTAGGGGCTTTCATTTCACCTTTGAAAATCCCAATCCCACTCTTGTCTGTTTATCTTTGAAACAAAACCACCTTTAGATGTTAATTAAACTTGCGGACATTGAGATCAGTTAATTACACTTAACACTGTTTAAAATATAACACTAAAGCTACTACAGAGGGTCTCTCCTGGCATTAGTGTGTTTAAAAAAAATAACTTTGCTTAAATTAACAACATTTTAATATTATTTCATTAAAACCTCATGTTTGAAAATTTTCAGCCTTTTATGAAAGATGTACCATCTATTTATATCCCCACTATACATTTAATTTTATAGTTATAATAATTTTAAATCAATAACACACACAGAAATTAATTTTAGTAATTTTTTATTTTTATTTTTTAGGAATGGATTGGCATGGTAGAACGCTGAGTTGCCGTGCAGAAGGTTCAAATCCGGCTGTGGTAGATTTTATTTAATCTGTTAACAGCCGGGGATGGTTCCTATGCTATGTGGGACCCTCCTGCGGCTCACCCAGCCTCTATTAAGTTTGAATCCTAAATAGGAGGAAATTCAGGTACAAACCACATCTCTGCACACCCATTGTCCAAGAAACATTACAGTCTCTACCACGTACTGAACCCATATACCCTTTAAAGGTTATAGTGGTACAACAGACAGAGAGAGACACACCCATTTTAAATTTAGTATATTTTTTTATTTTCTAATTATTAAGTTTTGAAATAAATAAATAAGTTTTCTGATCTATAACCACCGGATTATACAGCTCTCTTAACCGGTAATGTCTAGGTCCAAGTTAATATAGTAATTAAAAAATTGTAATTAAACATATCGCTCAATAGAACAATGTCATAACTTAATTTTTTGCAATCGAGATATTTGAGAGTTCTGTGTGAGTTAAAAAAAACCAAAATTTTGGTATCATTAAAAGCATTCCTATTCTTCCTATTCTAAATTCTATTACTAACCATTAAAAAAGTTAAAAATAAAACTCCAAGTAAAAACATGAGACTACTCAAAATATGACTTTATTAAAAAAAAAACATTTTGGGAATAGAATATCTGGTCTATCCTGCTTCAATTAAAAGGCTTCAAACAATACAATTGCTACTGAAGGCTTACCTCAAAAATGCCAAATTTTAAGATATGTCATTCTTTTTAAGGAACAATACTATATATTCGTACGTAAGCACTGGAAATAATATTTATAAGAGGAAGAATTTATTTATGTATATTAGGAAGAAAATGGTCCGGGTGGAATTTAAAAAAAATCCTTCTAGCATGTGTGTTTATATATGTATGGTATGTGTGTATGTATGTATTTTTTTATATATATATATATATATATATATATATATATATATATATATATATATATATATATGGGTGTATATATGTGTATACTGTGTGTATGTCATCTATAAGTTTCTCAAAATTTTAATTGTAGATATTTTTTTTTAATATCTCTATACTTTAATTAGTTTCCCAAAGCTTGATAAAAACATCAAACGAATTTCAGGCGTTGATGACCCTAGGGTTTTACGCCTTACAGCTCTAATAAACAAACTAACAAAATCCTCCTAAATAGGAAGAACTATTTATTGGAAAGCCAACGTTTCGACCCAAATTGTAGGTCTTCTTCAGAGGTATTATGATAGGGGTTGGCACTGGAGTGGTTTAAGGTACTTATTAAGTATTAACTACTTCAGGGCTAAATATACTAGATGCAACTTTGTATCTTGATGACTTCCATCCGGACCATTTTCTTCCTCACCGGAAATAATAACTTCACGCGAAACAATTTTTGTTTTATTAATATTAGGAATCACTACGGAGAAGTGGGAGATCCAGGTTCGAGTCCCGGTCCTGGTCATATCTTTTCTTTTCAAATAAAATATTTAAAATATTAGGAATTGTATTGTATTAATTTTGGTCTCACGACCTATGAAATATCCGAAGTCTTATTATTAAGTTGAACTTGTGCATGGAATGAACAGCATCCGTTCTTCCCTCATCCAACTTTTGTTGAATTCAATGCTTTAATTTCAAACTGGGAGGAAGGGAGTCAGGTGCAGAACTACCCCAGACAAAAGGGTTGAACCTTTTCCCTTAGCCTTATTCCGATCCTAAAAGTATATTTCTTTTGAATCGGATTTCTATCTCAATGCTGTTGGCAGGATTGTAAATTCAAAGCTATATTGAAGTTGTTAGCGGGAGTCCTCAATTATCAGGCTACGCCCCTGATTACGAATGAAACTTGTTTATTTAGTTGGAAGATTAATTATTAATTAGTTATTATTGGCAATCTCGATTTATAAATTTTAATCGAACTGAACAATTTTTAAAATATTTTAAAGGAAATAACCGCGTTGATTTTATTTTGTACTTAATTGTCGAAGCAATTTATTATTATTTAATTTTTTTTTTATTTTTTATCCTAGTTTTGTAGTTCTTTTTTTTTTAATAGTTGCAATGCTAGAATAAGACTGATAAATTTTATTTGGGATTAGAATGATTAAGTTTTAATAATAATATTAATAATCAAACCTTTGTTTTTTGTTTTTATAGTTTCGCCCAACTTTGGGGTAATTCGAATCAATCATAAATGAATTTTATATGCTTTTATATGAATTTTATTATAACTGTGCATGTGCTATTTCTCTCCGCCCAGTATCGCAATAAAACCTTATTATTATTTTATTTTTATAATAATAATAAAAATAATATAGTCCTCATTTATCCTGGAACAAGTCCCTCTAGAATAACATTACAAATAATAATATATAAACTATAATGTCTTAGAGTAGTATATAATTACAATTAATTGATTATTACAATTTAATTAATAATTGAAATTGAAAATAAATTGCGAATTAGCTCCAATGACAACTTTTTTTTTTAAAAAAACAGATTAAAAGAAAGAAAAATAATATAAATAAGATAATAATAATTATAAATAAAGAAAAAAATTAATAGTAGCAAATATACAATTTTTATTAAAAAAAAAATGAACAAAAAATATTGAATGAAAAATACAAACAATACCAACTATAACAACTTATTTTTTAAAAATATAACTGGATGTTTAAACAGCCAAATTTTAGTATTTTTTTAAAAATCTCATTTATTCTTCGGAATCTCAGAGTATCTCTGGGATTAAAAAAATTACGAAAAATTACTGGCTTAAAAACTCAGGAGAACTTAGGTAGGAGTTTGTTCGAGAAAGATCCTCGGAAATCGTAGGGTATAGAAATTTCAGGATTTATATAAAGGAAATTATTAATTCAATAATTCAAGTTATTTTCGAGGTTAAGGGTTCATATACACAGTTCCATGTGTCATTAATAAAAAATTATTAAGTTAATTATGATATTTGTTTAAATTGAAAAAAAAACTGTACCACTTCAATCCATGACCACTACAGCCCTTGGTTCAGTACGAGGTACAGACTGTTAGGCCAGCGGCCAGGTGTTTGAAGGTTTCAATAAATTAAATATAAAGAGAGCTGCATTTTTTATATGTTATAAGGGCATGTATGAGTAGTAGAAATCCAAGTTTGCTACCGAAAAAACGGATGGGAAAACTTTTGGCCGAAAAAACTCAAAATTTTCGGAGTTAATTCAGTTTTTGGCCTTTATCTCCTAATCGGTGAGTTTCCGATAAAAAAACATGGGCTACTATTTTTAATGTAGATTAAATTTGCTATAACTTGAATCCAACCGCAGCTCTGTAGCTCTAAAAGATTCTGAGTTACGCCCCTATGAAAATTGGTCATTTCTCTAAAAAGTCCAAATTTTAAGTTTTGGCCGACTTTCGTGAGGAACAACGGATGGAGTGATCCCATGCTAAAAGTCAAGGTATTAAATTTAATTAGCTTTAATTTAAACACAGGCCAAGGCTTGTAGATGTAACAGATTCTGAGTTACGCCCCTTTGAAAATTTGTCATTTTTTCCTAAAAGTCCAAATTTTGGCCGACTTTCGTGAAGAACACAGCCCGAAGGAGTAATTCTACGATAAAAGTCAAAGGGAAATGGAGTTGTAGTAAATTTAATTAGATTTAATTTAAGCGCAGAACGAAGCCTGTAGGTTTTATACTTCTCTTGTTAATTAAATAAACGGAAAATCGGGGAAAGTGGGTGTTTTAAGAAAATGACATTGTACGCCACGAATCGATCTAAAACAGCTTGTTTATTGTATAGTATAAATATTTACTTGTAAATTACCTTTAAAAAAATAATGGTAGTATTAGCAGGTACTACTATGTAGGGGGGGGGGAGCCACCCAGTCTCCCTGAGGTTTTTCGGCCACCAAAAGTTTTCCCATCTGTTTTTTTCGGTTGAAAACTTGGATTTCCACTACTCAGACATGCCATTACATCGTATCAAAAATGAAACTTTTTTCAATTTATTGCAACCTAAAGCCCTTTTTAGGTACCTGGCCGCTGGTCTATGCCGTGTTTCTTTGAAAACGATTGGGCAGGAAGGTTATTTGTCTTAGAACACGCTCAACCGCCGGATTTATCTAACTTAATGATGATAATGATAATGATAATTTTTCACTGTCATGGCACGTACATACGTAAATGGAACCTATAATGAGTGGAGTATCGATGTACATCAAGTCAAAAATTATAGCTGAAAGTAAAAATTTGAGAACAGAGAAACTATACCAAAGAATTACTTGATTTCAAATGCAATGAGTTAGGTAGTAATTGTAAAAATTATATAACAACTGAATGTGAATATATAAACAACTGAAAAATTATTGCTAACCTATATAGTTGTTTATGTTTATCTCAGCTAATAACAATAATTCTCTTATATCTTTCCAGTATGCTTCAATACCGAGTTGATATAGGTTTCAATGCATTCGTGGAGAATTCAGATTTCAGAGAATAAATTCAATATCTGAGACCAATCTGTTTCTCATGAATTCTAAACGAATATGGCAAGAATACGTTTTATAAAACATGAACATGGAATCAAAATGCGGGCCAATGCCAATACATTATCGCACTAAGACCCTGAAAATATTCTATTAGGTATTTTTATATAAAATTGTGTAGAAGTGTGTGTTAAAATAAAATAAAATTCATGTGAACTCAAAATTTGAAAATAATTTTTTTTAAGTATGATTATTGATGTTTAATTTGAAAAAAAAACGTTTGCGAAATTGTGAGACCTTCGCTACTTTGAATCATTTAAAGAAATTAGAAGTTTTCTCTAAAATCTTTATCAAAGTGATCCTTATTATATGGGCAACAAATATTTTCCTTCCCACCGCTTTATACACATGGTATATTAACTTTAATTATTAGCGAATATAAATTTTTTTCTATGAATATATTTGTAATTCATAATTAATAAAATTGTTTGTAAACATTGTCACCATTGCTATCGAAAGTAGGTGATATTGTTATCCATTTGACATTGATGAACAAATTTGACTTAGGGTGTTCCTGTCTTGCTGTAATCAAAAATGCCTTAAATCAAGGATGGTGTAATTGTACTAATTTTTTTCCAAAAACATTGCAATGTCCACTGTTTCTTTCTCATTCTTCTTGACATTGTCTTGTCTTGTCTCTTTTCTTGACAAACATTAAATCGTGAAAAGGAAAGGAAGGGGGAATAATAGCAAAAGAAGTATTATAATAATACCTTTGAACAAGTGTCCGACTTTACTTACCTTGGATCGCAGGTAGCATATGACAATAGGCTTGAGGCAGACATTAAATGGCAGCCAAAAAAATGCATCTTTGCGATGAGGAGTAACATGTTGAGTAAATTGATCTCAAGGCCATTTAAGTTAACTCTGTATAAGGCCCTTATCCCTGTGCTTACCTACGGTTCCAAAACCGTGATTACCACTAAGTCGAGATATAAACCTTCAAATTTTAGCAAGAAAAGTATTCCGGCGAATCTTAGAAGAATATTAGAAGGGATTGATGTAGTGAAGAATTGTAACGCACTCAACGATATAAATATCACTACAGCGGAAAAATTAAAAATTAAATCGTCTTCGGTGGACAGGTCATGCCGCTAGAAGGCCAATAATTGCAACTCCAGGGGTGGTTTTGATAAGACAGCTGCAGTGACGTCGAGCGGTTCACCAAGTTAAGATTTACGGATTGCGTAGCAAGAAAAAGGCAGCGATAGAGTATGGCTATTGGTGTTAAAGTACAGTTGTGAATTTCAATTAATACATTTTCAAAAAAGGTGGAGAAGATGGATAGCAACCACCGATTGTGTTGGAAATATAAATGGGTAACTGCTGAAAAGTGTTGAAATGTTTGACCCAATATTATCCGTTGACCCTATCAATATTAAAATAAGATCCAGTTTGATCTTGAAGGATACAGGGGATACATCAAGAGTAAACATCCCCTGTAACTTCTAGAATGGACCTGTAATCCCTTCCATGATAGGATTTCATTACGAGCCATGGTGCAAGAGCTTCCTAACCTACAGCTGCCCTATAGCTTATCCCGGGATTATTTCTCAATTGAGGCTTCCTGGGTTATACGCTATCACCTTTAGTACCAATTCGCACAAATATAATACTCCAGGAGGGCATGGCGTTCCATATCCAGGTAGAGCAGGGTTGAGGATAGCTATAATTTTTATCAAGTTTTTTCTAAGACATGTTAAAAATTTGCTATTGTTGTTTTATCAAGACTTAACGCGATAGTCCTATGAATGTTCCAATCTATTAATTTTATCCCAAATTACGAGTTAAAAAATTAACTCTCTTAGTATGGGGAAATCTCAAACAGACAAAAACTCAATAAGATACATAGTTAAGAACCGTGAATCGACTCTCTGTTATATTGAGATCCTCTTTTTACTCACTCAGCATATTTAAAGAGTCGAAACGTTTAATGGTTGATGATTTTGTTCAAGTGTATTAGAGACTTCAGTCACTGTTATGGAGATTTTTCATATTGGATCCTGTTTATAATTTAAGTCTCTATTTGAGTATATATATATATATATATATATATATATATATATATATATATATATATATATATATATATATATATAGAGAGAGAGAGAGAGAGAGAGAGAGAGAGAGAGAGAGAGAGAGAGGAGGGAGGGAGAGAGTGAGAGGGGGTGAGAGAGAGAGAGAGAGAGGGAGAGAGGGAGAGAGGGGAGAGAGAGAGAGAGAGAGAGAGAGAGAGAGAGAGAGAGAGAGAGAGAGAGAGAGAGAGAGAGAGAGAGAGAGAGAGAGAGAGAGAGAGAGAGAGAGAGAGAGAGAGAGAGAGAGAGAGAGAGACAGACAGAGAGAAATAGCTAGTGAAATAACGTAGGTATTATAACGTATCCCTGCTCATACATTCTGTCTGAAACGCCATGCATAGTGAAAATGATATTTTATAAAATAACCATTATTATTAATCCTATTTATGCTGACAACCATAAATAATTTATGAAGATGAAATGGAAACTAATATTTTATTTACTTATCTTTTTGAATTCTGAACTCAGTTCGAGCTTATATGCATGTGTTGAAGATGTTAAAAATTCTTTAAGCACTAAGGTCTAACGAATTGTTGAAAGCTACATTAATTTTAAATTTCAATAAAAAAAAATGATAGCGTAAATAATACCTTTTTTTTTATACATCTGCTGTTATTTACTATAACATTTAAAGCATAAAGATACAATTTCGAAACACAAAATAGTTATAAATTCTTCCGTCCGTATAAATACTTCCTGCCCTCCTGTATCGTTTAATAACATCCCACTGATTCCTGTAGAACAGGTCCGGTACTTAGGATTACACCTTGAAGAACGCTTAACTTGGAATCCTCATACTAGACTGAAACGACATGAAACAGCTCGCCGTTTCAGGCTACTTCAACATTTACTAGACAAACGCTCTAAGCTCCCAATTAGTTACTCAAAAGACTCATATAAATGACAATCATTAGACCTATCTGGACACACGGAATAGAGCTTTGGGGCTCCACTAAGCCATCGAATTCCTCTCGTATTCAATCTTTACAATACAAAATCCTCAATGCTCCTTACTTTGTTACGAACAAAGTAATCCATAATGACCTTAATGTCCCGTTTATTGCTGATTTGGGTCGAATCCGATATCAATCTTTTCATGACAAACTCCATTTCCACTCAATCCCACTAGCCTCGTGACCTTCTAAGCTGAACTATTTATTTGAGTACTACCACTGGGTAGTTTCTCTACTTGCCTTTGTCTCTGGAAATGATTTATCTTTCATTATATTTATTTGAAGTATTCTGTATACAGCTGTAAATTTCAAAAAATATATTTTAAAAAAAATTTATAAATTACATAGATTTTTGTGGAGAAAATTACCTTATTGATCGACTAGTATTATTTTTTATCTAAGATAAATTCCTTTATCTTTTATTAAAAATTATCACTAAGTAAAATTAACCCGACGTATCAAAAAATCAAAACGATGTCCTTTCCTTGAGAAAGAGGAACTAATATGTTTGCATTTTTAAGAATTTACAGGTTTTAAATTTTTTTTTTTGTCAACATCCACTGGAAGGCACATTCCTGACGATTGTCTATTGAATGGTGATAATAAAAAAATATAAATTTAGTAATACCACGATAATAATTGACTAAATAGCAAGTCAATATCTTAAGATTTTACAAGAATTTAAAGTAAAAGAAATGGTATATTATCTTGCCCAATACTAAAAAAAAGTTTGACAACGTAAAACCTTCAACGTTAATAATTGTATTAAATGTTCAATAAGTTTCATTTAAGTGTTCAGTAAATTTGACTAAGAGGAGAACCGGGGAGGTTATTCCTATTTGTGTGCTGTTATTTATTTAAAAGAAAACAGTTTTGTAAAAGGTGTGTGAAATATTAACTTTAAATGTTGTTTCCTTTTTTACAGGTAAATCAGTTACAGGAAATTATTGTTATAATAAAAATTAATTTGCTTTTTTACAGAGAGAAACTCAGTTTAGTTTTATTTCGACACAAGGGCGGATCCAGAATTTTGTTCTGGGGGGCACAACTGGCAGACGAGCAAAAAACTCAAGAATATCTTAGAAATAAACTTGTAGTATTTATAGAATGGTTTCAAAGGGTTGTTAAAATATCAAAACAATAGTTTAACTCATGTTCTTTCTGATATTTTATTCATATATTTTAACATCTATGATCATGTGATTTGACTATAAGTATGTACTGTAATTGATTCCCCACAGTACTCAAAAAAACATCTGGGGGCACGTGACCCACCTAAATCCGCCCTTGTTTCGACACCCATTAAATTCAGTACCATAGTGGTATATGAATCAATCAACATTATATATATAAAAAATTAGGTTAACAGTATAAGTGGAACAGAATATTTTAAGATTCTATGAAATATAAATATAAATAGATAGAATTCATGATGTTGCCAGCTCGTCAATAAGAACGGTGATAAAATTCATGAATAATTTAACATCTCTCGTTCTCATCATGTTTTTTTTGGTTGCCTCATTATTTATATCAGGGCTTGAATCAAACTCGTTATTTGCAGACTATCATTCAATTTGCGCCTCAGGTAGTTTAAATAAGATACATAATGATGACACTACAAATGATATTTTGCTTAAAAATACAATTATAATTGATGATACAAATTGGTAGATTCTACTCGATTAACAATGAGCTGAATAACTTACTATAGTAACAATACAACTAACTTGAAACCCCCACTTGTTCGTATAATAACTTTTCTAATAACAATAATCTAACAGAATAATAGTAATAGCCTTTACCACTAAAACATACGAAAAAGGATACATGTGCCGACCAAATATAAAAATCCAATCTACCATCTTTTCTCCTAAATATAACATATTTATTTATCAGGGCGTAAAGCAATTAAAATATTTTAAATTGTTGTTAAACCATTTTCTTTTTTGGGATAACGCTTAAACATTAGCATAACTGTTGTGATTCAGTGGGGTTACTAATGATCCATAATGTAGCAAGAACATTTTAGGTAATATTTACAAAAAAATAAAATAAAGAAAATTGTATGCGAGAAATAAATTATAAACATTTCATTTTAAATTAACAAATTTGTGAGCTATTGGTGTAAATATATTTTTTTACATTTCAAACAATAAATACAATAACAATAATAAATACTACTTTTTACATTTAATTGACAATTAATGACCCTAGATAAGGGATTGAATTAAATAAAATAATATTTATATAAATGGTAAGTTAACTATGCATTTATATGGATATTAATCACTAATATGGAATGTAGGAATTAATTAAATTGTTAATTCAAAATATTTTATATATGCAAATTCAATATGTTAAATTTAAGAAAAATAATCATATAACAATCATTTTTTGGACACTTTGAGATGTTGGGATGTACTCGTATCCTCTAGTTGGTGTCGTCTCTGCATTTTCAGGTTAGGGTGTGCTTTAGCCGTTGCTTTTATTTAGATATTATTCTATTTCCGTCCCAAAGATGGCGGGATGGGCGGAAAATTGATAGGTTTTTTTTTCCTATTATAGACTTAAGGGTTTTTGGTTGGAATTTTTCTACTAATGTCTTCTCTTTCATTCTACTAATTTAAATAAATATTTATTTGAACAACTATACATATTATAAAACAAAGTCCTCGGCCGCGCATGTTCGCAGTAAACTCAATAACTACTGCACGGATTTTCATGCGGTTCGCACTAGTAGATAGAGTGATTTACCAGGAAGGTTTAGGAATATAGTTTGTTGTGTAAATGGGTTGGAATATCGATGAGTTTCACCGAAGACGTTGCCTAATCCCGTGCAATTACCTAACGTGCAAGACAATAAATTCATATATAAAGAAATATTTGGTTTTGTTTTGATTTTTATAGTTTCTGTATAATAAAGTACATTAGCTGACATGGGAAGAAAGAAAATCAAAGAAGCCTAACCAATGATATTCGTGCGGCACTTAGTGACCGGTACGTGATAACAAAAATTTGCATTGCACAGACAAATTATGTAGGCATAATGTGCCTTATTACCCGAGCAAAGCTAGGGTGGGTCGCTAGTAAATTATATTTTAACAATTTGTAGCGCTTTTTAAGGGAGGTAGCTTAGTGGTCCCAGCTGCAAATCCAGCTATAATGCTGATAATTTACTTAATCTTTTAACAGACCCTGAGGAATCTGGGGACCCTCCTGTGGCTCACCCAGCATCTGTGAATTGGGTACTATTCATTGGGGTAAAAACCTGACAGATGAGTGTGATCTAGAACATATCATCCCTCTCTACAAAACAGTAGAGTCTCTACTACGTACTGAAAACTATGCTTTCCACGGTTTGTAATGGTACAGTATTCCCTCCCATTATTAGAAAGTCCTTATCTTAATTTTATTTCTTAAATTAATATTTAACCCTTCTTTTATTTATTTGTGGTTATTGTTATGAATGATACTGACCCGAAGTTTAGAAGACGGAGCTTAATTCAGTAAAAGCTGTAGGGAAATCATTTTTCAATGAGGCTGTCAGACCGAGAGGACATTCATTCACAAGGTCCGAGGAAGTCCCCTAAGATTGGTGCAGACCCCAGGAGTTGCTGGGCTAACAAATAGCGGCGATGTATCATCAAGCGATGGAACCCGGGGAAAACAAAATGTCCCGTCTTATCCAACACTCCCCATCAATCTCTTTCTTACTCAACTCTTTACCACAACTTCATGGACCTAGCCTTTGTTTTTCTTAACGGACCAGTCGCGTGTAACCGCAAACTTAAAAAAACAAATTCATTATTCCACATAAGCACTAAATTGTATGGAATATAACTATTTAACTATGGAAACGGTATATGGGTATACATATGATATATAAAAAATGGAAACCTGTAACACTTCAACTCATGAACGGTCTTTAGTTAAATTAATGGTAGCGACTGTTCTGTTCCTTGCAGGGAGGTGAATTGTTTTAGATCATGCTCAACTGCCAGGTTGTCTCTTCAAATAAGAGTACCAGCTTTGTAGAGGCTGGGAGCCCCAGGATGGTGTCAGATCCCAAATGATCCATCCCCGGCAGGTAACCTATCTGCCACATCAGGATTTGGCCGGGACCTTCAGCAAGCAACTCTGCTTTTTACTGATGAGCCACTCTCCTCTCTCATATGGTATATGTGTTATCAGGAAAAAGAAAATTATTACACAAACCGACTTTTAGTGTAAAAATTATCCTCAGGGCTTATATAATTAAATAAAATGGATACAAAAAGTAAATAAATAAACCGACAGATCGTTACAAGAAAAACAAAATAAAAAATAAAATAAGCTCATGTTCTTGCTAAAAACATCTTTCAACTTTTGCTTGTCCTTCTATTTAAATTAATATTAAAAGTTCACTTTTAGTTTCAGAGGGGAAGTTTAGATTAATATAAACTGAAATTATTATTTAAAACAATGTCTCGTGTATATTGGTTGTCGTATTTTCTACATTATCTCCTAAAACTTTAAATTATGATAATTTTTTTTCTGTAATTTTTAGTTCTCTATTTTACTACTCTATTAAATTAAGGAAGAGAAAAAATTACACTTGTTTCTCCTTTAGTCAATAGTCAGATCGTGTCACCGTTGATATTTATCTAATACATCTAATTACAAAGTGATTCTTTTATTACTATAAACAAGGAAATGGTTCTTCAGTCTAGTAAATCTTGAAAATTCGGCAATCAAGGCAACCCATATTACTTCTATGAGAATATGGCTTAAGTGATATTTAAAAAAAAAATTAAATATTGATTGAAATATTGAGCTTAGTCAAAATAAAAAAAAAAAAGGTTAACCTAAGGGGCGACCTGTGGTCTAGTGGTTAGCATAACAACTAAACCCAATATCGCGGGTTCGTAGCCCTGCAGGCGGCCTTATGATTTTTTAAAGGGAGTAAAAAATCCTTGGTTATGCCGTCCTTCAGAAGGGACGTTAAACGAGAGTCCCGAGCCTGTACGTTGTCAGGTACTCGTAAAAAAACCCAATTAAACCTGGATAGGCTAAATTTAGGTCTCCCACTGTAGCCATAGCAGCATAAAGTGACGTTAAATGAACAAACAAGATTAACCTATACAATTATTGGAAGTGGCAAAAAATATATGTAATCAAATCGACTAAAAGTGATTTTTAAGAATATAACTTTTAATTTAAATAAAAAAGCGTCAGTTCAATAATAGTGGGATTAGATAGAAGTATAATTAGTATACTAAATTTATAGAATTTTAGTGCTAATTAAAAATATTGATATTATATACTGTAAATACAGGTGAATATTCTCCCAATAACGTTTCATTGTATATTTTTAATCTATACAATACAATCTAAAATTTTACATAAAATATGCATAATGCCCTATTATGTCACAAACATAGTTATCCATTGCGAACAGCACATAATTCTCAAGTTACCAATGACGTTTTCACCAGAAAGCTCACTGAACTCCCTATTATATAATGATTCCTAATGTTTCGAAGTAGAAAATACGAGTTGAACGAAAATAGGAGAAGGTATATAAAATGATCGAAAAAACCTGTTATCAACCCACTAATGTTTTATTCCATGCGACAAGCTGTTTCAGCAAGTAGGTAATTGCTTTCTGAGGACCACTCACTAACCACAGTTACGTGACCAGGTTTCATACTTTATTGTAACAATGCTCGTAGCAACCGGAAAATGATAATTGTGCGATATTTCTGTTGTAATGGGAATAAAATTAACATTTTTGATAAGAAATAAGTCATTTAAACTCATATACAATGATTAGAAAAAAAGAAAAGTATATATTGCGAAACCTTTCCGCTAATAAAATATCATATATTATTATCGTTCGATTTTACTATGTCGAGAAATTGGGGTTATATGTATATATTTACATTCATTTTTATTCTAGGCTGTTTATAATATAAGTTTTTAACAAAATATTCAGGTTTAGACGATAAGCATACAACTTTATTTTGAACAGGTAACGAGAATTTATAATTCTTTAAAAACCTGGCTTTTAATAAGTTTACAGTAAATAATTATAGGCCATTAAGAAGGGCTTATGATAGAATATAAAAATAACACAACAAACAGCAATACTGTAAGATAGGAAATTTTTTCAGTCTTAAAAGTCTCACCAGTTTTACATATGTGCTTTTTCTGTATTTTTTTATCTTCTCGTTTTTCTTACTCTTTTTATTTCTTTACATTATCTCCTTTCTGTACACACATTATGTCATTATGTTAATCATATATATGTATCCTTAATAATCTATACGGTTATTAATAATCTAATATCTTTTATTAATAATCTAATATCTTTTATTAATAATCTAATATCTTATGTTTTTATGATTATTTTCTGTTTTTCTTTCTTGGTGATCTACACCATAGAACGAAACGTTGGCACTTTAAAAAATAAGTTTTTCTTATTTTTGTGTTATTATTGACGTGTAGTTATTATTATTGTTGGGTGCCCCCCTGACCAATTCTATCCTTCAGCAATACTGTAAGTATTCACATATTTTCTATAAAACTTTAAGACGAAATATGTAGCTCTGCATTACTTTACAGAACTGCTAAGAGAATGAATAAGTTTCTAATCAATAATGATCAATGATGATGATCAATAATGATAAGAGTTTCGATAGGGGTAAATTGGTCTTTACATAGAAATATTTGTGTGTGTTATTTTTTTCTAGACATAAAACTTAAAATACTATGGTATTATTCATTGTAAAGTATTGATTATTAATTAACTTCGTGATTGAGGATTATTATTACGTAGGGGATTTACTACAGGAAGCGGAGTGGCTCAGTGGTAGAGCACTGAGTTGCCATGCCGGAAATCCTGGTCAAAATCCGCTGCGGGCCTGATTTTTATTCACGGGTTGTAGTGGTACAGGTTTTTTAGGAGATTTATGTTCTATGTAAAACATCATTATTGTTATAATAACAAATACTATTACTGTCCCAGGTTCGAGACTTGGAGTGGAAGATAAATTATTTATTTTGTTCACAAATGAGAATCAATTCTGTGGATCTGGAGACCCTTCTGGGATCACTCATCCCGTATAAAGAGGATATCCTCGATTGGATGGAGAATCTGGCGTTTGAGCGTCTCTCAATTCGCCTCCTTGCACACAAGTGTTGGCTTTGAAACTGTAAGGGCCCTATCGTGTACAGAAACCAATCAATGCTCTTCATGTGTTGAAGAGCTGTAGGTGTTTTTTAGGCCAATACAATTTTATGTATTCATTTTGTATTGAAAACTTTCACTTATAATAATGATAAATTTGTTTTTCTACTTTCCCTGAAATAAATAAATAAATAATAAAATAAAATAAAAAATCCTATGCCAATACAACCCATGAAGAGACTGGTGTTCATTACGTGGTAGGGACTGTATTTTGTTTAAAAGAAGTTATATCAATTATATCATTCTTGTTTCAACTGAATAAAATAACGCGACATACATCTTCATAGGATGATTACGAGATTATTACACAATAACATGAATTATATCTCTCCTTGAAGTGTTTGAGTACGATAGTGATTTTTTTAGAAAAAAAACAAGAAAAAGGAGAGGGTATAAAGGATTGGGAATCAGTTAATCAGAAAAGGAAGAAAAATATCAGTAGATGTGTAATATCTTATCTATTCAGTATTTTCATTATGATTTATATTGCCGGAATGAGCTTCTTGAACAGTAAGTCATGAGGATTTTGTTGTACATTACGGAAACCTGTCAGCTCTACGACCCGTGAACGAGTCTGGGGTGAACCCCTGAATACTGAAGTATATGGTAGAGACTGTACTGTTCCATGGATAAATGTTGTGGAGGGACATTATTTGTCCTACATCGCGCTCAACCGACAGGGCTTTCTCCCAAATTATAGAGGCACAACAAATTATAAAAGGTAACTACTTTATAGATGCTGGGTAAACCCCGAGATGGTCTCTAGATACCACGGGGTCCATTCCCAGGCAGTTAACATAATAAATAAATTATCTGCCACAGCCGGATTTGAACCCGCCGCAATCGGTACAATACCTCAGTGTTCTACCACTAAGCTACCCCGCTCCTCTTCATGTTATTTAAATAATTAAATCTTTCAAACTTCATAAGAAAAAAGTATATAAAAATATATTGAAATATATTAATGTATTATCGGTGTGATTTTCGGCTAAACCATGCGGAAAATCGTTTGCGACCCCAATGTCATCGGCTAATTGACACTTTTACCCTCTAATAAACATCATTATGAGATTTTGGGTCGACTAAGTAGCCTCCTCTAAACTTAATTGGAGGATTTTGGATGTTGCCAGTGAAGCTTCGGGCCTAAGGTTGACATTATTGCTATTCCCATTACGTCCTTCTGGGATATTCATGGATTGGATACTTCGTAATTAGAATCGAAGTTTATACTGAGGGAAAGTTTGGTATGACTATACAAGTATGATTACCGTATTTTTAAACCTGCCCAATTAATAAATTAAAATACACCCGAAAGATAAATCAAATTTTCCATCATTAACACTAGAACTACGAAGATTTACCATATTCCTATTCCTACATACCGGAAAAAGTGACCGACAACAGGTACATATTTTCTATACACAGTTACAATCAAAATGACTCGGAAACGAAAATCCAGTTTTACTGAGATTTTTTATTTTAATTCAAAAAATAAAATATACCGCTACTATTCATGGATAATCTTAGTTTAAGTACGTGGTAGAGACTGTAACGGTTAAAGGAAAACGCTATGCAGGGAGGCGATATATCCAAGTTCACACTCAACCGCAAGATTTTCCTCGCAAATAACAGTACCCACCTTATAGAGTATGCAGGTGACCAGGGTTCGAATCCCGTCCAGGACAAATGCTTTCTCTTCAAAATAAAAATATTTAAAAATAATTACCCTCAAATAACTATTAATAAAAATAGATTGATAAATACATTCAATTGATAAACTAAATAATTGTGGCGTTGATGAACAATCTATTATTCTTAATGTTAAACTGAAACAAATAACTAATGTAATAAATTAAGACTTTACTAAGTTAGAAAATTGCAAGCATGTATATTACACACATATATATATATATATATATATATATATATATATATATATATATATATATATAAAATATTACATCACTAAAAATATCTTGAAATCACAGCAGTATTTACATAGAACTTAACTTTTAAACATCACGAATTTTACTTTTAAACACAAAATCACATTTAAATAAATTATTCTTTATAAATCGTTTTAAAAAATATTCTACCGATGTCCAAATTAAATTAATCATATTATATTAACAATGGAAACTTCATTCGCTTATACATGCTTGCAATTTTCTAACTTATTAAAGTCTTAATTATAATTATATATATATATATATATATATATATATATATATATATGTATATATATATATACATATACGATAGGGAGGATTAATAAATAAGGACGAGGTAATAAGATATGATTGGTAATTTATTACATTTATGGTGGTAACATTTATAAAGGTATTTTTTTCACTTTATTCCTGAACATTGTACGCCACAAAAGGCTGACAAATGATTGACACATTTGCTGTAAACGATCGTGATCAAAGCCCACGTTAGATTCATAAGGTTTTCTTTATGACATAAAATACAATGGTGCCTCTTTCAGACGAGAATCCTAAATAAGCGATAGCCGATAAAAAATTATTGGACATTGTTATGCATTAGTGATGGAATAACGTAAATATCCAAAAAGAAATGTATAAAAGATTTAACTAATAAGATTCCTTTTTTTGTTTTATAAACACTAAATATATTCATTTATATAAACCATTCAATATCAGAAAATCAATAACATTGTTTGTGATTTCATTAAATATCTATTATAAATCAATCAAAATAGTTATGTTCCTCCGTAATTTCTTGCTCTCATAATGGACTAAAAAGTCTAGAAAAAATTGTAGGAATAACGCCTGCGGCCTGAGTATACTGTTAAACCGGCAACACTCACCTGCTATGCGGTCTTCAATTGGAAGGAAATTTATTTAGACAATCTAAAATTAATTAAAATTGATTTTATGTTATTGTTTTAATAATTGTTATAATTTTTAAATATTTTTATTTTGAAGAGAAAAGATTTGTCCAGGGCGGGGATTCGAACCCGGGTCTCCCACGTCTCTGTCGTGGTGTTTTTACCAACTGAGCTAGCCTGGCTCGTACCACGGTCAATTAATATTAATAAAAAAATTATTATATATATTAAATTTGCTTAAATATTTAAAATTGCATAATTAATCTTTTAATTGCGAAGCATGCACACAGTTAATAATATTCAAGTGATAGGGTCGCCAAGTTTAAGATAAGCTTGTAAAGTTGTTGGTTGAGTAACGAACAAATTCTTAAAAAGTTGATATGCGCTGAGCCAATTGGAGCGTCTGCGGGAGTAGACCGAGACGTAGGTGGGAAGATTGGTTTAAGAGTGATCGGGATTTGGTTTTGTGTAGTGGTCCATGGACAGAGGTTTGTAAGCAGAGATTGGTGGTATCGGCATCGATTTCGGTAACCTTTTTATGATTATTATTAATTATAAATATTTAATTAAAACAGTTGTATAATTTAATTTTACTTTATTATATTATAAAAAAAACCTAAACAAACAATGGTACAAGTTTAGGTATCGATTTGGAGGGCTATTCCACTTTGAATGTGAGAAATGATTTGTGCTGAGAATTCAGGGATATAATTTATTGCACCACTCACGCAAAGTGAAAAATCGCTTCTATTCGATAACGTCTCGGCGAGCAATAAAAAAAAAATTTACTTATATTCATAAAAAAAAAAATGTAACAGTCGCTTAGTGCTCGTTTTGATTTATTTGAGTCACTGTTATACAAATGAGTACAAAATCTTTAACAACAATTTACAACTGTTTATATTATTTTTATAAAAATTAATATTCTTATTTACATTTCGTATATGATGGTCTAAATAAAGCCCCTTTCAATTGAAGACTGCAACACCGTATAGCAGGTAAGTGTTGCTGGTTTGATAGCGTTATTTCTACAAATTATTTAGGTAGACTTTTTAGTATATTAAGACAGCTAGAAATTAACTAGACTTGGTTAATTGGTTAACAACAGGCATTTAATGAAATCATAAACTAATTTGATACCATTGAATGTTTAAATAAATAAATATACTTAGAGTATATATCGTTGTGATTATTGCAAGCAAAACAACGCTCAAATGTCTTCGGAAATAAAGTATTGGAGAAATCAATGGCACTCAAAGAGACATGTTCATGATTGAATCCAGATGGTAACTTGATGTGGTGTGAATTTTATAATTGTGAATTTTATGAAATTGAAGTTTGAGATTCTCAGTAACTGTAAGGGTTGAATACAATTGTTTTAAATACCGGCCGATTTCTTTTAACGTAAACTAGGACGTCTGGTTAAATTCTTACTGGTAGCCGAAAGGCAATATAATAAAAGAGGAATGCTATTATAAACTTGATCATGTCGATTTGGGTTTTAGTGAAAGCTATGAAGACTGTTTATCAAGCGATCTTGAACACTCCGTTCGAATTGATTAACCTATATATTATTTTATAACAACTTAAGTTAAGGAACATAGCAGGTAGATAACATAACGACATTGTTTAAATAACAAAATGATGCAGATATTACGTAAGAAGTAGTGGTAAATTAACACAAACGATGTGGATACCTATAACCTTCTATAACCTAGCCTGTCCCACTCTACCCCATGAAGGATCTTGGGATGAGTACATGGTAGAGACTGTATTCTTTCAAGGAACAATTGTGCTGGCAGGAGATTTGTCAGTGATCATACTGAACCGCCCAGTTTTCTCCAAATTAAGTGAACAAAGTTTGGGTGAGCTGCAGGAGACTCAGCATGTTCATATGGTCCATCCGTGCCATTAGATATATTAAATAATCTGCCTCAATCGAAATTGAACCGGGAACCTTCAGCAAAGCAATTCATTACTCTACTCTCTTAATATCATTTAATTAAAAAAAAACTAAAAGGTGTTTCTATTGTTTTTCTATTCGTGGAGCGGGGTGGCTCATTTGTAAAAAAGCACTCAGTTGCCATGCCGAAAATCCTGGTTGCCGCTGATGGCAAGACTTTAATTTAGTCTATTGGCAGGCGGAGATGGATCATATGGGATCTGGGACCATCCTGCGGCTCACCCACCATCTATAAAGTGAGTACCCAAAATAAGAGGGAAAATCTGGCGGTTGAGCGTAATCTAGGACAAATCACCTCCCTCCACAACCGTTGTCTATGTAAAATTACAGTCTCTACCATGCACTGAACTCCAGACTCGTTCACGGGTTGTAGTGGTACATGTTTTCCCCTAATAATTGCATGCTTCTGAAAATGTTTATGTAATTTGTAATACTATTGAGCTATTGATCAAAGCAATACATGCCATTAATTAAACCACTATTACAAATACCATTTAAAAATAACAGAATTTCAAATGAACTCATGTTAATTAAGCAGATAAACGAAATGGGTGAGTCATTTGAATGTCAAAGCCGTTGAATAGTCAGCCTGACCAGTAGAGTTGAAACTTCTTTTTTTACTTTCTATATAAAAACAACGAAACTATTTCTAGCCATGAATCGAAGTTATCGATTCGGTTTTTTTTTTCTCATTCCTTTGGATAATGAAAAAAGTCATACTATTTAAAAGTTAATTAACCTTTTTATGTTAGAAGGTGGAAGAGAGGTCTTGTCCAGGTTGTAATTACTGGAATAAAAAACATAATATTTATTCAGCATTAATTAATTCATGACGTATAAAAAGGGGCATTTAAGCTCATGTAACATGGCTGAGAAATCATTTCTGTGTCTTATTAGCGATGTTTTGTCCATATTTAAAATCAATATCTCGTAAATTCGGTGAAATACAAAACTTTGGAATCAGATTCATCTTATTAAACAATATTAAGCCTTCTGAAGACGAGCGAAATTAGAATGTATCAACACTCCTTACATTTCCTACTTACTTTATTTCTGTAATACTGTATGTCAGTAAGCGCGTGTGAGTAAAGTATAATGTTTTTTCGAATGTATTCTTACTCTCGAAATCATAAGCACAATTGATTACTTATTACTATTACATAGATTACATATGATTACTTTATGACTATTACTAATAAAATGTCATTATATTACCATGTTATAAAATATGCTCTAATGAGATATAAGCGTAAATATACTGCTGAAAAATTTGCTTCAATAGCCTTCAACAGATTCAATGTCTGGGATCTGAAGATCTCCAATGTCACTGACTATGTCGAAAGTAAACCATTCTGGAATTTCCGCAAAGTAGAACGCGTTTAACCTCGTGTACTATTTAAAAGCAGAAATTGAACTCTGGATTGAATAGATTTTTGAAAAGTTTTTCTCTGTGATTAAGAAAATGTTTAAAAGCAATGTTAATCAGGCTACAAGGAAGCATATGATAGAAAATAATGACTGAAATAAGTTCAATGTCTTTGAAATTATTCTTGGCAATATTTTTTTCTTAGGGGTTTAAAGAAAACCCCGTCAGCAACCCCCATTTTACAAATTATACAACGTAAATAAAACGTTTATACCTAACGTTCTAGTGTAGGTGCTCCGATATTATTCTAGAAAATGTATATTAGTTCAGTTTAGTAATTAATTTGTACCCCTATTGAGCCTATTGAAATATGAATGCCCACTTAGTTTTGTTTTGATATGTTAAGTATTTTACATTACATAAAATAATGAATCTTTTTCTATTTTATTAAAAATCGGACTGCAATTAGCCACTGGTCCTCCATGTTGGGGGATACCCCGTACCGGGGTATAGCCTGGTCACTCTTTCTCCTGAGCTAATAACACGCATGGCAGAAAACGTACTCAAAGTAGACAAAATTGCCTTCAGGTTCCTCGACGCTAGACATGGCATAAAATAAAGTAAAAGAAGAAGAATTTTTTCTTTTATTTGCAGTTTTAGAATCGAAATATTGGAATAAGAGTTTTTTTTTTGTTTTTATTTCCGTTTTTATTCCGTTTTTATTTAAGTGTCCACATCAATATGCCTTATTTATTAAACTGTTTACAGTTTTTTTTTGTTATATTATCTCATATGATCAAATATATTTTTTTAATATTCTAAAAAAATGGACTAGACTATGCTGAACGGTCATATTGTTTAGCTGAATTTATACACGGCAGGCACGGTCAGACGTCTATAGGGATTTAAAAAACCTTTACCACTACAACCCTTGAAGGCCTTGTGTTCAAAGCAAAGCAGAGAATGTTCTGCTTTTAAGACAACGGTCTTGCAGGTGACTTGTTGTAAGGCTTTAGTTATAAAATATTACAAATGTCTGCCTATTTATCATTATTTCGAGTTTGTTATATACTGAAATGAAGGCACGGAAGTTAGAGAAAATGAAAAACGTAAAGAAATATAAAAAGGAAGGGGAAAAAAAAGACTTGAACAGCGAGCATAAAGGTGATGCCTCTTATCTTCTACATAATTCATCCTTGAATACGATATGTGATGTTCCACCGCAACTCTCTTTCTCTCTGTCCGAGAACCTAAATTTTTGCATACGAAATGGTATCTACATGGTGTTTAGTTACAAAAAGGAATGCTAGAGATAACAACTTCTACACCTCATTTCCTCAAGTATACAACTTGAAAATGTATATAATAAGGCATGAAGTTTGTTTAATGTGTACTCTGAACAATCTCCTTATTTGTATTACAGGTACGCCTACCAAGAACTGAACCTTCGTAGTTTGAGATGCTGAGTACGAATGGACACCACAAATGGGGAAGGAACTCCCATCTATTGACATGGACATGCAAAGTTCCATTACCGAGACATTCCTTTATCAATTGAGGTTCTGAACGGAGACATTCGAAACACATAACAGCAATAGCCCACCTTGTAACGTCCTATGTTCCCAAAAATAGTTATATGATTTTGATTTTTTTTGAAACAATATTTTATTTAAATAACCATGGTCTCATCGCAAGTTCTTGAATACCGACGGCTGAAGTTTCTAAATTTCCATCGGTGGTATCAGACCTCCGCTAAGGCTCTCACTATTAATAATATTTTCAGCTTTTAGTGTACCACAACTAAAAAAAGCTAATGAAAATAGGTCCTTTGTGAGGCTCGGAGATCGAGCTATAAAGTCTGCAAGGTTTTTTTTTCACCTTTTAAATTTAGGCTAGAATAAAGTAAATTTAAGTAAAGTAAAATAATTGTAGTGGTGTTAGAATTCCTGTCTGCAATCACAATTACTGTTTAACATCAAGGGACGGGGGATTTTAACCTGTGCTTTTTTTGTTAATGTGACGTTGAGATAATGATCATATGCACTACCGAATTACCATGTTTCTTATTTTGCAAACTGCAGATTCATTATTGGATAGTAAACTTTTAGTGAAAGAGATACTGAATAGTCTTTAAAAATACTCAAAAGTATCGGTATTTAAAATTTGACCGGAACTCAGGAAATTTATTTCCTTTGGCTTCTGGTTTCTATCCACATTCCTGAATTTAAAAACATTTTAAATGGTGTGTGTCTTGTACATGAGTGTGGATAACTATTTTCAAGGTTGAGTATGCACCATTTCCCTTCTCCTAGATAAATGAAACGCTTCTTAGAATAAAATAATATAATGACTAGAATATTTTTTTATTTTTGCCAAGCATATGAATCCCCTTAGGTGTCAGGTCACATAGAAATATTGGTTATGCTATTAGGAGATTCGGATAAACGGGACTGTACAACGGATATTTGTTTAAAGCGAAAGAAAAAGACTTGGAAGGATCAGAGAATGCAAGAGGTCCAAAAGGAAAGCGGTTGTTCCAATCTGAACATCGACATCTGGAGAAAGATTAAATCCAACTGTTGGAACTGGAACTGGGGTGTTATTTATTTGGCTTCCTGGCTGAGACAACCGCCTTATTTACCTTAGCTCGGGAGAACCGTCGTAGCAGAGTGGAGACCTTTCACTTCTACCATCTTTCTCAACTGGATACTCTACACGAAGAACAAGGTGAACATTACAAATAATCTCTATTTCCTTCTTTTATTAGTTATAAACATTAGTATTAAATTTGAAAATAACCTAGGGAGCGGAGTGGCTCAGTGTTAGAGCACAGAGTTCCTGTGCCGAAGGTCCTGGGTTCAAATCCCGCACGCTGGCAGAATTAATTTAATCTGTTAGCGGCCGGAGATGGATCCTGTGGGATCTAGGACTCTCCTGAGGCTCACCTAGCCTCGATTAAGTGGGTACCCGAAATAAGAGTGAAAATCTGGCAGTTGAGCGTGATCTACGGCAAATCACTCCCCTACACAATTGTTTTGCAAGACATAGTACATCTATCTTGTACTGAACTCTCCATGGATTGTAGTGGTACAGGTTCAATCGAAAAAAAAAATGCAATCCCTGAAGTCTCTAAAATACTGTAAAATAATTACCCCACAAAAGTTTTCGCCGTTCAGGCATCGCCAGGACATAATAAACTCGTTCCAATAGTGACCAAATACAGTTCTTCTCACATCAAAATTCTGTATAGAACCATCAATCGGAGATAGCAACATCACTCCAAGATGTCCAACTAAACACTCGAGTATTTTCGAGTTTTCCTATTCCCTTCCAGCAATTATTTTACGTCTCTACATTTATTAATGCTGTAATAATTTACTAGCTGATGCGATATTTTAGTTAATTTTCTTTTCTTTAAATTTTTTTTATTGATCTCTTTTCATATATTCTATTAATCTTGTTAAATTATTTATAACAAAGAAATAAATTCTTTCAAGGGATTCTTATGTACAAATGCCTGAAAAATTATGTCACTCCAACAAGGTGGAAGATTATATCTGGAATGCATTAAAAATAACCGTAATATATGTTGAGATTTATAGACATTAAGTCCAGAAGTATTACAATAAACTTAAGATTGTAAATTATTGAAATTTAAATCTTTGAATTGCGGAAATTTAATTATATAACATGTATTCATAAGTTTAAGAATATAGGTTACCGTTTATAATATAATATAAGTAACCATAAACTACCGCGTAGTGGATTTGTGTTGATGCAAACATATAACAGTTCCTCGAATAAAATGTATCATATAAAGCCGGTTTACTGTCATATTTTATGAACATTAAATATCTCAGTATGCATTAATCATAGAATAGAATAGAATAGAATAGAAAAATAATTTTATTTTTTTATTCTGGGACCAGGTGCCTTTAGAATAACAGAGATGAACAAATTTAAATAAATATTTATCTGACCAAAGGCCTATATCAAAATAAAACAATATTTACATAAAATCTTGAAAGTAAATAACTAAACAGGTATGTTTTAGTAGAGAATCAGAAAATGTAATACAAAATAAAAAACAGAAAAATTTACAATAAAAAGAAATAGGCTTATGGAAAAATAAGTGAATAAATGATAGCATCTAATAATTAAAAAAATGATATTATTATGAGTGAGGAATATTTATAGTAGTTCATCAATCGATCAAGTAGAATATATCTTTAAATTATTTATTGATTATAAAGCATATGATTGGGAATTTAGAAGATGTAGGAAAAGTTTGGATTTAAATGAGGTTAAAGAAGACGCTCGGGTGGGAGTGAGTCCCAAAGAGAGATAGAACGGGCGAGAAAGGAACGCTCAAAAGTTTGGTTCTATGGGAACGGATATAAAGATCGGAAGGGCGAGATCTTTTGCCCTGGGATTGGATAGAGGATTTGAATTGTAGGAGGCTATAGATATTAGATGGATGCTGTGAGTTGATAGTTTGATATAAGTAAGAACCGTAACGGATAGAAGGAAAAAGTCACTTAACTCAACGTAACGGCGGGACACATGAGGCCTTCTCGGGGCATCGAAGACAAATCGAAGCGACATACAGATGTTTATTGTCATAAAAAATATTTCTAGTCAGACGTACCTAATTACGTTATAATGACCATATTTCTTTAGGTTCTATAGTTTAGTTGATATTTTTTAAATATTTATTTATTGATATTTACAACTGTATTACAATAATACAACAAGTAAATAGGCTAAGTGGTACATAATGAGATGAGCTAATGAAAGTAGAGAAACTACCCACTGGTAGTACTCAAATCACAACTTCAGCTAAGAAGGCCACGTGCCCATCTTCTTTCCGACGCCTCGGAGGATTCTCGGGAATTGAAGAGGGAGCTAGGTTTGAAACTAGAGGTTTTAAGTGGGACTGAAGTTTGTTATGAAAGGATAGATCCCGGCTTCGGGCCAAATCAGCAACAAATGGGGCATTAAGGTCGATATGGATGACTTTATTCTTAACAAAATAAGGAGCATTGAGGATTTTACGAAGGACTTTGGATTGTAGGGATTGGATACGAGAGGAATTCGTTGGCTTAGTGGAGCCCCAAAGCTCTACTCCGTAAATCCAAATAGTTCGTATGACGGTCATGTAGATGTGTCTTTTGTAGTTAATTGGGAGCTTAGAGCGTTTGTCAAGTAAGTGTTGAAGTAGCCTAAAACGTCGAGCGGTTTCTTGTCTTTTCAGTCTTGTATGAGGATTCCAGGTTAATCGTTTGTTGAGATGCAACCCTAAGTATCGGATCTGTTCTACAGGCACCAGTGGGATATTATTGTAGGATACTGAAGGGCAGGAAGTCATCGGTTTACGACGTAAGCTAAAAGTGATGCGATTTTTGAGAATTTATTTTAATTCTCCAGTTTTGACACCATTCTTCAAGATTAGTGATATGGGATTGGAGGCTTTGGGATGCAATAACTGGATTGGTGATGACTGATAATACACATGTATCATCAGCATACGTGGTAAGGATAGTATAAGAATAAGTTGGGATGTCAGCTTTATAAACTGTATAATACTTTGTAAACTGTGTGGTATGATTGGGCCAATGATACCACCTTGAGGAATTGATTTTTGAGATTACCTTATCTTGGTGACTATAAGAGATGAGATGCCTGATAATACTCAAACTGAAGACAGTAAACTATTTAGTTCATAGTGACAACCATTCTAGAAAACAAGTTTCATAATATTTACACTGAATATGTTTCCAGTAAAATTAAATTAATGTAAAAGTAAACTTAAGGAAAAAAAAACATTAGTTCCGAAACTATAAATATATTAATAAACAGCAGTTATTAAGGAAAAATTTAAATGATTTACTTTAAAAAAAACATTAATTAATTATATAATAACATTTAATTAATTAAAAGAAAAAATTCACAAAGTGTTTAGCGTGTTTTTTTACTCAATTTCTATATTTAGTAGGCACTCTATATAAACAGGACAAACTACCTTCTTAACATATATACTTAAATATAACATTTAACATACCATAAACTGGATGCAATCAATTGAGTGAATTCTAAGTAAAATAATTGAAGATATACAGAACTTAGGTATGAAAATCATAAATGACTACCCCAGGTACACAAAAATAACCGACATGATACTTGATTTAGACCTACAAACAATTAAACAGTTTATTCACTCTCAGACTTGGAACTTTATCAACTCAACAAAAAACTCAGAAAATACCTTAATGCAATCAATAGGCAATTATAACAAACAAATCTTAAGACGATACATACATAAACGAACTAGACATATACTACTATATACTAGAATAAATATAATTAATTTATTGCATTGTAATAATTTATCAATTATAAGCGAATTTATTCCTTAAATGGAAAAAAAAAATTGTACTAAAATTGTTTTTTTTATACTACCAAATGTTATACTTATTTTTATTTATTTATTTTATTTCATTTTTCTATTTTGTGTAGGTTTTTTTTTTCTTTTTCCTACTGTTATAAATATATTACAGCTTTTATTTATTATGTTATTCAACCTGCAGTGTAAATTGTTATACTTCAACATGTATTAAATAATTGTTACAAAATTGTAAATTAGCAAACCCAAGGAATAAAACTTGATTTTATATTTATATTATAATTGAAGATGTCCGTACATACATGATTTCTGTAATATTCATTATTCAAGCAATAGCTTTTGTCTAACAAGTGGAAAATAATTCAATTCCGGAGGATTTTATTACTGCTAAGAATATTTTTAAAAATAAACCAATTTCAAGGTACTGATTTTACGATCTTCAGTAACATATCTGAAAGTGGTATGAAAAATGTAATTACTGTTATTGAAAAGGAGTTTTGTTTCGCGCTGGTTTTCCAATTGCTCCGGCAAAAAATTTGCACTACAAGCTCTTGTCCCACAATTGATTTCCGTTCTTTCCCCTTTTAACATGTTTATATATATTTTCTATTCCATTTTCCAGCTTTCCTCAGTGTACGGATCCATTAAGTCCATAGTTCCCTATCTTTCTAGATTTCGCTTTGGAGACCTGTCATTGACATTTCTCCCACCAATATTTTACACCATATCCTTGCAGAACGGACTATATTTATGTAATAGGAGTGATACGTTGTATGCGCCTGTACCATCTCATTTTTTTTCTGATTATTTTGTCGCTGATGATTTCTTCCAGTTCCATTTCTTTTTCTCCAATAATAAATCCCTACGAACCTAAGTTCAAAGAAAAAGTTCGCAGACTTTGTCCGCGTTTCTGCCATATAGGTGAGAGTACTATCACGTTACTCGTATATTCTTCCAGGAGTTTACATTAGTCCCATCTCTATGATGAGTTAAAGTGGCTCTTAACCGCCATCAACTTCTTAGGTTCACTCATATACCAAACCATCTACTCACAACTTCCCTCTTATAGTCTCCTACAATGCAAATCCTATATCAAAACCCAGACGATCATCTCGCCTTTCTGACCTTTATACCCGTTCCCACAGAACCCAACCATTTCAGTGTTCCATTTTCGCCCGTGCCACAACTTTAGGAACGCACTCCTACCTGATATTTGTCATACATGCTTCTTCCTTATTCACAACCAAATCCAAGCTTTTCCTGCACCTCCCAAATTCCCGAACAGATACTCTCTAATCAGTTATAATTAATAGGTCCTATCCGTCAGGAATGAAAGATGTATTGCTGTCAATTTTCTTCACTTATTATAATTTTAGGGGCTTTTATTTATTTATTTCTCTCGGCTTTGTTCTTGTTATTTTAGATTTTTTTTTTCTTTACTAGAGAATACCATTTAGTTTATATTTATTCATTATATATATATATATATATATATATATATATATATATATATATATATATATATTCATATACTTGTGTAAATATTGTATCATTCTGATAATGTAGCCATTTGGGCAGATATGTATTCATTAAATTTTGTAAATATCTGTCATTCTGAAAGGATCTGGTTACAGAATAAAATTATTTTTCTATTCTATGCAATAGAGAAAACTTTAAATACATCGACAGACATAAATAGATTATTAAGACTTTCAAATAATATTGCTACCACATTTTACCAATCAATTAAACAGCTAATTACAAGCTTAGGTATATGATTAGTGTTATAAAACAAATAATATAGTTTGACTTTTTCATGAATCCATTAGGGATACAGCTTCGGAGGGTGGCTTGGGTGAGTTAAGTTTGTTGGGCTTAAGTGTCAAGAGTATGATGCATCGGGTCTGCCTTAGTGCTTCGTCACGAGTATGACATCTCATGCAAAGTCAGCCTAAGATGTATTAACTTACCCATACTACGTAAGCATGAGCATATTTCGGATAAATAAATAAAAAGAATAAGCAAGTTAAAGGACCTAAATGAATAAAAAAATATCGAAACTCAAGATGAATAAACTTATTAATCTAATGTATTTTTAAACAGTTACATTGCTTTCTATTGTATTTATGATTTACTAATTAACTCGAAAGCATATTAACTGCGATTACAGTAAATTCAACAATACAGTAACCTTCTTTATCACTACACCATTTTAAAAATTAAGTCATGGGATCTTGGATGTTTGCAGAAACGTAAAGCTGTCGCTACTGATCGTATATGAATCGATAACTGCAGAAAGGCAACTAGTCCAATTTTCTAAATTTTACAGGAGAGACAAAAAAAAATTTCTCCTTGCCTAGTTCTCTTTCTATAGTGAAAAAAATATTGAAGGCGTTGTCAAGACTGTGTTAGTTTGTGGTGAAGTGTACTTTCTGCATTAAACGATTCGTTCTGTCTCTTGTAAATGTTAAAAGATTTACACAAAAATCTCATAGGTTTGTCTAGATAAATTACTGCGGTTATAGATTCATATAAATGCTTAAGACTACATTTAATGTGCTTTAGACCATTATATAAAAGTGTAATAGTGTAAGTGTGTAAAACTGCAATTACTACTGGATGACTAATTGTTATGATTATTTTCTGTAAGAGGACTAAAAAGACTCGAGAGTAGAAAAAGACTTGCTAATCAATTGCTTTGTTTCTTTGTAATCTTTACTTTATATTTACCATATTTGGATTATATGGATGTTATTGTATCTTATGATTTGTTTTTTTGCTATCGATAAAGCCTTATACCTATTGAAAATATTATAAATCGATTAACAGTAATGTTTAATCGACTTAATTCTCACTTCTAACTAATTGAATATGTATACATACGATTAGGTATATATTTTTTACTTATGGTCCTCGAAATTCCTTCAATTCTTTAAACTTCCTTTTGACCAAATTTTCATAAGCCAAAACTAAGTTAAAAGAATTGACTAAATCTCGAAAACTGTAAAAATTAATAAATTAATTATAAGTCAATACAAGTAAATACCGATATATACCGATTTCTCCTAGAACTATATAAGTGGTGCCGAAACCAGGGAAGTTTAAAGATATTTTTTGTTGGTGTAAACGAAAATAAAATCCTTTATAATTTTTTTTCACTATTTCTTCTTCTTCTCTCTCGTGTTGCTATTAAATAAAATGACAGAACCGAGAAAAAGAGACGTTCTTAGGCCAGCTACATTAATAAAATAAAGACAACGTTATAAACAATAATCATATCATTTTAGTATATTAAATATATTATACTAGACATATACCATAACAGTTTACTTTGCATTTTACGATGGCTTTTAAAACGTGCATAGATATGAAAATGAGCCAGTTGGGAGATCCCCGAGGAGAAGAAACTTTCAACTCGGATATAAGTGAAACCGCTGATGGATCCTGCCTGTTCCGTGTCATGGAGGTAACGTTATACATCAAACATCCGCCGACGTAAGGCATTTCTATCCTTCAAATTCGGAATGGAATGTATAAGCGTGTGATGGAAATTGGTTGGGTGTTATGGGCCAGCGTCTGGTCGGGTCACAATCCCACCTCAATTATTACCACTGATGTGTGGTTGACATAAAGCCCTCCTGACAGATTTGATAGTGCTGCCAGGATACGTGACAACCACAGGGAGCTAAGATATCGATCCAGCTACTTAGCCGTTGAAACAGTCAAAAATAAGGAAAAACAATAAAACTCTTTACTTAAAAAGAGCCATCATAAATTTAACGTTTTAAAAAAATATTTATTGAAATATACAACAGCATGATTCCAATACAACATTAAAAATAGTTGATGCTGCATAATGGCTTGGTTAAAGAATAATAGCAAGTAGAGAAATTACTCAGTGGTAGTACTTAAATAACAAATTCAACTTTGAAGGTCACGGGGCCATCTTCTTTTAAGGAACACTTCGGAGGATTATCGAGGATAGAAGAGGCAAGCGAAACCAAGTTTGAGATAACAAATAATCCTTACATTAAGGATTTTATGAAGGATTTTGCATTGTAAGGATTAGATACAAGAGGGATTCGATGTCTCCGCGGAGCCCCAAAGCCGTAAGTTCTAATAGGTCTTATCATAATAATCATGTATATGAGTCTTTTATAATTAATTGGAAGCTTAGAGCGATTGTCTAGCAAGTGTTGAAGTAGCCTGAAAAGGCAAGCGTAAATATAAAGTAAATTTATTACACTATCAAAGGATTTGATATAACTTATTCACAGCAGAAATAAATATTGTTTGAAATTATAAATATTTTCCATGTCTTTAACAACGAAAAACTTGTAATAAATTACTAGGGCTTAGTAGGGGCTTGAAATTAATGCTAGAAAACAAAAACAGAGTCTAGATCTAAATAAAAAATGTACTCGTGTAACAGGATGCATAATAAATAATGTCTCCGCAAAAGATATAAAGGATGGGGATACAAATTATCCCTTCGAATTTTCATCAAACGATGAAAAGGCCTCTTTCTCTTCAGCTGCAACCAACGCCATTGCACAACGTTTTATCATCTTTAGGAGATTGGATAAAATTAACTTTTTTGGACATGTCAACTCTTACAAATATAACTAAGCTTAAACTTCAAAATTACCTAAAATAATGAACAAGAAGTAGAACGTTAAATACATATAAGTACATAAAAGAAGCCGTGTTGGTACTGGTAGAGGTAGCCGTGGTGTCTAGCTTTTCCGATCCAAAATGCATCCATACATCCTCAATTTGTTCTCTCCTTATTCATCCTTCCATATTTTTAATATCGTATACCAGACATTAAACCTATAAATCTAATTTTAAATTCTTTGTCATCCATACAACATCCATAATTAATCCCTTTACCATATACTTACCAAAGTCATCATTCCCACTCTATTTAACAACACACTATTTCAACAGGTCCTTTGTCATCAATATATCTGCATGTCTATATACATATACCCTCCTGGTCTTTCCAACGACCCTGCAGGAATTTCTTCTCAGCAGCTGTCACGCGGATAGCTTTTGTCCATTACATACCAGCTTTCACTTACATACCTGATGGTCGGGAGGTAAACTGAATTGTATTTGTTTTTTTAGGTCCTTACTAATATCCCATTGCCCAATTATACTGTTGCAGATAGTATAGTAAACCTGGTTGGTTTTTGATATCCTATTTGCTACTTCTAGGTCAATTTTTCTCCTATTTTTAATGATCGTTCCCAAGTGAGTGCATTTTTCTAAAGCTTCAAGTACCTCCTAATTACAGAAATTGTTGGACGTACTCTTGTCCCGCTCTTGATAGTATTAAGCTTTGGCTTTTCTTGATGTTTATTATCACTCTTTTGAGGAAGAATTATTCCTCCCATTCCACCAAAGGCTTGCTGTTGCTTGTCTTTCGCGCAATCAATACTATATCATCGGCATATAATAAGCTTTGAAACATAACATTCCTCATGTTCCCTTTGCCGATGGTCGTCCAGGCGCTTACAAATTGTACGGATTTCATCCATTTATATTAGAAATAAAAGACCTCTCTCTATCGGAAATGGCTTGGACTCCCTTCCGTTGATCCTCACTACTCCTTTCCTTATGTATACACATAAGTTATATTATTACGATCATTATTTATTTTTATTTAATTAAGACAAGTGTATTCCATTTTTTTTCAGGAAAGAACATACCGTTCTTGCATAAATCTACTTGGATACATGAAAGACGCTTATAAAGTTTTCTGCGGTATGTTTCTACCTCAATCATCTTATTGATTGTTATTAAGTTAAAAAATAAAATAAAACTATGTTTAGTTCTGCTGGATTGAAGCATGCGCGATTGCGTGGTAGGATACCAGTCGAGGTTAGCTATTGATGGTAAGCAATTTTCATTTTAGGACGACTATTCCCCGAAAAAAAATGGAATACACTTGTCTGGCATTATTGTATTGTAGTATTAAGATTTCCATTACTCCTTTTTTTTAAAGTTATTTATTGAAATTTACAACTCTATAATATAATACATCAAGCAAATATAATGAATGATAAATAATGGCACGAGATAAAGGCAGGTATAGAAACTACCCAATGGTAGTACTCGAATAACGAATTTAATCTAGAAGGTCTAGAGCCATCATCTTCCTTTCAGACACGTCGGAGGATTATGAGCATTATCAGGAATTGAAGAGGTTGCTACGTATGAAACTAAGCGGGAATAAAATTTGTCGTGAGAGATTTATATAGGATTCGGCCAAATCAGTAACAAATGGGATATTAAGGTCATCATGGATTGATTACTTTGTCCGTAACAAAGTTAGGGGCATTGAACATTTTACGAATGATTTTGGATTGTAAGGAATACGAGAGGAATTCGATGGCTTAATGGAGTCCCAAAGCTCTACTCCTCGCGCCCAGAAATGGGTCTTCTGATTGTCATTATATGAGTTCTTTTGTAATCAATTGGCAGCTTAGAGTGTTTGTCTACTAAATGTAAAAGGAGCCTGAAACGGCGAGCTGTTTCTTGTCGTTTCAGTCTAGTATGAGGATTCTAATTTGAACATTTGTCAAGGTGTACTCTTGACCACCACCACGGTTTTGGACACTATTTTCAGGTCAGTAATATGGAATTAAAGATTGGATGGGATTAGCATACCTGGTAAGGATAGTATTGGAATGGGTTGGGATGTCAGCTGTATAAACTGTGTAGAGAATTGGGCCGAGGATACCGGCTTGCGGAACATCAGTAGATTGAGGAACGAGGGATGAAAATACATTATTGTGGTTTTCTTTGAATGACTATCAATGAGCTTTGATATCTACATTGAGAGATAGGATTGGATAAATTAATAAATAAATGAGAAAATATGTAGGAGGTAGGAATCTGCAGCGTTTGTAAAGCGACCTGGGGTGCCAAATTCAATCAAAAGTCAGTTTCACATCGAAGAAGACCGCTGAACAAAATAATCCACGTTCCTAAGCTGAGGAAACAAAATCCACCACACGATGGCACTGTTGGATAGTAGAGTGGGATGTTCTGAATTCAAATTGGTGATCTGGGATAATACGGCTTGCATCCAGGATGGGTTACAATCGTTTCAGAATGAGATTTTCTAGGATTTTATCCACACATGGTAAGAGGAGATAGGGCGGTAAGAGGAAGGGAATTTCGGCTTTTTTTTTAAGGCTTAGGTAACATTTTTACAAAGAATAATTTCTAGATGTTACAAAAATATGTGGTGCGGAGTACAACATTATATATGTAGGCGAGAAATAGAATTAGCTTTTCTAGGGAAATGTTTTAAAATATGGATCGTGAGGAGATCGTGTCCAGGAGCTTTGTGAGAAGGTAATCTGTGAATAATATTAGATATTTCTGAAGGATAGAACATTGAAGTACATTAAAACAAATAGTGTAACTCATGCAGAGGCCGCTAGGTGTCGCCAGACTTGCGCAATACGTCACGATCATGTCGAGCATGTCGATGACTAGAACTCTGAATTTTATACCCTACTAAAAGTCGCTAAAGGTGGCTAAAGAATTTTTCACTTCATAAATTGAGGAAATAAATGATTAGGACTTGATGACTATCAGAATTATAAATCGTATGTTCCTATTAAACGGGCTTTTGGTATAAGTGAGTAGCTGTTTTAATTCTGAGGTAGCCTGGTGTATGAATAAATAATAGCTGACCACCTTAGCCTCTTTACGTAAACTACCAACGCGATATCAACAAATCTACCCGTCCTAATCTCTTTCATATGGATGTTAATCCTTGTAGTAAATTTTTAAATTAAATTGATGGCGTGCTTTTGGAGCGGGTAGCGCAGGTGAATTCTATATGACGGTTCCTTCCTGGCCGGACTAAGAGGGCACCTGTATTAATATTAATTGTCATTAAACCTTAGCCCGTATCCTAATTAGGTATTAATGGACATGTCTATAATTAATTAACTATTATTAAACATTAAATGGTTAATCAGCAATAATTGTAATTTCTAATCTACATTTATAATTCATTACTCTTGTTTAAAAAACAAACCATTACACAATCAAACTATGAAATACATAAAAAAAAATCATTCGTGACATTCTTTCACCATAATTATTAGAAAATAACTAAGTTAAAACGAGAAATAGGTCAGTCTCTACAACCTAGTGAACTTATGACCCTTCATTAGTTGTATTGGTACAGGCCAAAAACTACTTAATATTATAGATATTCCTATAAATAGGAAAATCCATATTTATCCTAAAATGTAACATATTAGTACGTTTGTCCATTTGACTCTGCAATTGTTAAATTTAGGGAACACCAATACATAAGAAACTTCCATCCAGGAAATAGAAAATTATCTATATTCGTTAAACTTAGTTTGATGTAATTTTGTGATGTAAGATCCTGCGTCAGTCGTACTAAACATTATACCAGGTTTTTCGTTATAAATGTCACAAGTGTATATACCATTAGTAATATTCGTGAGTATGGGATGGTATCAAGTTTAGTTAGAGCTATCGATGTCACAATATCGATTTCAAATGTGAGCTATAAGACGAGTCGAAATAACCTAGATTTAATTTTCCTATGTTAATATAAAACACTGAGTCGTTCAGAAAAGGAAACAGCAATGCATTATCAGCCTCGGTATCTGTTCCGCAGGTTGTCGGTTCGAGTTGAGTTACTATTATTAGTTAACTGTTTATTCGTTTCATTTTTTATATTTAAAAAAAATAAAAGTTATCGTAAGCTTTAGTATGGAAAGAGAATTTAATCATGGATAATGAGTAGATTTCGTTAATCATTTCCTCAAGAGATAATAGTGTTAACTAACATTTTGAAGTATCGATATTTGTTTGCTTGATCGTTTATTTCTAGATAAAATGATTATTCAAGTATAAATATTTCTCATAATTACATTATCTTTTCCCTATCTATAAATTAAACTTTTCCCAATATAAAAATCAAAATATTATCTTTTTCATAAATAAGCTCATGGTAATTTGTATTTTGGAAAATATTAAAATGGAAATGAATTAGAAGTTAAAACTTGTTGTGATAACCTCGACAACCTGCGGAATAATTACCCCAGTTTCCATTTCATTGCTTAAAGGAATATGAAATTTCTGTCTTGCATGTTAACATGAATATTATTTAAACAAAATGCATCTCTTCCAACTTTTTTTAGTAGTATTGCCTCTTATTTAAAATTAATTAAATAATGCCTGTTATTAAAAAAATGTTTTACGAAGCGTTATTTAAAATATTTAACGTATTTAGTTTATTATGTGTATGGACATTATTAATTAATTTTAATTTGTGTAAATATTACTAGAAATTTCGACAATTACACATATCAAGGGTTCTTTACAAACAAAAAATATCAATCGTTAAGGAGGGTAACAAAAAAAAAATGAGATAGTTAATGCATAAATGTTAACCAGAAACAGATTGAAATAAAAAAAAAAAACTATGGAACTATCTATGAATTAAAATTGCTAAATAATAAATAATAATATCACGCAATCGAAATTCACGAGAGTGGCTTGGTATCGCTAGTGTGATGACATCAGATAACAATCTAGTGAAAATAATTAATACGATTATTAATTTGCCAAAAATGCATATTAACAAAAACAATAACTAAAAAAAATCAATATTGGGGCTAAGTAGACATTCTATAAATAAATTTTGTTTAAGAGAAGTTATATCAATTATATCATTCTTGTTTCAACTGAATAAAATAACGCGACATGCATCTTTATAGGATGATTCCGAGATTATTACACAATATTCTGAATTATATCTTTCCTTGAAGAGTTTGAGTATGATAGTGATTTTTTTCAGAAAAAAAAAACAAGGAAAAGAAGAGGGTATAAAGGATTGGAAATCAGTTAATCAGAAAAGGAAGAAAAAGTAATATCTTAAAGGAAGATGTGTAATATCTTATCTCTTCAATACTTTTTTTTATTATTTATATTGCCGGAATGAGCTTCTTGATCAGTAAGTCATGAGGATTTTGTTGTACATTAGGAAAACCTGTAACCACTACGACCCGGGAACGAGTCTGGGGTTCAGTATATGGTAGATACTGTACTGTTTCATGGACAACGGTTCTGCAACGAGGTGACTTGTCTCGCTAGATAGAATAACCTAGGTAACGCTCAACCGCAAGGTTTTTCCCCATTATTTTGGATACCCTATTTTAATAATATTTTATAGAGGCTGGAGGAGCCCCAGGAGGGTCCTAGATCCCATATGATCCATCTCTCAAACAGACTAAATAAAAGTAACATTAGGAAATAAGAAGTCATAATTTTGCCCTTCGAGTTATGAGAAACACAAATTTTTCTTTACATAGATTTATAGGTGTTGTTAATAAGTCTTAAATGTTTTAATGGCAAGTAAAACGTCTATGGTTCATTAGTCAAGTACATTGATTAGATCTATTTAGTTTTTTCAACCAAATCTTGTTTTTCATAGTCTCTTGTAGGTTGGTTGTTTTATGTTTGAGGCGTAAAACCGATTAGTCATCAACGCCTTAGTTAAGTTGGGTTTAAATAAGTATGTATATATGTATATATAAATATATATATATAAATATATATATATATATATATATATATATATATATATATATATATATATAATTATATTCGTTTTTAATAATAATTTTTTTAGAGCCGGAATAAAAATATAAAATTGAAAAAAATAAAATAAAAAAATAATGAATAATTAAATGTTAAAAAGGTATATATAAAGATTATTAAGAAAAATAAAAGTAGGAGATAACTGTATTTGATATCCTTAATTAATTCTTCTTTTGATAAATAGGATGACTTTATTATTGTATTTTTCCTCAATTCTTATAACCATTGATACATTGGCAGGTAGTCGTATTTTATGCATCGTTCTTTTGTAAAAGGTATAGAGGTATATTTTATCTACAGCTTTTACCCTCGGAGATATGTTAAGCTCTCGTAGCACCTCCCACATGTGGCGGATGCTCTTTAGTGATTAAGTGAGCGTGGATAAGCCTTGCATGTCTTATCCTATGTCGTGTAAGGACTACTTCCTCTCTTGGGATGCAACGACAGAAACTGCTCCATGGTCTAACATCAGTTTTTATAAGTTTCAGTTATTAAGTCTTAGTCTCTTGTAGTGTAAATCCCTCTAAGCATTTATCCGAAATACATTAAACAAAAATTACAGTTGATCTTAAATAATGAAACAAGAATTTTTTTAAACATTAACATATTATTTCATTTACTAATCTTACCAAAGAAACATATCACATAAGGTAAGTTACTTTTAATTACAGTCTATGTAATCATGTTTTTTCAATACGAATTCAATTATTTAAATGAAATATTCGATAAAATTATCAAATCAAACGGATAAATAATATGATAATTTTAATAAGCCCTCTAAATTAATTTATTATTTCACGGAAAATTTTTAAATCGGTTTTGATGGCTTTCGAAAACAATTTCTTCTCTTTCCGCGGTATAAAAAAGATCTTTTAATCACAAGAATGAAAAGTGAAAAAAAAAGTATAAGAAAAAAAGACGGTCTTTACTCTCAATTAAAGAAAGCGGATTGAAGTCACTTTGAATTTCTTTTATTTTTTAATCTGTCTGAAAACGAATAAAGACAATCAGAGCTGTCTTTATGGAACCTATAAATTCCCTCCCCCCCCCTCCGGTACTTAGCGAGCATCTGTTATTTCGTTATTTCGTATTCTCGTGTTTTATAGATCATAAAACTATAAAAGCATTATAGACATAATAAAAAAATGAAAACATTAATATTATTTTTAATATACTTCTATTCAGAGTGATTTTATCCGGCCTTAGTAAGATATTAAATTCACTATTGGGACTTAACCTCGTATTCGAAATGCATGCAAACAACAATAGTAAAAAATATATTGCGTTATATTATGAAAAAAATAAATCCTGGCGCTCGAACCGAACCCTCATGTTGGGGTTGAACCCTATAGCTCTGGATAGAAAATTAACAGGGCCTAATTTTCAAAAACAGTTCAGAAAATTAATTAATTTTCCCAAAGCGTTTCATTTACTGAACTTGAAATCAGCAAGCAAATATATATTTTTTTTACGCCAATAAAACAACCAAAACACCTTTTGTTATCATTCTCTTCCCCAATGATGCTTAATGATGTTTTTAGTGGTTTAAATTACAAGATTGTTCGTTTATAAGTGAAACAAAGAATAAATAAAAAACAAACTATTTTTTTAATGAATTTATGTGAAATAAGATAAATAAAATTAGCTGAAAGACAAATGTTTTATTCTATTTGCAATAAATTTACAAATTTAAATAATTTATGGGCAATTCTTCTTTTTCCAGCCAAAAATATTGTGAAAACTTTCGTCACAACCTCCTAAAAAAACGTATCATATATTTGAATTTAAAAAAATTATACCACTATCGAAACAAGAATTATTCCTGTTACTATTAAATTAAATATATATATATATATATATATATATATATATATATATATATATATATATATATATATAGATATATAGGTGTGTATATTACTAAACCTTTAAAAATTATATTTTGAATAAATAAAACATTATTATTTACAATATTATCACTTATTCTAAATGTATTAAGAAAAAAAAATAACCTGTACCGCTAAAACCTGTAAACGGGTCTGAGCTCAGTACATGGTAGAGACTATACTGCTTCATTGACAGCGGTTGTTCAGGGAGGTGTCATTTGTCCTAAATCACGCTCAACCGCCAGATTTTCCCTCTTATTTTGGGTACCCACTTTATATAGCCCCAGGAGGGTCCTAGATCCCATATGATCTATCTCCTCCTGCCAATAGACTAAATAAAAGTCTTGCAATCAGCGGCAACCAGGATTTTCGGTTTGGCAACTGAGTGGTTTACCAATGAATCACTCCGCTTCCAAAAAAGGTTAATGTATTATGTGCTTCCTTATAATTAAAAGGAATTATTATAATAATTTTTAATACTTGTAAACATTTGTATTTTATCTACAGCTATATAGATACACAGGCGCTAACCGTACTATGGACGGAAGATCACTAAATTAGTTTCTCTTCACAGTAATATAGGGGATTGAGGTTTACCTTTACCTATAACTATTTGTTGGAATTTCCCAATTCCCGATAATAACAAATATACTGAGATTCCTTTTAGACTAAAGGAGTTTACTAATAGCAGATACGAGAGAAAACAAAGTTTCCTTTATCTCATCAAAGCACAATCATGCTCATTGTTGGGACGAAGCGTACCGTGATTTGGGCTATCCTTTAAAAGAAGTGATGTAAGGCATCGCATTTGTCAGATCTAAGAGACTTCTCAAAAGATAACCAGGTGGGAACTCACAATGCTCTATTCAAAAGAGGTAGAAGGAGTGATGGAAGCAATGCCTCCTTTTTTCAGCTTTTTCTTACTCCCGCCCCATTTCCACCATTCAATTTTCATTTCTAGAGCCGTGGAAGTGCCATTTCCACTAATGGCCGGAATAATCAGCACTTTCATTTCCAGAAATGCCGAAACGGTATGAAAACAAGACACCGCGAAATTTCAGGTTTCGGTAAATAAACTGAAAAGGATTGTCACCCCCGAGGATTCGAAATTTCAAGGTTCTGCTGTTTTGTCTTCAGGCTCTGTAAAACGTTTTCTCATTAGAACTCTTTACAAACATATATCCAATGATCGCTATTTCAGTGAGAATTCCAATGTATGAGAAATAAATAAAACTCACACGTATTAAAAGTCAATGTCATTTATTAGCCAAAATGATCCTTGTCAAATTGTACTTGTAGATCACTTTAAAACGACATTCGCTTATACAATATGCAAAGAGCAACTCAGTTAGGGACCATAGTGATTAGTCCAATTGAAACGTTCTGATTTGAATATTAATATACGTATGGCTGATATGCAATATCTCATTTATTTCATCATATTATTCAACAGTACTTTTTTTATACGATAACTCCCAATAGCGGGAATAATGCGACAGCCATTTGTGGAAGAGCCATCTAATTCAGTAAAGTTGAGAAACAGTTTACTCCTGTTGAGAAAAACAAGAAATGTCTCTTCTCGGACACATTCCGAAAATAGTTACTACTGATGAGATTAAATATTCTAATGTTGGTGATCGGATCGGAGATGTTACATCTATCAATCATTAATGTGACATAAATGTTACAAATGTTATGAGAATCTCCACCATAAGCCTTTTTTTTTTCTTTCGTTCCATTTCCCACATTATATTGATTTCTCCTCAACATTTGAGGGCATCGGAAGACTTTTTTTGCTAAAGACTAAATGAAAGTCGAAAATTTATATTTGATATTATATATTTATAAACTCGCCTTTAATTGGAACTTTAACTGGAACCTTAAATCGGATCCCAATCAAATGAGAGCAAAGGTTTCAATCAAATCACTATTCGTCGACATAAGTTGCAAATCAAGCTACACCCCCTTCTTTCCTGAAAGGCTGGAGGGGAAAAATAGTTAACTTTTAGATGTATAATGGATAGTAATGTAAATCATGAATATGTCATGACATTTAATTTATATCAGGGCCACCGTTTATCAAGTCCTGCCTTGAGGTAAAATATTTCATATGCTTTAGTTTTGTCAGTGTCATACGAAAACTACTATTACTTAATAATAACAAGAGTTTATAGTTTTAATTGAAATATTAAATAAAATAACCGATTAATCAAGGATATTGTTTTTTTTTTATTGATAAGAAATAATATAAGTTGCTAGGAAAATAAAATTAATGCGTCATAATGCTAATATCCATCGACCTTTTTTTCCCTCTCCAGCGCACATCTTGACTACTTTACTTTTGAAAGTTAAGATGAAATATTCAGTATTTGAGACGTAATTAAAATCAAGAAAAAATTTCGAGAAAATTATAGTACTGTCTGAATTTATAAGAAAATTCCTAGCAGATCTACTTTCGAAGAATGGGCAACACATAATTTTTACACTTGACAAAAAGTATTAGGTACGAGAGAACGTAAATAGATTGTCACAGATGCAATCATTTTCTGTCACGACCCAACTCAAAACTATATAGGGTGTAATTTGAATGCCTTATTCGTCAAAAAACAAAGAAAATATGATGAGTACAGATTCCGAACCCTTTTCTCAAATTGTCAACAGCGTATTCCTTATATATATATATATATATATATTCATTCAAATTAAGATTTCATTCTTAATACTTGTCAACAACTAACTATTCTAATCAAATGGAAAGTTCATTTCAATCTTAGTACTCAGTTTCTACCTAAATTGTCTGAATGAACCCTTGAAGTTGCAAAGAAATTTCTAGAACCCATTATTCATTTTTCTGATTATACAATAGGATCATACTATAAGTTATCCAAAATATTGTAAAATCGAGTTGTAAAACATCACTTAATCAAATTTCTCATTACTGTTAAAACCGTGAGTTGCCAAATTTTATTTCAAATCCTCTCTGCTTTATCATAGCTTACTCAGTGAACTAATTAAATTGTGATAGGGATTTTTTTCCTGTTGTAGGTGCCCATATTTAGACTAGACATCAAACAAACAACTTAAAATTTTTAAGGTTATATGTGTCGTTATAATATAATCGTATAAGTACGAATCTGACCGCCTCTAAAATTATTCGATCTTTCGCAGCGTCCCTCCAGATTCCGACACTGAGATGGGTTCTGATCTTTTGCAAGATCCTCCTTCGACTCCAAACTCCGGTTCCCCTATTCTTCTGGTACTATCGTGATTATCTTGGTATACCTGTTCTCCATTCTTGCCATATTGTCTGGTAGACTCACAGTTGCCAACCAAAGCTTGGAGTTTTGGCTGCCATAATTTTTTCATTCTCATTTCTCAGAGGTTGCAAAGTTATCGGTATTCCAATGATTTAAAGGTCCGGCATGTGCTCCAGTTATCTTCTCAAGTTCCTGGAGTCTTACATTAATTTCCAATAAGGCATGGGATCCATCATCCGGTTTATTGATTACAATTAGCTCAGAAGAATGGTTGAACAACTAATTTGAACCTCATATTAAAACACATTACAAAACATTAAAGTTAGCAGACAGTAGCCGGACGGTACGTATGCCTTAGTACTCAGTTACACTATAAAATAAATATAACTCTTACTTTGTCGGGCTATGGTCCCTGAAGGACAATAATAAATATACAATAATAATATAATACAAAAAAAAGTCTGTTGCCGGGCCGAATAAGCATGAACAGTCTTGGAAGCTTATGTTCTGTCCTAATTAAGGCCCCCCGTATGAGTGTGATAATTACAAAGGAGTCTGCAAAAGGAGATTTGTCAGATATGTTTGAAGTTAGAAGAGGTCTGAGGTTGGAAGATGGAATCTCACCGATGCTGCTGTATTTAAGTATCTCATGGAAATAAAATATTCAACTAAATCGAGGGATGCTTATTGGAATGAAATATAAAGCATGTGGAAGTCCTTGAAATTACCAAAAAGAGTATTTAGAGACTAAATAAAACCCGGATAAGAGCGAAATAAATTGGTTTACATGTAAATTAAAACGAAATGAAACCGAATCACTACGAAGATATGTGTGATAGTGTTAAAACGCAATTTAATGAAATAAAATTACAACACCTTTAGCAATGAATTTTGTCTAAAACCGTGATTTCAACATTAAAATTTTAAAAGGCATTCCATTATTTTATAAAAATGAACGATATACCATATAAATAAGTTGTTAATTCATTTATCGTCACTTTTTGCTGCTATGGCTAATCGGACGATGCTACATTGGGAACTCTAAATTTTGTCTATCCGGTTTTAATTAGGATAGGGATTTTTAATGAGTACCTGACATCGTACGGGTTCGGGACCCCCGAAGCCCCTTTTAACGTCCCTTCCGAAGGAAGGCGTAACTAAGGATTTTTAACTCCCTTTAAAAAATACTAGGGCTACCTGCTGGGCTACGAACCCGCGATCTTGGGCTTAGTAATTTGTTACGCTAACCACTAGACCATAGGTCGCTTCTATAGAAATTAGTTAATAAATGGATTAATAACATGGTTTTATTCGAAAAGTGATATGGTGGCAGTAAAGCATGGCTCTTTGGGAAGGCCTTTAATATCGGTTAATATCTCTTCCTCCTCTAAAAGCTCATAATCAATTCATCCTCCCATTTTCCTGGACACACCATAATGTACTCCACAGAGCATTGGCTGAAAAAGTCACACATCACCACAATACATAATCATAGCTGTCCTCTCAAAATAACGTTTCCTTGTTCCAAAAATATTCGAATGTCGAACTGAGGTCAATGATATCAGCAGTGTGTCCTGATGAGGAAGCAATATTAATAGGTTTTGGAAAATGCAGTAGCTCTTGAAATTGAAGGAGTGGGAAAAGAAATTGAACGATTTATATGTGCATATATAATGTATGTATATATAAGTAGTGGTAGATTACAGAAAATTAAATGAAGCCACAAAAGACGAGCGGTACTCCCTTTTCCGGGTAGAGGACATAATTGATCGGGTGTCAACCGATTTCAGCAAACTGGACCTGAAAATCGGGTACCACCAAGCTAGAATGGCTGGAAAAGACGTAGGGAAACCGGGAAACATTTTCATGGGAGAAATTTGTGGAAAATGGAATTTGTTCTGATTGAAGGGAGCTTTATTATCTCACCACCATTTCATGGACGAATTTCAATATATATCAAAATTCGGGAAGACAAAAAAAAATTAGGCCATGTAGTCTCTCGACTACTTCTACAAGAAAATACAGGGAAAATTCATTATTGCGCTAAGAGAAAAAGAGCGAAGAAGATATGTAGAATTGAGAAGAAAAAGAAGGTTGATAAACGTGTGGAGGGTACGGAAAACTTGATCATCATTGAGATCATTGAAAAATTTACAAGGTAGTAAACACCCAAAACGGAATGACTGTATAGGTAAAACATGTGAAAAAGAAGTATTGGGAAGATAGACGGAACACTTCTCGGAGATACTAATTGTATGTACCTGGATTGGAAAGAGTACAACTTGGAGGAAGAACGATTCTTCTGGCATCTTCAACTGTTGATTACTGATCCGAATAGAGATAGCATCATCGCTATTGAAGATGTTAAAAATAATAAAGCCCCTGGTTAGGGTTTGGACAGGGTTATTGTAGAACTGATTAAAGGTATCAGTGAAAAGTGGAAGATATGATATTTGAAATGATATTGTTAAACATCCTGTTAGGAACAGCTATCGTTCATGCTCGAAATCAGTACGGAAAATTCATTCCACTACGTGTTTTAATGGACTATGGCTCGCAACGTACGTTTACCACCGAATGTGCTCGTAAATTATCTCTACCCGTGAGTTATGAGCAACATCGTTTAATGGGACTTGGAAAGCAAGACATGTTCAAAAGCAATACTACGGTACATTGCGTTTTAGCTCCTAAAGGATTTGATGCAGCACATATCAGTACGTCAGCCATTGTCATTGACCAAATTTGTTGAAATATGCCCTCTGGTCGAAATACACCGGACATACATCAAAATCTCCAGGGCTACAATCTTGCTGATTCAGAATTCTACAAGTCAAAACCTATTGATTTTCTATTAGGCGCCGATTCATTTGGCGAAATTCTTCTTGGGGTATCCGTTAAAATTCCCTACGGCATGCCCCACGCTTTGAATACTATATTTGGGTGGGTACTGGTAGGAAAAATCCCGGCCATGGATCCTCAGCACTGCACTTCTCTTGTGGTCACACCAAGTTCGCTGGAAAACGATGTACCTCATCATATTTATAAATTTTGGGAAATAGAAGAAATCATCGCTGCTCCTCTCATTGATCCTTTGGCTGCAAAAGATGAAGGAGATCTTTTCCCTCGAGCTGTCCAAACCTCGAAAACCAATATTTATATCGACTACATTCTTACTGGAGCTGATATTCTGGAGGAAGCCTTCGCTACTTTAATAAAAAAAATTGAGCTTAATTACTGGTCATCAGAAATATCGTCTAATAAATGGACTTTCATGTCTTTGAAACAGTTAAACCCAATCATTGATTGCCATGGTGTCATCAGGGTGGGCAGTTGCCTGCACAACATACCACTCTCTTTTGAATCACACCCAATATTGCTACCCTACAAACCAAATTTCGCCAACTTGCTGATCGATCATCTTCAGATTACTTATTTGCATGCTGGGCCGCAACTTCTACATTCCTTGGTCAGACGTCAATACTGGATTTTATCAACCCGTAAAATCATCCGATCCAGAATTCGTCGATGTTTGAAATGCCACCGCATTCATTCGCAAAATTACACACCATTAATGGGGAATCTCCCAGTCTCACGATTTGAACAAGGAAGAGCCTTGTTGCTTAACACCGGAGTTGACTTTGCGGGACTCATTTTGATTAAAAATTCTTCTAGACGCAAATCGGCCATACGAAAAGCTTACTATTGTTTGTTCGTCTGTCTTGGTACGAAAGCTTTACCCATTTAGGTGGTCTGTGTGACTTGTCCTCCAAATCCTTTCTTGCTAGTTTGGATAGATTTGTTTTTCGGCGAGGACTAACTAGTAAAATTTATTCCGATAACTCTAGGAACTTCGCAGGAGCTAACCGACGATTGAAAGAATTGGGAAGCTGGTGGAAACACCGAACTACATTGAATGTGAATAGTACAACTCTTGCATCCCCATGGATTAAAATGGAGTTTTATAGCCCCTTCAGCCCCTCGCTTCAGCGGGTTATGGGAAGCCGGGGTAAAACCATTAAAAATTTCATCTATCTCGAATTTTAAGTGGGCACCTCTTGATATTTGAAGAAACACGTTAGCTATAAGAGTCGACTTATAATAGTCGAAACTGTTCTAAACTCCCGGCCATTAATTCCTCTTTCATCAGATCCAGAATCATTTGAAGTCTTAACACCTGGCCATTTTCTTATAGGGGAGCCTTTATTGTCGCATCCAGAACCCGATTTTTCAGAACGCGCACCCCACCTACTATCACAGTGTCAATTTCTTAAAAAAGTGCTTTCAAAATTTATGGACCAAATGGAGACTTTATTACATCGCATTCACATTACATTCATACCCCCGTCTCAAAGTTGGCACCTTTCTATCCACAACAGAAGGAGACCCTTTCTAATTGAAATTTTAAACATAAAATTTGGTGGGCGGTTTGTTAAGGCCCTTAACATTAAAAGAATAGTTATTTTTCTTGTTTTTAAGTTTAATTAAATTCCCTTGTTTTTTTTTTCATTACGATTTAATTAACCATTCTTGAAGTAAAGTTTTTTTTTCTTTTGTTTATTTCGCATATTAATTATTGAAAGCAAAAAGGTATTGTATTTATTTCAAAAGATAATTATCAGTTAAGCCTAGGAGAATACTATTGGTGTAAATAACATATGGTGTAAGTGGACAAACAAGTGCCTGTTGCCTACGGTGAATAAATGAAGTACGCGCTGTGATCATCTGGAGAAGTTAGTTAAAGATAGTTTGTCAAGCTGGATGGTTGTACGCTTCTCGCTATCACCTATCGATTATCGCCACATCGATCACCCATCGATTTTCGCCCGCATCGATCACATAGTTGATATCGACTCCACCAGTTGGATTTGCTGACTCTCGAGGTACAAGACTTCGTTACTTTCACAATACACCTGCAGGTGATTAATATTGAACATTAATATTTTTCTTCTTTTGGATTTTTAGATTCACTAATTGATATATATTTAAAATGGTAAATTTATAAACAGGCTTTGCATTTTTTTTATTCAACCAAAAGAGATAGTTAATTATCAGGATTTTCTCAAATAGTAGCATATAGAAATATTGACATCATAACCTTTATGATATATTCTGTAAAGATTCATTTATTTATCTATAATTAAGGTGTTTCATTTATTTTGTATTTTGTTCGTTTAATTATTAAACCATTTGTTTATTGTGATTGAATTAATTGTGATTTGCTTTCAATAATTTCCATATTTTTTTTACATTTAACCTTTTCAGCTAGTGATTCGGATCAGCTTGAAACGGGGTCTGAGATTTGTAATTTTGTATTCAAAATTGCCGCTCTCCCCATCAGATATTATAATGTTTATAATGATGTTATAAAAAAATAGATCACTTAAGCAGGTAGCACTAAAACGTAGTGAAAGAGGATAGACCCTCCAAAGTAGAATTTAAGGGACAATGGCCTTGGAGGCAAGGGAAGGCGAGGACCGGACTTCTGGATGGAAGAATGGCTAGAGAGGCTGGCGGAGGCCTGTAGAAGTACCCCTGTTACCTAAAGATAAGTTTTAATTTCAATGGCAATCCATCATCAATCTAAATTATTATTGCTAATTTCTTAATGTACATAGTTAATTATCATTTGTTAATACCTAGTACACAAAATAAGATATTTTATTAATTCATTAATTCAATTAAGTGTATTCATTATAATTATTTAGGTTCTTACTTAGCCTAGATGCAATATATATTTATGAATACAATGTTGATGGTTTAATTAAGGTGTTAGGTTGTCCTAGTGGTTGGCAAACACGAAACCAACCCCTGAAAAAGAATCCAATGTTAAACAAAGTTAGGATATTAAAATAAAAAATAATTTAGTAATTATCATTAGTTTATTATGGGATTACTCATGGTATCCCAAAATCAGTAATATCAACTATAATAAACCATTTTGATTTCAGTTTCATATAGAAATGTTTAGTGTAATATAACGGTGTATTTATTTCAAATCTTTACTCTTCTATATTATTTTGATCCACTTCAGTTAACTTTTATGTAAGTTGATACCGTAATTAATTCCGTAATATAAAATTAGTAATAATGCAAAGTAGAGAAAAGGAACTAAGATCTCATCTTATAATTGCAACGGTTGAAGTAGGAAACAATAAAAACTAGGTTTGTTTGATTTTTTTTCCATTAATTTACTATGTATTTAGAATTAATCGAAAAATTAGTTTCCCGTATAAGGAAATTACGAGGAACTTTATATATTTATAAAAAAAACTAGTGGTGTAGTAATAATGGTTTACTAATCTTGCTAGGCTCACTTACCCCTTTCGAATTTATTTTAAATTGATAAGAATAACCATTCGTCCTGATTCAACGTAATCCACTTATTACTAGTCCGTCCAAGCCATCCTTCCTTCTGATAGCGGCCCTTAGAAACCGATTTGATGAGGCACTTATCTTTTCGTTGCTTTCAATCCTTCATACCAGAAAGGGATAAATCAGTACCTTCATAAGGGTCAATCTCTGTCGTATTTACGATTAGACCCTTCACAACCTCCCCACTGGTTTAGGAACTGGGTCAACCCATAACAGTTCTGTTCCTTTTTCTCACTCCTGCATCAGAGAGTGCCGTTTATAAAATGCGCTGTTGTTCATGCAATTATATGGGTCCTTTAATAAGTTCAGATATTTCTTAAAAAAGTTATAAATAAATATATATTTATTTGAAATGAGAAGTGACCTTTATCTCCTAATGATAAACAGGATCTGGAATGAAGAAACACAAAAAAGCAAACACATGAGCACTAAGAATAGAGTCATAAAATCTCAGCGCTTAAAGGAGGAGGAAATGGTCATAAATTTCCAAAACGAAGTAGAAAGAATGGCACAAGATGGGGACAGACCATGGGATTGTGATGACATCGATAGGAGCTGGTCAGCTTTTAAAAAGATCCCCGTGGATGCATCGAAATTGGTCTGCGGTGAGAAAAGTTGCGTCAGGTTTCAAGAGAACCATCCGTGGACTGAAGACATGAAAAAGGCCATCCAAGATGAGAAAGTAGCATGGAAGACCTGCATTGCCAATGGAAGAAAAATGAGTAAAAGAAGAAAGTTTTCACCTTCAATAGCTCAAGAGATTTATACTTATACGAAGTAGCACCGAATGTTTCTACTTAATTCCTCTGTTGTACAGCATTTTAATTAAGTTTTTTCTAAAAGCCATTGTTTTCCTATTTGGTAGAATAGAGAGCAAATTCGGTTTAGTATTCTCCTTTTTTTTTTTTTTTTTTTTTTTTTTTTTTTTTTTTTTTTTTTTTTTTTTTTTTTTTTTTTTTTTTTTTTTTTTGAAGAAAACCCTCAGAGTCAATGAGAAAATGGAGCATGTCTGATAAGAAGTCGTGATACCCAAGTTTACAGCTTCTTGTAACTTTCTCTGCTACAGTATCCTCAGTCTTGCAGCATGTTCCCACAGCACACGGGTGGGTCATAAGATATTTCATATTCATATTCATATTATATAATTTCTATTATTGTGTTTTATAATTTCTGTTCAGACATACCAGCTGAATTTTGGAAGGCTGGTGGGAATGAAGTGACCATCCGAGATCTGCTGCACGATGTTTGGATATGCAACACTCTCCCATATGACTGTGTGCATTGGCCTTACCTTCACAAGAAAGGAGATCAAATGCATTGTGAAAACTACCATGGCATAACACTCCTATGCTGTGCCTAGAAAGTACTTTCCAATGTGGCATACCAAAGACTACTAACCCATGCTAAGAGAGATGTGGGAACGTACCAAAGTGGAATTTTGAGTGGTAGGTCTTGTGTTGATCATATATTTGCCCTGAGAACTCTTATGGAAAGGACTAGAGAATACAATATTAAGACTCACCGCCTTTTCATTGATATCAGCAACGCCTATGACACTATCATCCGGGTAAAACTGTATCAAGGTATGTAAGAAATTAATGTCTCCAGGGAATTCATAAACCTTGTGGAATTGCTGATGAGGGAGTCGAGTAGCCAGGTCCAGGATCCTGAATGAATTGTAAGAAGCATTCTAGACAACTAGAGGTCTAAGACAAGGGGATGGGTTCGCATGCCTGTTATTTAATTTTGCACTCGAAAAGTTCATAAGATACTCAGGGTTACACGCCACGGGTACGATTCTGACTAATTCCATCCAATTAGTGGTCAATGCTAATGACCACAGGCTTTTCTTGCTTTGGAAAATACTGGACGGCGTATAGGCCTTCTCGTAAACCAAGAAAGACTAAGTTTAAGGTAGCTAACCCTTCAAGGCAATCGGACCAGAACCCACCATTACGTTTGGCGCCTACACATTTGAAAGTATCACCAGTTTTGTTTACGCTGGTTCTCTGGTCAAAGCAGAGAAGAGTGGAGGCGACGCATGGTACGGCCAGGACCAATACTGATTGGTGTGGCCAGACAGGTACTGGGTTGTAGTCATAGTGTTAATTGATTGATTGATTCTCCTGGTATCAAGCAGAAAATAATTGTATCAATAGAAATGCAATGATCCACATCTTCTTGGTTTTATTAAGAACTAAAACATAAAGCATGTCAATCTTGTTGGGAATTGAATTTTGTGATTTATTTGAACATAACATAACAAACGATAGTGCTGAACGCATGATAAACTTTGCAGCCTCCAAGTCACTCGTGGTTATGAGCACTAAGTTCCCGCATAAAACCCAACATAAGCAAACCTGGCTGTCACCAAATGGCATCACCGCGAATCAGATCGATCACGTGCTAGTGTCAAGCAGGTTCTTAAACAGCATCAACGATGTGAGATCGTATAGAGGTCCTAACATAAGTTCAGACCATTACCTCGTTGTAACGAAGCTTAAACAACGAATAAAATGCCAACCGAAAAATAAAGCAAGGAAAACAAAGGCATGGAATCTAGATTTTTTAGAGATGAAGAGAAGACAAAAAAGTTTCAAATGGTAGTGACGAGTATAAACAATTTGCCAGTAGTAATACTATAGAGATGGCTCCAAGTTAAAGCCTGTCTAAAAGATGCTGCTGAGAGAGAATGTGGGCAGGCAGAAAAAGCTCCCAGAAAAACATGATTCGATAAAGACTGCGCACAGGCCGTAATGACAGAAATGAGGAAAGGCAAAGATGGTTAGCCAGGAATACACAGAGCACATTTAGAGAATACTCCAATGCCAGAAAACGGGTAAAGAAACTACTTACTGCAAAAAAGAAAATTGCCCTTAGGAACGAGATCCAAGAACTGGAGGATGCGAGACGGAACAATGACACCAGGAAGTTCTTCCAGAAAATCCAAGGAATACAAAGAAAAGGGACGAATCCGGCTTTAGGGATAGGGATGAAGAAAGAAACCTAAAGACCGTTCCTGCTGGACAGATGAAAACCCTATTTCTGCAATCTGCTGAACACAGTAACAGAAAGAGTTCCTCTATCCGGAATGAAAGGAAGAGCACCTGGTGACAAACACATCCCGCCAGATGTGGAGGATGTTGAGGAAATAGTGGAAAAATTGAAGGATAGGAAAGCATCCGAAATGGATGACCTCCCCGCGGAGCTGTTCAAAATGATGGAAGCGAGCTAGAAAAAGAACTCCACGAGCTCATAGCACAGATCTGGGAAGAAGAAACAATATCCAAGGATTGGTGCGAAGGCATCATAGTACCAGTGTACAAAAGAAAGGGCGACCCCTCGATATGCTCTAACCACAGAGGAATAACACTCCTCTGCACGGCATACAAGGTGTTTTCAATAGCAGTATACAATCGACTTCTGCCATATGTGAGGAGGAAGCTGGGGCATTACCAAGGAGGCTTTAGAAGTAACAGGTCGACCACTGATCAGATATGGACCTTAAAAAATATCTGCGAGAAAATGAAGGAGTACGACCAGATAATGTTGATACAGTTCATAGATTTTAAATCAGCATATGACTCAATTATAAGGGAAAATTGTTCAGAGTCATGCAGAAGATGGAGATCCCTGGGAAACTAATACGACTCGTACAGTGAACGATGAAAAACACGAACTGTCGAGTAAGCATTAGAGGGGACTGTCGGAACAGTTTGAAATAAAAAATGGTCTAAGACAAGGAGATCCTCTTGCCACTTTACTATTCAACATTGCCTTGCAGGCAGTTATGGAAAGAGCAGGATTACTTGGAGACGGGGATATTTTTAATCGATTAACGCAGGTACTCGCCTATGCAGATGACGTGGTAATTATTGGAAGAACATTACCTAGTATTAAGGACAACCTGCAAAGGCTCGAGTCGGAAGAAGAAAAGTTGGAGTTAAAAATAAATGAAGAAATAACGAAACTGATGGTGCTGAGAAGAGGAAGGCAAAATCAGCAAATTCGCCGGCAACAATTCGCCGAAATGGGAGCACATACATTCGAGGTGGTGAACAGCTTCCAATACCTTGGCTCTGTCGTCAACGACAAACTAGATGAAACAGAAGAAATCAGAAGAAGAATACTGGCTGGGAATCGGGCATAATTTGCTATTGCCATTTTGCTGAAAAGCAAAAATGTCGACCTCAAAACTAAGATCACTCTCTACAAATCGCTGATTCGGCCAATAGTGACATATGCTTGCGAGACATGGACCCTAAACAAGAAGGATGCACATCTAATGGATAGATTCGACAGGCGTATCCTCAGACGCATCGTAGGGCCCGTCCAGGAAAACAGTATATGGCGCATAAGAAAAACAGAGAGTTATATGAAAGCTATGATGACAAGACGATCTCCTCTTTTGCCCGGTTACAGGGGATGAAGTGGCTGGGTCACCTGCTGAGAATGGGAAGAAAGAAATGCTAGAAGAGTGTACGAGAACTGTCCTGATGGAGTGTGGCGTATAGGGACACTCAGGGGCGTGTGGAAGGTTAGCGTCCTGGGAGATCTCAAGAAACTGAGAATAAGTTCCACACATGCACAGGACCGAAGCAGATGGGGATCGGAGATTGAACAGGCCAAGGAACGCTTTAAGCATCTGTCGCGCCACTAAAAGAAGAAGAAGAAGATTTATTTGAAAGATGTTTTCAATGCGGTTCTAATCTGAGTAAAATAAGTTTTGATGAAATGCAGAATGTATTTAAACAAATAAAAGTTTGAATAAGATGATTCAATATAATATTTCGTAACTGAACTGTACGTCTTTTCAAAATAGAGTGGAATAGAGAACAATATTATATAGAGAATATTATCAAACATCTTAACATCTCAAGCAGTCAATTTAATAAACAAATATAAAGTTAACCGTGTTCAAGAGCGCTTATCATTCCTATAAAGTCAGCTGATGCTCTACTTCAACAAGCTTCTATTTATTTAGGTAAACTGAATATCAAGATAAGTTTTCATGGGTGGCGAAGTTAGTCGAGCTTCACTTCTGGGGCAGCTTAGGGTGACCGCCATGGCCGTGCAGATTGAGTTAGCCTCGGCGGGTGTATCACTGCTTTGACTTGGCCAGTCGCCATTGTTCCTACCCAGCTTGAATGCTAAAACATTCAGAAAGTTCCATAATTGCTTTGTCCCTCTTCCTAAGCTAAATATATTACTGCGGAAGAATAAACTCACTATCTCGGTTTTCGATCTCTCCGACTCCGAGTAGTAGGGCTACTCTCACCCCCTCCACCACGGAAGCAAATATAATGGAAATAAAATTGTGCACCCTTCAGTTGATCTTTCTTTCGGCCCCATTGAGCATGCAGCGAATGCAATTTTTTTTATCTCAGTCACGTTTTCCTCCTACACGTGAATCAGATTACTTCTACAATCTTATAAACCATGATATAATATAATTCTGTTCTCCTCTGGCTCACTTTAATCAACTTGTGAAGAACAATATAGCGAGGGACGATCAAATGTCGAGTCAGAAACAGCAATAATTCATTAATATACACATATCATATATATGTATATAAATGAATTATTGAATTATTGCTGTATATATATATATATATATTTATATATATATATATATATATATATATATATATATATATATATATATATATTTAACAAACGATTACAACAATTATTAAACAAATGATTGAATAGTGTTCACAGAAATATTCCTATCAATAAACTAGAGCCAAAAGCTCAAAAAGAATCACTATTATTTATTATAATGCAATTGGGAAAAAAAAACACAATGCAAAGCCTTATGTTTCAAATCCAGTAATACACCCACTTACCGGTCGACGTTTCGCCTATTATTATCAAGACACCAAAAGCTTTTTTTTTCAGTTGTTTGTTGAACGTCTTTGAACGGTGGGGTGCTGTCTCATATTTGGAGCCTGTTTGGGCTGTTGATCGTTGAGATGTATTGCACCTTGTTCTTCGAGATATGATTCACATAACCCCTTTTTTGTTTTTGGTGTCTTGATAATGCCTGAATAGGCGAAACGTCGACCGGTAAGTGGGTTTATTACTGGATTTGAAACATAAGGCTTTGCATTGTGTTTTTTTTCCCAATTGCATTATAAGAAATATTCCTATATTATAAGCGCTAAATATTAAAAAAAAGGAGCATAGGGATAATAAATTAATTAATATTATTCAGGAGCATTTGGTTAAAGCCAAAAATAGCATTAAAATATCAGATGCTACTAAATAAAATAAAAAATATTAGTTTGTAGAAAAAATCGAACTTATGAATTTCATAGACTGAAGAAATACATAAAGCTGAAACAACTCCTAAATAATAATTTAGAGTATTGTCAATAATGAATGTAATGAAGTAAATTATAACTATAACAAAGTAATGATAAAAATACCTATCACACTCAAATATATTTAACAAAGGATTGGATGCAGACGCGGAGATGACGCGAGCCATAGCTTCTGTCCACATGTTAACAGGTTTTTAGCCTTTCGAATCGTTCTTGGTCAACTTGCACGACCGCAATGCCCTCAACCCTCCGTCGGCAAGTTTCCTGGTCCGTCGTGCAAATGCAAGTGGCAAGGCGGGTTAATATAGCACACACCAATATAACAACTAATCGTAAACATGTGAATGCGAGCAATGGTGATGCAGAGGATTAAAATTAAAGTCAGTGTTAAAACAGCTATCGAGAGTCATTTCTTCACATTCCATCTCAAGGCGCTAGCAGATTAAATAAAAGTCTACCAGCGAGCGAACATCTTCGATCTTCGACATGGCAACTCAGCGCTCTATCAATGATTCAGCTCCCCCCGATAATGAAGGCAAGATGAAAATAATTGAAGGTACCAGAGCTACAGTTGCTGAGAATGTGAGTGGGAAAGTCGACAAGCGCCAGAACTCGTATTTACAACCGGAATGCTTCCCCCAACGAAGTATGTACAATTACTAAAAATTGAAAATGTTATCTACATGTTGTTTGTGCCTGCGATGAATGATAAATAAGGTTTTGGTGAAATATGAAGATTTTTCTTGCAACAATGTGCAAGGTAAGTGGGATAATTAGGTCATGGTGTAAAAACATTATCTGCTTAATATGGGAGATTGACTTTGGTACGTCTACTCTCATAGTCCCGATACAATCCATCTATTCTCGATTAGAAAAACGCTCGTGAAAACATTCGAGTGCAACACCGACTATTGACACCTCATCATTGACTTCCACCAGACGTATGAGAATGAGGGCAGAGGAAAGACCAGGAGGAACAGTTTAAAGACGACGATTTTTGACACACCAAATTTAGTATTTGAATCTATCCACATTGTAAAACGACATTTATAATGGGTTTTAAAATTAAATTAATTTAAATAGTAAACAAGACGAACCTTGTGAAAGAAAAAAAAAAGGTATACGGTATCACCCTGAAGTGTTTGGTTGATTTTTAAACAAAATTAATGATAGGTGTAAAATCGAGCAGTTAAAAAATATTAACCTTTCCGAGATGGAAGCAGAACATGGAAGCAGCGTATTGAACTGGATTCAAAAAACTAATATTTCCACCACTAATCAAAATTAAACTGCTGCTTAAGGACGTAATAGTAGCGAATACTACCAATGTTAGTGTTCAATGATTGCTCAATTAAGAAATTGCACATAAATGAAATTTGCAATAAGTAAATATTCATTGCCTCCTTAAGTATCTTGAAATTATCGCTATTTGGGCGGATAAATTAACGGTAATAGCTTCCCAGTTCTAAAATATCATTAAATTTGCATTTTTAATTTGCAGGATCTATTCAGATAAATGAATAGCGGACAAAAAAAAATTGCAAATTAAGCTTAGTGTGTAATAAATATTCCAGCGGAAGACATTATTGTCGAGAGGGAACCGAAGGAGTGGGAGAATTTATTTCATATGAGCTGGATAGTTGGGCGCAAACGATAAATGGTGCCTCTAGAGTGCGCTACAGAATCCCCAGAAGAAAAATCTCCATCAATGGTGGAAAATATTATACTCTCTCATGGTACTTTTGCGAAATATTCATCTTCCTTCAGATAATGTTATACTTTGAGAGCTATAAGTGCGGAAAATATTGCACACTATTCTTTATCAATATTTTTATTTCACAAAACTAATATTCTTACATTATGACTTAGGTTAAGATTATAAATGAAATTTAGGGGTTAATTGGAGGACGAAAAGTTATTATTTCTTATAGAATATTCTAATTTATTGACAGAAAAGTGATTTTTTATAGAATAGAAACTTGCTTTATTTATATAAAGGTTTATTTAAGATTGGACAACAATGTGAAGGAAGTATTATCGTTGATGAATAATTGATAAAACTATGGTTATATCCCATACATTGCTGGTTGGAAAATAATAGCATATGCACCGAATAAAATAAAATGTTCAAAATTTTCGAGCATACAACAGATATAGGTAAATATTTATATTTCTTTTCCACACTACTTTTTTACAGAATAACCTACATAACTTAATATATTTTTTTGGTAATTGTCCTGATGACATGATTCCTGAAGAAACTGTTTCGCTAGAGCTATTAAGAAAAGATATAGTAAAAGATAAAATATATAAAAAAATTAATGTCAGAAAGAAATCAGAAAATACAGAAATAAAAATGTAAAGAAAAGAATTATGAAAAACAAAATTTAAATGAAATTATTACACAAGAATTATGAAAGAGGTAGTGCTGATTACTATTCACTGTATTCACTATTTAATCTCATGTATGATTTGCTCTGGGAAGTGGAGTGGCTCAGTGGTAGAGCCCTGAGTTCCCACGCAAGACTCTTTTATTTAGTCTGTTTGCAGCCGGAGATAGATCATATAGGATCTAGGGCCCTCCTGGGGCTCACCCAGTCTCTATAAAATATAAAAGTAGGGTACCCAAAATAAGGGGGAAAAATCTGGCGGTTGAGCGTGACCTAGCACAAGTCACCTCCTTGCAGAACCGTTGTCCATGAAACAGTACAGTCTCTAACATCTCTGATTTCTGATACATTTTCTGAGAATTAAGATTTTTTCCCGATTCCATTCTATTCTAAGATAGGTAATAATTGTGATACGAAAATCCTGTTGACTAGTTTGAATGATATCAACTTTTTAGATGAGAGATATATGTTTTAATAACTAATATTTTATCTCTTGGTTTTACTTATTATTAACGTTATTTTAATGTTTCCCAGGATCTGTTCTTTTTTCTTTTCTTATTTTTTTTTTCTTTTTTTGTTTCTTTATATATATATATATATATATATATATATATATATATATATATATATATGTATATGTGTGTGTTTGTGTGTGTGTGTGTGTTTGTAGTATATTTTAGGCTAGAAGTTTTGTAGTATGTTTTAGGCAAGAAAACTTTTTTTTCAAGGTAACATTTTCATAGACTAAAGATTTTTTTTCGATTCTAGTCTATTCTAAAATATGTAATAATTGCGATACCAAAATCCTATTGACTATGAGATATGAGATGTCCGATGAGAGGGATGAGAGGTCCGAAATATAAAGAATATATGATTTAAAAATTGAATATAACAGTGGGCTAAAGCGTCATCGGTGTAAAAATAGTCCCCTCTACCATTGTATTGAATAGGCAAACAGAAGAACCTCTATTGTTGCCTAGAAGAGGAGAGTTTTCCAATACGTCCAATGCTCTGGCTTCAATATGTTTTCTAAGATGTCCCAGTTCTGGGGCTACGGCAAGTTGAGGGAGGGTTCTCAAGTACCCGCGTAAGGTCGAGTGCCATCCATCGATTTCTGTTTTTAACCTTATGGCGTGTTTGAATAATAAGAAAAAAAACGTGCCACGTACATTGGAGATTTCACACCTCCCTTCGATTATTATATAATAGCAATCATCCTAAAACGACTACAAAAACATATATCCCCTTATACGCTTAGTGGAACTGTTCATTACAAATATCCATTTATCGAAACTATTAATTATTTTAACATTATCAAAAAAAGTCACTCTCGTAATCTGGGAAAAAAATAAAAACCAGAAATTCACGTCATAAATTATTGTTGAATCTAATGTAACAGTCATGGTTTATAAGATTTATAATTTTCTAGGAAAGTACGCAAAAAAAAACGTTTTGGATTACGGTTGTACAGGGAGGCTATATGTCCAAGATCACTTTCAACCACTAGGGGTTTCCCCCAATTAATGGCCCAGCAGGATCCTGTATCCCCATTATTATTACCATTGTTGTCATAAACTTATGTTCCATTGCCTTAGTTAAAAAATGTAAATAATAATTTTATTATATTTGATGGATTTAATTGGTCAGGGGGTGAGGTCAAAGACCCCTAAGCAATTATCCAGTCAACTATTTTCCATTGAAACTTTTATTATACAATTTAAATTATTCCTACATCCGTATATTGTTTACTCCAATAGATTAATTTTTATATATTATCTTATTTTTTCTAGGAGTTTGTAGCGCGCAGACTTGTCCGGGATTCAAATCCAGCTGCGGGAGATCATGCATTTAATCTCTTAACAGCCGGGAATAAATCACATGGGATCTGGAGATATAGGGTTCACCAAGCCTCAAAAAATTGGGTAAAAACCTGGCGGTTAAGCGTGGTCTCTGAAAAATCATCTCTCTTCACAACCTTTGTCCTAGAAACAGCATAGTCTCTACCAAGTACTAAACAAATGATTGTTCATGGGTCGTAGTGGCACAGTTCTTTTTTTATTATTATATAATTTTCTCCCCTTCAATTATTTAATTTTCAAATATTTTATATCTTGTCTTTGCAGCCCAGAAATAGACCTGCAATGTGAGTTGTAACGTCAGTTTCTAAAAAAATAGTTGATCACTCTATTAGGAATTCATTTTTAGACTTCCGCTCGGACCATTTTCATTACATTTTTTTTAATCATAAGATAGGTTCATACATTTTTTAATGGTTGAATATATGTATAAAATTATAAACATTTTATCGTCTTAATAAAACGTTAAAAAATTCTATTGGAATAGTGCCATGTGGAGAATTCGAAGGTTGTGCAGTAAGGGCTAGGGAAGGTGGGGTGTTGGCTGGGTAATTGAGAAGAAAGAGAAATGGGCAGACTGTTCTAATAGATCACAAACTCTCTTTGTCTCCCCCCTTCCTCTCCTCCAACCCCCCGGTTTTTATCTTAGAACGATTTCTCCTTCCTATTTCGTTCAGTATATTTGTAAGATTTTCCTTTTCTAAAAAACTTTTTCTTTATTTAAATACTGAGAATATATAGTAACTACAAATGAGTTGTGTAACAGTAATTTTTATAATCTTTAGATTAAAAAAAATGAAGGAAATTATTCCGTAGGTTGTCACTTTGAGTGTAATCACTACAACCTTTAACATTTCATTATTTTCCAAAAATACAAATTCTCCAAGAGTTAGAAGTCCAGATAGGTGGTTGTCATTTATATGAGTCTTTAGTAATTAATTCGGAGCTCAGAGCGTTTGTCTAGTAAATGTTGAAGTAGCCTGAAACGGCGAGAGCTGTTCAAAAATATTAAAAATGAAGCGAATAAACAGTTAAACTTGTCGTAACTGAACTAGAAGCGACAACCGGCGGAGTAGATTCCAAAATTAATACAATATAATCAGCATGCCCTCATAATCAACCTTAATCACTAATTGTTGAACTGTATGAGGATTCCAAGTGAGTTGTTTGTACAGATAGAGTCCTAGGTAACATATATGTTCGACAGGGATCAGTGAAATATTATTAAAGAATACAGAAGGGCAGGAATTCGCAGGTTTACGACGAAGGGTGAAGGTAATTTGATGGGATTTGTTAGGATTTATTTTAATTCTCCAATTTCGACACCATTCTTGAAGGTTTGAGATATGGGATTGATAACATGGGAGTGATAACACACATGTGTCATCAGCGTACGTAGTGAGGACAGTGCTTGGATGGGTTGGTTTGTCAGCTGTATATATCGTGTATAGGATGGGACCCAGTATTTATATATACATATGGGAAGGTAATAATGGTTTACTTTAAAGGTTCTATTACTGAGGTAGAAGCTGATAATAAGGAAGTAAGTAGAAGGTAAGTTGCGGAGTTTGTACTGCAGACGTGGATGCCATCCGATCAAAAGCTACATCGAGAAAAGCTCCCATGCAGTACATGCGCTCTGATGCGGATGAGACAACGTCCCACCACACAATGGCATTGCTGGATAGTGGAGTGTGATGTTCGGAAACCAAAATGGTGATCTGGGATTATTTATTTGGATTCTATGATAGGATGAAGACGTTTCAGAATGAGTTTTTCAAGTATTTTGCCCATTTTGGGCAGGAGAGATATAGGACGGTAAGAAGATGGGAGTTGTGGTTTTTTAGGTTTTGGTATATTATTAACTATGGATAATTTCCAGGAATCAGGAAAGTATGTGGTGCGGAGTACGGCATTGTATATATATATATATATATATATATATATATGTAAGGAGTAGGATCGCTTTCCAAGGAAGGCGTTATAGAATGTGGGATGTGATTAGGTCGTGCCCCGGGGTCTTTATTGGCGGGTAATCTGTGAATAATGTTTGATATTTCGGAAGGATGGAAATCTTTAGGAGAAGGGGACAACTGAAGAGGAATACTTCATTCTACTTCAATGATTTCAGAGTGGGTTGGATTAAGGATATCTGGATGAGGGTTAAATGTTAAATGCTTTGAATAGGTGCTGGCCGAAGCCAGATAAAGTAAGTTTTAAATATTTAAGAAGAAAATAAGGAAATTTCATTGCATATAAATAATAAAATATGCATTCATTAGGCGTAAAACTACAATTTTTCTATTAAATTAATTCAATGGTTTTACCGATCTCTTGGTCCAAAGTTCGTGGTTCCATCAAATTTATTTCCAGTTATATACCCCTGCTTTTCGGTAATCGATTAGGAAACCCTTACGGTTAAGGGCCGCTACCGGCCAAATCACCTATCATGGCCGTTGTTAAAGACAACCCTTACCCTTACCATGTATCGAACCTTAGATCTTTCCTGAGCTATATAAGTGGTATTAGTGGTTGTTCGATAATGTGTACACGGAAAGTTTAGCCTAGTTTAGTGTAGAGGCAAAGTTTTATAACAACTAAACAATTCGCATTTAAAGTCAGTTCATAGTTGGAACACGAATTATCTCCTTGCACAACTGTAATCCCAGAAACAGTATAGGCAAGAGTTATAGTCATATGCAAGGAATATAATCAAGACCTATAGCCATATACAAACAGTATAAACAAGACTTATATCCATGGTATACCAAATGCTTTCATGGGTTGTAGTGGTGCAAGAATTTGTTTTCATACCTGGGGTTTTACAGAAACTTTTAGAATTTAGAAACTAAAAGTCGAACTTAATATCAGTCAGTTAGTTTTAAATTTTTTATGTAATCTTCTCAAAACCGTCTCTAACAGAAATAGATGTCACTGTATAATTAATGTTTTTAACAATATTTTCGTAATTTCAATGATAACAAGACAATAGTATGACATGGCTAAAATGGCAATTTTGAAAATAATTTTATTTTAAATAATTAGATATTAATACTTAATATGAAACTAATTATTTTTCAATTACACAACAGAGTTCTGATACCTATTTAAAGATTTTTGTTATTTTTAATTTGCTAAATGAACATTTTGAATATATTGATGTTAAAAAGGCTACTTATTATATTGCTTACATTCACATTACATTTAGGTTGATTTTTCCAAGTTAATAAACATCTCTTTAATATGTTCACTTCCGATTAATATTTCTCAAGAGAGAAATTTTTCAAGATGTCGAGTCATTAGATTTAATAAAAGTTTAATAAAGCGGAGAGGAAGAATGTCGATGAATTCTTAAAACTGGAACAAAGTTGATTGAATATAATTAAGGGAATATTGATTATAAAATTCCATGTCGTGACTCCAGATTATAAAGTCAAAACTGTTCAATAATAGTATTTATGGGTCCTTAATTAGCTGTGGCTCACTCAGCCACAGAGAGAGAGAGAGAAAGAGAGAGAGTGAGAGTGAGAGAGAGATAGAGAGAGAGAGTGAGAGAGAGAGAGAGAGAGAGAGATTTTAGATATACAATGTTTTCTAGGTAGATTATTTTATCAAATAACAACAAACGCAATTCTCCTCAAGTTTACAATCTCCTCCAGTTCAAATCCTCTTCTTCTTCATCTTTCTAACATTCCTTTATAGCCCATTCTGCTGCTCCCTGGAATTCGCTTCCTTCCAATATCAGGCATGCTTCTTCCATATCAACATTTAACACTCCCTTCAATCAAATTCCTGGGTATATTCCGACCAGGGGCTGGTTAAAGACATACAGTACATAATTTCTTCCAACTTCTTATAAGTACGGTTATGTTTCTTAAGTTTAGAGGATTCTAAGATGCTTTCAATGTTTTGTTTTTTTTATCATTTTTTAGTGTTTGTAAACTAAGGCACTTACAATTCGATTGTGAAAATAACAATTGTTTATTTAATCTAAAGTCAAATGGTGGTTACTAGAGCAATTCTCAAAAATCCCGAAGCTTAATTTTCGTTTGTTATATTTATAAAAGTGAAAATGATCATTGATTATAACTCTCGAACAACATTTACATGCAAGTATTGAGGCATTTGCATGATTATGAGACCAATATAGTCTCGAAACGTTACCAAATAGAATGGAGTGAATCTCGCGAACGAAAAGTAATAATAATACACATGTATATGTTTGTGTGGTGATCTGTATGAATTATTATTAAATTATTAAAGATTTATTGTGAACTTTTAACTTATAAGAATTATTATAGATTTAAGCATTGACAATTGTAACATTGACCTGCGATGTTTTTAATGTTGGATCTACGAATGTTTATTAAATAAGGACTTGTCATTGGTCGGACGATGTCAAGGAGAGAAGAGGGGGTAATTTTGGCTTATTACAGCGCCTTTTAATTCGCTCACTCTCATCTCAGATCTCAGCCAGCCCAGGAGTGCCCTCTATCTCTCTCCAGTCTATTGTTTTAGGCTTGTATCAGAAATTATATAATTATTGAGTATTTGATTTATGAAACTATTATTTGCATGTGTATGTATATATATGTATATTATTTGGAAAATATATTTTACTTTGGGTCCCTTATTTTTTTTTAACTGGCTTATTGCTTCTCCTATTTTCGGTCCACGAGCCTTTTGAGCCCATTTAATATTTTCAGGGAGAAGGGCCATTACATTTGTGTGTGTGTAATTTATCACACATTTATAAAATGATAAATGTGCATTAGCCGGACACGCTTTTGAATTGAAAATGTTCATTTTGATATGCGTATTAATAACGTTAATGGACGTGTATCAAAACGCTTAACAATTAAGCTAAGTACATGTATCATGTAATTGTTGTACAGCTGAGTTCATGGGGCATGATCAACTATGAGTCCATTATTGTAGCCTATGCTCAATTGATCATTTTGGTATCGTAGATACACCATTACACTCTCTATAATTAATTCATCGCCGCCTAAAATAAGTAATAAAGATCATCATCATTGTGCATCCTCTCGACCACTCATGCAGGGTGAAGTTATAAACGATAAAAAATCATGTAAAATTTGGATTTATTTTTCACTCATTCTCATCGTTTTTATGGGTATACTTATTGAAAATAAGTACATTGTATATAAAAATTAGTACATTGACACACTTATGTTTATGTTAAACTGTCAATATTCTTCACTCAACTACTATATAATGTTCACTAAACTATATAATGTTTTATATTGTAAAGTGCTTTTGTTGTCTCATTCGTATTGGGCTACTAAAAACCACGTGATTTCAACTGTCTTTACTATGTACTTGCGTCAGGTGCTATTATTTATTTTATTTTTCTCTCAGCATGATTTTTGTAATTTTAGTATTTTGTATGCTATTTTTTTTTCTTCTCTATCAGAACATATCTTTTAATTTATATTTATTTTCATGTTATTTCTTAAATATTGTATTATTATAATAGTATAGCCCTTTGACCAGATATATATTTATTAAATTTTGTAGGCATCTGTTATTCTTAAGGGACCTGGTCCTTATATTAAATAAACAAATATTTTTATATCCTATTCTAAAAAGATGAACCGAGACTTTAAATATTATATGTATCTGGAAAACTTTAGTGAATAAAAAAAATACATTGCTATGCCAATATATCTGCATAACCTACTTTATCTACTTAATTTGATATTATTTGAGTACTAACAATGGGTAATTTCTCTACTAGTCTTTATCCATGTCGCTATGTATCATTCCTGCCATTTAATTGTTTTATTGTTATAACATAGTTGTAAATTTCAATGAATAAATTAATTAAAAAAATGATATTGAATCAAATAATGGAGCAAAATGTATACTTCATCGGATTTAACGAATATAACGAGGTCGAAATTAATGATAATAAATCGAGATAATATCTTCATAAAAATGTTTAATCTTAAAGATGAAAATTCTGGTAAAATCGATACATTTATTTGCATCCCCTTTGCTGTTCGGTGAAGGTGAAACAGTCTATGATCGGGCAAAGGGAAAATATAGGTGTCATTTAAATGCCAAAGGAAAACCGTTTATTCAAAAAAGAACCAATAGAAAGGCGTCTAACTTCACCTCATGGATAAACTTCATCTGACTTTTAGAAGAATACATTTCCAAAAACATTAACCTGAAATGCAACTTAAAAAAAAAATCGTCGATAGTCTCATGCTGTATTTGCACATCTAAATATTCAATAAATTATATACCTGATATATTATACGTTTATTAATCAATACGTTGTAATCAATAAATCAGTTTTTATATATATTTTTAAATATCCTTAAGAGTATAGTATAGTCTTTTACTTTTTATTTCTTAGCTTTAATTAAATCAGAACCTATAATAACGATATAAGGAGTATAAAATACTCCTCATTCAAGCCTTCAAGAGACATAGGAAATATTATTTAAAAATAAGAAATATATTGTTTAAATAAAATAACTATACTTCAACGACTAACATAAGACAGTTAAAAACTATATAGAAAAAAAATATTAAAGCCCTTATATTTAAATACATTGTTGCATTAAAGTGTGTTTGATGCTGAAGTTGAATACTATTTCTGGTTTATTGGTTATTGCCGAATACAAATTCATAACATTTAACCTATTAACATTAAATTATTAAATACCTAATTTAAAAAGAAATCCAATGATAATTCAACTAGTCATGGTTGGAAAAAATCCAGCCTTGAGTCTCAACAAAATGATAAAAATAAATCTACCGATATTTCGTCATTTAAGGCCTTATCACAACAAGAAGGAAATACTCAAAAGATCCCATCAAAGCACCAAACAGAGACATCATCAAAAACCCACCATCAACCCACCATCATCAAAAACCCAAATGCAACTACTGAATCATCAGGAAGGTCATATACAGTCAATGCCACCTAAATGAAACCGTTATGGAAGGAGTAATTTATTTTAAATTATGATAAATATTCTTAGAAGAGGAAATAATGGAATGGAAATAGAATATAGAATTGATAGAATCAATGGCGGAATAGTTTCTGATGGAATGGAACAGCTAAGGTACCTTAGGGCATTGATGGAATTGGAGGCCAAAAATTTTAAAGCAGAGAGCCCTCCAAATTATCGAATTTATTTTATAATAGAATTCGAATCATCACCACGAATAAAGGAACAACAAGTAATTTTAACATATAGACGGTTACTGACGTTAAAAATTTAACTCTACTAACATTAGTATTGCTAGAACCAAGATCATGCCGAGTGAACCAAAAACGTGTGATGAAGCTGTAGCTATTATCATTTCATCAGTAACCTCAAATGACCATAATTAATTTATAATCATTCCCTTCAAATTACATTACATTGTCAAATAAAAAAAAACTGTCGGCGTTAATGATAGGTACAAATGTATTGGTTTGTTTGAAGTTTAACTTCATTGAAGAAATTCAGAGAATTGTCGCTTTTCCCCGTTTTTATTCCCTTGATTTTTATCCACGCTTTTAATTACGGATCCGTTATGAAATGGCTTTTTTATAATCGTTACAGTTTATGTTGTTTGACTATAAATGGGTGTATGTTTGTATAAGTAATATATATAGGCTGAATTAATTAAGGATTGAATGCTTCTAATGATCATAATAAAACTGTTCCGGAATAGCTCAAAGTTGAGTGTTAACATAAATCCCACAAATATGTGCACATAAATATATCCACAATCTTTCCCAAGATTGTACTTTGAAGGAAATAAAAGCGACGTATGACAGAAAATTAAAAAAAAAAAATATGTTTTCATGAAGAACAATCAAAAGAAATTATATTTAAAAATAACATCCTAAAGGAAAAAATAATGACATTTATTACTTAAATAATTTTTAAAAGATCTAAGACTATAAAAAAGGGAGAAGAGTGGCTCAGTGGTACTGAATTGCCATGCCGGAAATTCTGATTCAAATCCCGCTGTAGGCAAGGCTTTTATTTAGTCTGTTTGCAGCCGGAAATGGATATAGGATCTAGGACCTTCCTGGGGCTCACCCAGCCTCTGTAAAATGATATAAAAATAGGGCACCCAAAATAGGGGGGGAATCTGGCGGTTGAGCTTGATCCAGGACCAATCACCTCCCTGCAGAGCCGTTTTCCATGAAACGGTACAGTCTCTACCATGTTCTGGACCGCAGACCCGTTGTTGTAGTGGTACAGGTTTTTTTTTAAAGACTATCCTATGAGTGTTCCGTTTTACAACGAATGCATAAGCCTTTCTTTTTAGATTACCCACATACTAAATCACTATAACCAAAATTACAAATAAAAAGTATAATAAAATCTTATAAGCAGGTTTCTTGTTTATTTTATATCTTATTCGTCTCTAACTTATCAACCCATATCCTATACTAAAAGATTCTCTATTTCTGAATTTTTAAAATTAATATATTGCCAGATTCGAGGTAAGAGACTTGAAATCTGTGTTAGCAATATATCCTTTGAAAATTCGTGATGAGGTATGGTAACCACAGGTAAGAAGTTCTAGAGGTTTGCGGTTGCTGATCCCAAGGATTATACAGCTTATCCTTCGACCTCATGCAAGTTGTAACTTCCAGCCTACCTTCCATTATAAATCCTGTTAGAAGAACTTCGTTTCCCTAGATTATTCCGACACATTCACAGTTCGTTTTGGACTAATTGCTGGTTTAATAACGTTTATAATTTATTTCAGAAGTCAACCTACAACGGATCAACAAAACCCGCGTTCGAGACATTATTTCGATGAAGAACTTAGCAATGTAGCTGAGCCGCACTTCAATCTTTATTTTATCACTTGTCAATGTTTATTTCTGTTCGATTTAAGCGGAATAAAAATGGATGGAGAAAGTATTCAACAAACACGATTCTTCCACCATTATTATCCCTAAACGTATTAAGCCAACATTCCGATTTCTTCTTCCTGACACCATTATAGAGGAAGTGAGTCTGTTGTATAAGGGCGTTATTTGCTAATGATTTGTCCCGCTTTTGTCGAATTTGTATTTACTTTCTCTGTCTCTCTCCGCCTCTTCTTTATTCGCCCTACCTTCAACTCCTTCACTTCCGTGTTATCCTTAATAGATCTAAAGAGATTGTTTGAGATAGCTGGAATATTAATATAATTCTATCAGGGTCCAGTACATGTTAAAGTTTGTACTGTTTAATGGACTACGGTTGTGCAAGGAGGTGATTTGTCCTAGATCACAATAAACCGCCATATTTCTTCGCCTTATTTTGGGTACGCAATTTATAGAGGCTTGGTGAGCCCCAGGAGGGTCTTAGATCCCACATGATCCATCTCCGGCCGCACAGACAACATAACAGACTAAATAAAAGTCCTGCCAGAAGCAGGATTTGAACCAAGATTTTCTGCATGGCAACTCAGTGATCTACCACTGGGCCGCTCTGCTCTATCATAGATCTGTATCATAACAATACCACAAGTAAATAACAGGAATGATACATAAAGGCATGTATAAAGACAAGTAGAGAAACTACCCAGTGGTATTACTAAAAAAAATTTAAACTTAGAAGGTCACGAGGAAGTCACCTTTTCATACTATAAGGAATTGAAGAAGTATCTAAGATGAAACTAGAGGTTTGAGTGGGAATAAAGTTTGTCGTGAAATAGTTGATATCGGGTTCGGGCCGAATCAGCAACAAATGGGTTATTAAGGTCATTATAGATGACTTTATTCGATACAAAGTAAGGAGCCTCAAGGATTTTTCGAAGGGTTTTGGATTGTAAGGATTGGTAACGAGAGGAATTCGAAGGCTTAGTGGAGCCCCACAACGAGTTTTAACTTCAAATTTTAACAAACATATATCATCATCTATACTTCGAAATGTTTATTTCTTAATGAAATGCTTACATTATCCCATAATTACACTCTTTATTCCATACTAATGATACGCCATGTTCCAAGTTCGCTTTATTTTATACATAAAGCATAAATAATTTACAAGCTGTTGCTATGGGCATTATGGCGTTATTAAACCTAAATTGTAAGATGTGTAAATAATTATAATGCGATTTTAAGGTTAATATATCGGGGATTAAATTAGTATGTAAATACAATAATTCAACATATAGAGAAATGAAGTGGGCAGAAGAGAGGAAGGTGGATCACACTGAATATATGAGAGAAAAAAGAGAGAAAGAAAACGAAGTGAAAAAAATTAATGGCTTTTGTTTGTGTTCTCCTTAAAGGGGTCTTACGATTAGAATAATAATAGTTACTGTAATTATATAAGTAAATCAGTATTATTTGCTATATTGTAACAGAGAACTAATCATAGCCAGCAGTTCATTTGATATGGTATTTGTGAATCATTCGGGTTTTTCTCTAACTATATTGAAGGAGGAGGTACCCTCCTAATAGAGTTTGGGTCTGTTCCAAGAGGGTGTTCCTACCCCAGACCCTGTCCTCGCCTCTTATAAGAGAAATAAATTTTACTGCTAAAAGCCAGGGTTTCAACGTTGGTACTTGAGTTCGAAAGTCATTTTTTTCCTTTTCGTCTGTGAAAGTAACTTAATTATTTATTTCTTTATTGATCCAGAAAATTAATCAGGAAATCATTTAGTATCTGTATCCACAATTATGAAATATATCTTTTATAACTTAGAAATTTACTTTTTTTTTCCCCTTGACGAGTGTACTATATTTGCAGAAATATTTAGTGTTTTTCATAATCATTATTTTTTCATATTAGGCCATTTCATAATCCAGTGTTTTTGATAAAAGTAGGGGAAATGCGTTTCTGACATGAGAATCATTCACAAAAATTTTACCCTTAAGGAAGTGGTCCAAATTTCTGAACAGATTAATATATGTTTAAGATAAGCTTCGATAATAAGGTGGGTTAGGTTGATTATTTATGGACACTTAACGTCTAAGGTCTTCAGTGTCCTTATTCTATAGTTTTTGGTCTATTAGATTTTATGAAATATACCTTCTTTTTCGAGGAATTCAATTATTGTTTTAAAATTTGTGTTATTATCACCCAGCATTGTTTGAATTTTTCTCTCCATTTAATAGCTTTCATGTTGTGGGCACTCTTCAAGGATATGGCGTATTGACAGTTGTGAGTGACAGATCCTACAGTTCGGAGGCGTTGTTTTTTCCATAAGGAAACCACGCGTAAGTCGCGTGTGGCCGATTCTCAGTCTTGTGATAACGACTTCATCTCTTCTGCATATGCCGTGGGAGCTTTTCCAGGCGTTGGTGTTTTTTTTAATGGATTTTAGTTTATTTGATTCGTCGGTGGAGTGCCAAAGTTGTTTCCAAATTGCCAGAGCTTGCTGTTTCAAAAGGCTGCATACATCTGTTGCTGTGTGTACGCTTTCTATCGATGATAATCCTGCTTCTTTTGCCGCTCGATCTGCCACTTCATTTCTTTTAATGCCTACGTGTGATGGTACCCAGGCAATAACTAAATTCTTATTGAGATTTCTTATCATCGAGGAGTAGACTTGAGCTTTCTTAATGGCAGGATCTTTGGAGTATATGTTCGTTAACGCCATTATTGCGGAAAGAGAGTGCGTACATAAAACAAAATCTTTTTCTTCTCGCTGTATAATACTGTACAGTGCTGAACTAATGGCAAAGCATTCTGCAGTAAGGTTGCTGGCGGAAAGTGGTAATTTATATTTCATGATATTAGATCCCTTCACGATGGAGCAACCGGCATTACTGTTTAGTTTGGAGCCATCTGTGTTTATGTACGTGCTGCTGTTATATCTTTCTTTAAATTTTTGAAATTCTGTCAGGTAGGTAAATTCTGAGGTGTTATTCTTTTTGTACTTTTTGAGCGTCAAATAGGTTGTAGGTAGTTTCAGTTTCCATGGTGGGTAGCTGAAGTCTTCAGTCGTTGTTTCCAGACAGCGGATCTCCTCAATGTGTCTTCTTACTCTGATTCCTAAAGGCGCGGTCAGTTTTGGTTTGCTGAGAGTCTTAGGGTTTTTGGTTCGAATACAGGTTTCCATGCTGGGTTCTCTTCGTTGAATTTCAACCTTCCAATATATCCACCGGCAAGTTGGTGTCTTCTTGCATTTAGTGGAGCCAGACCGGCTTCTACACATAGACTATTGATAATAAGGTGGGTGTGGGAGAACTTCCTAAGCCAGCTCGTTTAGTTTCTTCACTGTCTGTTGTGTAACACGAGCTTTTCGTATAAGAGTAAAGGTCACTTCCGATTAAACAAGTGGCATTGGTTTTTTATACGTTTTTGTTGCATTGTGCCATTATCCTTGTAGTATGATGCTGATGTGATGGTTTCACATCTGGGTAGAAAGGAGAAATGAATTCCTGCCATTTATCACCATACAGAAAAGAATAATATTTTGGTTTTGGCATTGGTGAATGGTCAATTCGTTTCAACTCCCTTCCCCCCAAACGCTGTGGCAATGTTTCTTGCAGCTAGAACTGCCGAGTGTCCAAGTTTAAACTTGGAAAAAAAAATTACACGATGGTCGTGTGTTTCCATGGTCATATTAGATGACATACTATACAATGCTCGTTCAATTGTAGTGATAGTATATATTATCAAAAAAGAGAGAATTAATAATAGCTCATTACAATCTGTAAACATAAACATAATAAAAAAGGGGAGTCCACTAATTGGGCTTTAAATTTCAGAAATAATAAAAAAAATTTAAATTTATCATTAATTTTTATAGAATTTAATAAATCCTACGGGTTCAAAAGATATATTTTCGGTGTCATTTTGATTTTGACATTTAACGTCACTAAAATGGCTTTACTTTTTCTAATATTAACTATTTTATTACAACCATCTTGGTAATTATCCTTAAATAACCTTCTTCGCCTCGAGTTTTGACACGAGTTTTAACCTTTCATTCGTTTCCCTTTTAATATTTTCCAAAAATACAGGATATCATGAGCTTTAGTAGGGAAAAGATTATGTAATTATAGGAAATGTGTATACTTCAGTGATCATTGCATCTAGAAACGAACGTTTCAACAAAGATATATCATCTATACTTCACAATTAGTTGAAACGTTCTTGATGAAATTACTACCTAAATCTACTCATTACCCATAATTACATTCTCTTTTCCATAGGTCGCGATAACTTTGGTGTTTTTTTGGACGACTATTAAAAAAGACATGTTTGGAAACTATTAAAAATGAAACGACTAAACAGTTAGAACTTTTTTGATTTCATCGATTATGAAAACCGAATTTGTTTTTATTTAAGAACTGATTCGAGCTGTCTTGGAAATAAAAAAGGTTAAATACTCCTATTAAAAAAAAAAAAATTACGTTAAGCGTTGTTTGCCAGAAGAGTCGGTAATGTTTATTTGTAAATTATTAAATTAATGAGGATTAAAAAATGTATTTAAAAAACTTACCTGTCTTCCATTTGGCATTTGCCCTCTCTGACTTTGCAATGAGTTTTGAAGTTATCGAAAATTTCCCAACAGGCGACATCCTTCTGACAAACAGAGGATGCGTGGTTGCATGTTGGGAGAGCATCGATAGGAAACGGGTCCTTTTCTGGAAAAAACAGAAATAGAAACACATTAGTTTAAATTGTTAATCTCGCTATAGTAGCGACATTATAGTTAACAACATCATGCATAATATTCAACAGTATAAATTGGATGGTCCGAAAAATAATGCAGGAATTTGTATCTTTAAAATACCCCTCCGAAAAGTGAACTCTTGATGATTGTTGAACTTTTGTCTTATATAAATGTAAACAAAAATGTTTGTTTACCTCTTGCAACTGAGAAATAATTCAGTGTTTACTATCATGTCTAAGCGCCATTTTCGCATGATTTTGTTTTATTTATCAATATTATGTTGTCGCAGAAGATCCAAATTTCAAGTAATAATTCTGGACAGAAAAGGATCGCTGATATTTTAGCAAAGAAGCGCAACACAAATTTCACATCTCTGACCTTTTTGGTGGACATTTCAGGGACCCAACTTTCGGATAGGAATCCGAAGTTATTTGTGGTCCATTTAATGAATTATAAAATATATACCTTAAAAACAGGTATTAAAGTGTACCGCATACGTCCATTAAAAATAAAATTCCTTGATGGGATAAAGATAGTTTGTGACAACGTATTTTTCACTTATAACGGTAAGTCAATGAAACTCAGTGGCATGCGCCTAAATTAATTGTTAGAGCTAGCTATAAATGTTTTGAATAAAACGCCTGAGTATTTTATGAAACCTGTAGATGGTATCCTCGGAACTTTGAATAAAAGTGATTAAATCTTCTATTACATGATGTATCGCATATAATTTTGGATGACTTCAAATTTTCTATTTATTTGAACAAATAAGAAATAAAATCATATTAATATAAACAGAAATGCAACAGGTTTGCGCATCAGATCTCTTTAAGAAAAAACATACAGTAATAAAATACTTGATTGACGTAACCCGCGGCAAATAAAATCAATAAAGTATTGTTAAAAATATATCTATGTCTTGACTGACACCGATTAAACGGCAAGGTAAAATCATTCAAAATTTTGCCACATGACATTTATAGTCGATTTAAATACCTCGCCTTTTAGTCTTAATATTTTTGTATAATAGTTATTTCATTAGGTATGCCAATATAACACGCCTTGGGGTATAAAGGGTTTTGTTTTGTTATTCTCTGAAAAAGAGGCATGACGTCACTTAAAGTATTTATGATAATAGAAACAGATTTTGAAGGGAAACAGACCGATTGAGGTTCAAAAATGTCAATTCATTAAAACTGCCACGAGGAAGATGGTAGAAGAGTAGAGGTCGATATATTTTCTTTGTTCTGTTTTTTTTTACTGAACTGCAATAAGACCAATGAGACCTCCTTTTTATTTTTTTAACAACAATAAAATGGGATAAACCATTTAGACAATTATTTAAAATCCAAATGGATATCCTGTCGAAATAATCATCGCGAGATACACAGTTGTAGATGAAAAAATTATATATATATATATATATATATATATATATATATATATATATATATATATACAAGCATCTAGGTGTCATCAAGGATCATACAAGCATCAAGGAAATATTTTGTGCCCACTACTCTTTATTATTTTGATGAATTTCGTAACCGAATATCCAGACAATATTTCTATTTAAATCAATACTTTTGTTCACACTTTTATACACCTTATTATATATAACCACATTATATATACACCACATTATATATAAGTAATAACAAAACTGTAAACAAAAATCAATTTGCATTTATGCCGAAGACTGGAACATTAAACGCATTACATTCACTGACCACCAATATCAGCGAAGCTCTAAATAATAAAGATCAACTTCTAGTTATCAGCATTGACATAAAAGGGGCTTTTGACAATGCTTGGTGGCCTGCTATATTAAATAATCTCAAAAAATATAGGTGTCCAAAGAATTTATATTTATTGATTAGAAATTTCCTTGAAAATAGACGGTTAATTTTTACAACGAATACCATCTCCTGCTTAAAAACTCTAACGCTAGGAACACCACAAGGATCATCTCTATCGCCCATTCTTTGGAATATTTTAGTTAATACAATTTTCGACATTGACTTACCAACTGACTCAAAATTAATTATTTACGCCGACGATATATTAATTTTAATCAGAGGAAATTGTTTTCAAAATTTATAACATATAGCAAACACAACTTTAATCAAAATACATGAATGGACAAAAACATGCAAGTTAGAACTCAACACAAGGAAAAGCAAATACATTATTTTTAGCAGAAAAAGGTATTTACCGGATTTAGACATTGTCATTGGCAATGAGCAATTGGAGAGCACTCAAACATTGACCTTTCTTGGCGTAGAGTTCGATAGAAAAATGAGTTGGTCGAAACACATAGAAAATGTATACGTCAGGACTATGCAAACAGTTAACTCCCTGACTATTGCTGCAAGAACAACCTGGGGCCTCGGGGCTGAATGTTTGAAGACAATATACGAGGGGGCATTGATTCCCAAAATGCTTTACGCGGTGTCGATTTGGCATAGAGCAATTGAGAAAAAATGCCATCTACGGAAACTTCAGAGACTACAAAGAATCATAGGTATCAGGATTGTCAAGGCATATAAAACTATATCATATGACGCAGCTTGTGTCTTAGCAGGAATTGTACCCATCGATCTTAAAGTTAGTGAAATCGTACAACTCTCATCGATTAAATTGCGTAACGATAACTTTAGAGAAATCGAACACAACATGATAGAAAGGGAATCTGAACCTTTTGATTGGTTACACCCATCAAAATTTGCCAAACTTTACACGCACTTGACACAACATAACGGAACGGGTACAGAAATCACTAACATATACACAGACGGAAGTAAAGAAGGCAATAATGTAGGCTGTGCTTGGCTACTTTGGGACACGAATGGGAAGATGCTATGTGCCCAGTACAAACTAGGCTCTACGAGTTCCAACAACCAAGCTGAGAAGTACGCAGTCGTAAAAGCGACAGAATTCCTTCTTGACCTTCCAAACAACATACATACAGACATAGTCATACACACAGATAACAAAATCTTGATACAATCAGTTCTCAACACAGACGTACATGACGAGCTTACCGAAAATATCAGAATGAACTTGTGCACACTTAGGCTTCTAAATTTCTCTGTAAAAATAATATGGGTAAAGGGTCACTCTGGTATCGAGGGCAATGAGATAGCGGATAAATTAGCAAAAGAGGCAGCACAAAGTGATATGTCTCCATCTTTTCAAAAAACACCAATTTCGTTCATAAAATTCAAAATTAGGGAAGAATCAATTATGAGGTGGAATGAACGGTGGACTATTTCAAATAAATCTCCTAGTTTGCATAGGTTCATTCCAAAACTAACAAACAATAACTACAAATTAATAAAATCCACTAACCACAAACTAACTCAGGTTTTAACTGAACATGGACATACCAAATCATACTTACACAGATTTCACATAACCAACGATAGTACTTGCTCAATAGACAAAGAAGAACAGACATTTAAACATATAATATATGACTGCCAATTGTATGAAGGACAAAGATCAAAATTAATTATCTCCACAATATTAAGAGGGAAAGTTTGGCCAGTTGCTGAACATGACCTATACAATCACTTTCGACCCGAACTCACTAAATTTATTTATAGTATTGATTTTGAAAAGTTGACATCCATATAAGAAACTCCCTGTAATATACTAGGTAAAAAAATAAATAAATAATCATTTTGTAAGTATTGTAATTTTAATTTAAAAAAAAAAAAATGTTAATTGTTAAATTTATAGTTGTTAAATTCGTTAATTTTGATAATTATGTTAAGTTGTAACATCATGTATATAATAATGTCTTTTACATATATTTGAGAATTGTCAAACTGTAGTATTTATTGTCAAACTATTTGTAAAATGAATTTATAAGGCACATAGTATACTCACGTATGGAATGTGCTAACAAATAAACGGTCCTTTCAAAGGGTTACTTTGAAAGGAAAAAAAAAAAAAAAATATATAAGTAATTTTTTTTTTGTTTACTAGTGTATCCATCTATTTGTTCTATTTCTTTATTGATGTAAAGAGTTTATGGATTCTATTTTCTTTTCTGTATGTAGATAGTTTATGCATCCTACGCTCGTTTGTCATTCTGTAAATTAGCAGAGACTAATTTAGGTGGGCGGCTTGTTCACGGCACGCCGTGAAATACATCTAGAAGGCTGGGGACAGGAAATTTCGGGTCGAGAACCTGGCAACCCCATGTAGAGTCCCTGAGTCTTTCGACACACGTTATGATGATGATCTATTGTGAGTAAGCCCAGGGCTACCCAGACCGAAGAATGGAGATCAGGGGAGAAGAAGGCCGGATAAAGAAGGAAAATATGAACAATACAGACCTACCTTAAATATGTAATGTAATTTTAATTCTCATTTTTTGTTAACATTGTCCGTGAATTACCTCAATAAAAAGAATTATGTTTCATTTCATACAGTCCATTTAACATCAGTTTAAAACACAACCAGCGAACAGAACTACTGGTAATATCCCCATCTCAAAGGGAATACCTTAGTTTGAACATTTGGTCCTAATGGGCCGGATATTTTCAAAATTTTGATATTCGGATTTTCTAAACTTTTGAAATTGAAGTAATTATGCTCATGTGAAGGCTCATTCTATAAGTTTGTTAATTAATTCACTCATTCCATCCTATAAGCTGTTCTTGGAATTTTTATTCAACAATTGTATTTCTCACATGTGCTTGAGTCTTATGTATGCTTAATTAACATTTGAAAATGGTAATTCTCTTGAGAGAAATGGTTAGAAATACTGTACCTTTTCATTTTTACTGTTTTTCTCAACAATTTTCTTACTTTTGTAACACCACAAACCTGACCTGTCACTGGGGAAGGTCACACCCGGCACAGTCAGTGTTGCCAGTGATGAAACAATTAATTTATTAGCAATATTTTTTAGCAACACTGACATAACCATGTATATAACCTGCCGAGAGTTGGTGAACAAAAAACGAGGTGTGTAAACAAGTGACTGGACTATTATTCTTTATTCAACTATAATTTATTCAAGTATAATTATTTCCTTTGATTAAATCATTTTCTTTTTGTAACCTGCAGTGCAGTGATTATTTATTATTTCACATACAAGTGTTTTTATTTTTCTGAATATAGACTTTAATTTTTTTTCAAATTTATTTAAATTATTCGCCCCTTCAAAGTGGTGACCCCGACGTGATGGTGAAGGACGACGAATCGATGGAGGAAAAGCCAGCGGAGGAAAACCAGGTTAGTGCAAGTGGGCCCGGGGCTAATATCAGGATCCCCGCATTCTGGAGGGGAGCCCCAGAATTATGGTTCTGCCAAACGGACGCCGTATTCGCGACCTCCAAAATTACTAGCTCGCGAATAAAATTCCAAATGGTTGTGGCGAACTTGGAGTTCGAAATTTTAAGGCAGGTTTCAGACTTGGTCACAAACCCTCCTGCGGCTATGAGGCTCTCAAGAACCGACTAATCTCGACTTACGCCGAGTCCGAAAACCAGCGCATTAGACGGCTGTTAGAAAGCAAGCGCCTCGCAGATGGAGAGCGCCCTTCTCATTTTTTAAATGAACTGAAACTGCTCGCAGGGAGTTCAGTTTCCTCCGAATTGCTGCGCACAATGTGGACGAAGGCCCTAGCAGATAGGATGCAGGCTACACTGGCCGTAACATCGGATACCTCAGTAGATGAATTGGCGGAAGTTGCCGACCGCATCGCCGAAATCTACGAGCCGAGTGTCAACCAAGTAAGCTCCCAGTCCACGCCGCCCCGCGCCTCTTCCTCAACCTCTAGCCTCGAGGAGGAGATACAGAAGCTCACCCTGGTTGTCAGCGAACTCAAGACGCAGTTGGCCCGCGGCCGAGGACGAGGAAACGAGTCACGAGACCAGAAAAGACCTCACTCAAGAAGCAGGAGCCGAGGTGGTCTTTGCTTCTATCACCACCGTTTCCGGGAGAAGGCTCGTAGGTGCCAGCAACCCTGCAGCTGGAAACCAACCACACCACAGCTGGGAAACTAATCTCAGCGACTGATAAGGCGGACTCCGTCGCTGAAATCAACCACCGCCGATTATGTGTCAGAGAAAAGGCTACTGGAAAGCGATATTTGGTCGACACCGGCGCGGCCGTATCGGTCTTTCAAGCACGGCGACGAGAGCGCAATCACCCCGCCAATTTCACGCTGTTTGCAGCCAACGGCACCACCATCAGGACCTATGGGGAAGTCACGAAGAAACTGAACGTCGGACTTCAACGCCCGCTTCGTTGGTCTTTCATCTTGGCCGACGTCAGCAACCCGATCATCGGAGCGGACTTCCTCTTCCACCATCACATCCTGGTCAAACTCAAAGGAAAACAGCTGGTGGACTCACAGACTGGCCTGACTTCCATAGGCAGCCTGAAGCACGACACCACACCCTCCGTGTTCGCAGTACCATGCGGCGAGTGGTATTACGACCTTCTACGTAATTACCCGGCTATCACTCGTCCATCTGCTGTACTGCAGGAGCCGAAGTATCCCATCAAGCACTTCATAGAGACGAAGGGAGCGCCAGTCACCTCTAAAGCCAGGCGGCTTACACCCGACCGTTATAACGCCGCACCGGAAAGATTCCTGAAGATGGTCGACGAGGGTATCTGCAGGCCATCTAGCAGTCTTTGGGCGAGCCCCCTCCATATTGTTATGAAGATGGATGACACGATGAGGTTCTGTGGGGAATACAGCCGGCTCAACGCCCAGACTTTTCCTGATAGGTACAGCGCCCCCAATATTCAGGCCCTCAACACCAACCTGTTTGCTATGACTACCTTCAGTAAAATCGACCTCAACCGTGCTTACTACTAGGTACCCGTGGCAGAAGAGGACATCCAGAAAACGGCAGTGATAACCCCATTCGGTCATTTTGAATTTTTGGTGATGTGCTTCAGACTCAGAAATGCCGCATAAACTTTCCAGCGCCTGATGGACAGCATCCTCGCCCTGCCGTATGTTTTCGTTTATCTCGACGACATACTGGTAGCCTCAGCAACGGAGTAAGAGCATCGCACTCACTTGGAGGAAGTCTTCAGACGGCTGAACCAACACGGACTGACTTCAGGCCATGCATTGAAGGTCGTATGTTCAGCATACTCACGGACCACAAGCCACTAGTGTATGCCCTTTACCAGAAGCCCGAGACAGCAACACCCATAAGAATTCGCTACGCGAACTTCATCAACCAGTTCACTAGCGACATTCCTCATGTCTCTGGGGCTGAAAACAAGGTGGCTGATACCCTTTCACGGCTGGAGGTAATAAGCGGCACTGACGACATGGGGAACATTGTCCAGGCTCAGCAGGAAGACCCCGCGATTCCAGAACTCCTTCGGAACACAAGCCTGCGGTTGAAGCTGATCGAGCTCGCCCACTTGGACAAGCAACTTCTTTGCGACTTCTCGACACCAAAGGCTCGGCCTTATGTGCCACCATCAACCCGTTAAAGTCAAATTCAGAGTTTTGCAAGCCCGAGGTCGAGTTTTTAGACTTCCTTGTGAACTCTCAGGGTATTAAACCTCTCCCGAGCAAGGTGGACCAAATTGCAGAGTTCCCTCGTCCTGCCACCAAGAGTCATCTCCGACGCTTTTTAGGGATGATCAACTTCTACCGAAGATGCCTCCCTAAAGCTGCGGAAGTCCAACGCATCCTAAACGCACTCATTAGGAACAGTAAGAAGAACGACAGCACCCCTATCCCATGGATTCCGGATACAGAAGAAGCCTTCGCCCGCTGCAGAGCTGACTCTGGCTTGCGACGCATCTATCTCGGCTGTCGGGGCTGTCCTCCAACAACGTGAGGGAGACCACTGGAGGCCGCTAGGTTTCTTCTCAAGGGCCCTCACACCAGCACAGCAGCGATACTCTGCCTACGACCGGGTGCTCACGGCCATCTACAGCGCCGTCAAGCACTTCAGGCCATGCATTGAAGGTCGTATGTTCAGCATACTCACGGACCACAAGCCACTAGTGTATGCCCTTTACCAGAAGCCCGAGACAGCAACACCCATAAGAATTCGCTACGCGAACTTCATCAACCAGTTCACTAGCGACATTCCTCATGTCTCTGGGGCTGAAAACAAGGTTGCTGATACCCTTTCACGGCTGGAGGTAATAAGCGGCACTGACGACATGGGGAACATTGTCCAGGCTCAGCAGGAAGACCCCGCGATTCCAGAACTCCTTCGGAACACAAGCCTGCGGTTGAAGCTGATCGAGCTCGCCCACTTGGACAATCAACTTCTTTGCGACTTCTCGACACCAAAGGCTCGGCCTTATGTGCCACCATCCCTCCGTCTGGAAGTTTTAAGGAAGCTCCATTGCCTAAGCCACCCTGGTGTTCGCGGGACCCGTCGTCTGGTGTCGCAAAGATACTTCTGGCCAGCCATGCAAGCAGATCTAGCGACTTGGACCCGGAACTGCATCGCCTGCCAGCGCTCGAAGATCCACCGGCACACGGTAACACCTCCAGGTATCTTCGCCCCAGCCGGCAGATTTGAGGATGTTCATGTGGACATAATTGGACCTTTGCCGCCATCGGATGGAAAGCGCTATTGTCTCAAAACTGACATAACCATGTATATAACCTGCCGAGAGTTGGTGAACAAAAACCGTGGTGTGTAAACAAGTGACTGGGCTTTGAAAGACTATTATTCAGCGTCTAATGAGAACTTTATTCAAGTATAATTATTTCCTTTGATTAAATCATTTTCTTTTTGTAACCTGCAGTGCAGTTATTATTTATTATTTCACATACAAGTGTTTTTATTTTTCTGAATATAGACTTTTATTTTTTTCAAATTCATTTTAATTATTCGCCCCTTCATTCTCACATGTGCTTGAGAGTCTTATGTGTGTTAGATTAGCATTTAAAAGTGTTAATAAGCTTGAAAGAGATTCTTAGAAACACAGCACCTTAACAATCATACTTCTCATAAATAGTGTTGTGATATTCCTCTCATGAGTAAGTTTATATTTTTGAATAGGATGGGTTGACTAAAAATCATGAAATACTCACCTTGTAAGTTCTAAAGATAAGGTAAATCACAACAGGCATAAAGGATAAGGTTGAAAATGTATTCATATTTTGTACAATCAATCTCATGTGGACAGAATGCAATGGTTTCCAATTGATTTCTAAATTGTTTAAGAGCTTGAATGTTTCTAATGAGGATTTAATTCACTTGCAGATGCTTATGTTTCATTAAATTCTCTATCTGCATTGAAGTTATCATAATTATAGAATTTAAGAATTCAATTGTTTCAAAATGTGTATTTAATTCACTAGCAAATACTTATGTTTCATTTAATTCTATATCTGCATTTAAGTTATCATGAATTAAAAAATTTAATAGTTCAATTGTTTTAAGTCCACTTTAAGAATAATTTGTTTAAAAATGTTCACAACCTTGAAGTTTTAACATGAAGTTTATCTCTAAATTCCTCTATTAATATGTGATACTAATGATGAATAATATTAACACCGTGTTTCAATAATAATCGTATTGTATACCTTTTAAATTTAAATAAGTTATGTTACTTTAGGTACACTAAGAAATCTCATCACTCTTTAGCATCATATTATGACACATTTGCACAATATTGTAACAAAACATTAACATCAACCACATCAGTTAGCCTTGCCTTCATCTGGAGTGTAGGTTACGCACAGGTTATCGTTCTCCCCACTCCACCAGCGATGTGTTTCTTGCATCAAGAGAATTTCGTTGAAGATGTAACTTAAGTACTTTTGCATTTTGGTCCATCACTTGACATTGTGACTTATCATCATTTGGTCCATCCATCACATTGTGACTTATTTTTATTTTTGGTACATTCACGTCTTTAATCTGTTATTGTTCGGCTATTCTTTTCCTGCCCTGCCCTTTGGTCTGGTAGGCTATTTATCTCATTATTATATATATATTATCGATCGTTTATATTTTTTATCATCATGCCCAATTCTGACACCGAATATGTCACGCGAGCAACTGCGCTCGAACGCAAGATGCGACAAACTTGACCGGATTTAGCAAAATTAAGTCGGAAGACATCACCGACAATGACCCGATAACTTTGATGCCTAAGTTCTTGCAGCCAGAGATAACTGGATAGGATTTCGATCCGCTTGGGATCAACGTGACTCGTTGCAGCTTCTCATCGGTGACAGCGACAAGTTTCCAACAAGGGAGTGGGAAAATCTGTACGACTATCTTAGAAGTGAAGTAATCTCTGCGAATGGGGTCCTTTTAGCCTTAAAAAATAGAGCTGCGTCTAAAGGAAATCTAAAGCCGGAGGGAATCCAAGCTATTTCAAGCCATTCATGTGGATCAGGACTCGCTCGCATTCAAATTCCCACGTTTTCAGGAGACTTGCTACAATGGATTCACTTTAGGGATACCTTTAAGTCCATGGTCCACTATCACCAGACCATCAGCAAGGTAGAGATATTTCACTATTTGGTTTCCGCAATCAAAGGAGAAGCTTTGATTTCCAAATTTCCTGTTTCGGAGGATTCATATAATCAAGCTTGGGATAAGGTAGTACATACATATGACAACCCAAGAGTTTTAGCTCGACTCCTCATCCATCGTATAGTCGACTGTGAAGCAAGATCTGTGAAGACAGACTTCGAACGCTAGGAGCTGTTCATAACAGGAGTTGCTGACAGCATTGAAGCATTTAAAGACCTTAAGATGGAAAATGCAAGTGAATTTATTTTGTCAACTCTTGCCTTACGAGCACTCGACCTTGAAACTCGAAAACAATTCGAACTTTCGCGCGAATCTAGCAGGGAGCTTCCGCACACAGAAGATGTCCTCAATTTTGTAAGACAAAGAAAACTTCCCTTGAGCATGTCGCAGGGCGTTTCAACATCAATCTCAAGCGGAAACAAATCAGTGTCAAGTTCTCAACGAACCTATCCAAGTAGAAATCCCTCGCATAATGCTGTTGCTTTTCACACTGCAACTAATTCCAAGGAACCCCAGAAATCTGAATCAAGATCCTTTAAATGTCTGCAGTGCAAGGGATTTCATAACTTAGCCAAGTGTGAAGACTTTATCAAAATTCCTTTGGACAAACGCATCGACAAGATCCGCTTTTGGCATGTTTGTTTTAATTGTCTTCGCAAGGGGTAATGGCCAGAGATTGTCGATCAAAATATCGTTGCCGCCAATGCAAGAAAGCCCATCACAAGATCAAATGGATCAAAGGGATCTCAAGACCACTGAGAGAGATGAGGACACACCGAAGAAGGAAGAAAGGTCTTTCATTGGCTTCGGCTCTAGGCCAACAGGTCTCAAGTCCCAACAGTGTTGTTCTCCTCGGAACTGCTCAGACTCTTATCAGAGGACCTAGGGGGGACTTTCACTCTGCATGCGCACTACTTGATTCCGGAAGCCAGCAAACGTCCATGACTACTTCTTTAGCAAAGAAAATCGGAGCTAAAATTTATCCATCAAAAATATCCATCTCCAGTCTCGCAGTCTCGCATTGCCTACGCAATTAGTCAAAGGATCCACATAGTGCGTTCTACACACCTATTTCGAGGATAAAGAATTTGAAGTAAGCCCGTTAGTCATAGATCAGATAACGCCAGAATTACCACATGTCACTCTACCCAATTCTATTACAGACAAGTTCATGGAGTTACCGCTAGCGGATCACCAGACAGAACGAATCCTGAAGATGCCAAGTGCGAGGAACTTTTCTGCAGGACACACACACGTGACTCAACAGGTCGCTTTACTGTTCGACAGCCCTTCAAGGAAGGAATCCTCATTGGAGACAATGAGACATTGCATACCGCCGTTTCTATGGGTTGGAAAGTCGTTTCAGAAAAGACCCCTTATTTCATTCTCAGTACGTTCGATTCATGCAGGAATATATCGATCTTCAACAAAATCTTCTTACTTGATACCACATCATGGGGTCTGGCAGGAAGGTCCTCATGGTGATATGAAACTAAGAGTTGTATTTGACGCAACATGCCCATCTTCAACGGAATACAGTTTCAATGACGCACTTGTTTCAGGGCCTAAGATGCAAGATTTGTGCAATGCGCTCATTCGCTTTCGCCAATTCGCCATACATGGTGAAAATGTATCGTCAGGTAAATGTGCACAAGGAAGATAGGAAGTTTCAGCACATACTGTGGCGGAACTCACCTGAAAAAAGGATACAAGATATGGAGTTAAACACGGTCACTTATGAACTTAAGCCCAGCGCATACCAGGCCCTAAGAGTAGTACGACAACTCGACAAGATCACGAGCTAGAGTATCCTATAGCAAGCCGGCGCATTCTAGAGAACAGCTATGTAGATGATCTGTGTACTGAAGCAGACGATTTAGGCGAAGCCAGAAAAATCCAGGAAGAAATACAGGCTTTGTTTGCCAAAGGAGGATTCACACTTAGCAAATGGGCTTCTACAGAGCCTTCTTTACTACCGGACTCTGCTGACCAAACAGAATGTATCTCCATTCAAGGCGATGATACTACTAAGATTCTTGGACTTCTTTGGACCTCTCCAACTGACTCACTTTCATACACAGTTAGAACTTCCGTATCCCCAGGAAATCCCCAGGATCCCAAAGGAATACGCCCAACTTAATCTATTTTTCGACGATCGGGGTATCCTCAGGGTGGGCGGAAGATTAGAAAACTCGTCGCTACAGCCTTCGACAAAGCATCCAATACTCCTACCTCGCGAGTCACATCTAGCCTAGTTGGTTGTCGACCATCTCCACCAAACCCACTTTCATGCGGGACCTTCATGGACATTGGCATTCTTAAGAGACAAATATTGGATCACCAGAGCAAGGAAATTCATTCAACGACGTATCCTTCGCTGCACAAACTGCCGACTTCTGAAAGCAAAGCCCTCAGCGCCTTTGATGTCTGCTCTTCCTCAAGAAAGATTTCAACAGTTTAGAGCTTTTATCCATGGATTATGCAGGATCATTTATGATAAAGGAGTCAAGGAGAAGAAATGCTTCTCTAGGTAAGGCATATCTATGCCTTTTTGTATAAAGCACTCCATTTGGAACTTGTGTCTTCCATGTCAACGAAAGCTTTTCTGAATGCCCTTGAACGCTTTATCGCAAGAAGAGGCGTTCCCAACACAATTTGGTCGGACCATGGCACAAATTTCGTCGGCGCTTCCAGATTCCTCAAGGATTTATACAAGTTTCAACGTGATATCGGAACGGAAGTCGCCAAAACCCTTTCTTCGCGCGGCGTTAGCTGGAGGAATGTACCACCACGTGCTCCTCACTTTGGAGGCCTCTGGGAGGCCGGAGTAAAGTCCGTCAAAGGGCTATTGGCGAATTGTTTGGGGAAACAGCCGATGACTTTTGAAGAACTGACGACGGCACTCGTGAAGATCGAATTTCTTCTAAACTCTCGACCAATGAGTCCTCTGAGTGAAGATCTTAACTATTTCAATTTCCTCACACCGAGACATTTTCTGATAGCAGCTCCTGTTGGTGCACTGCCAGACTCGGAGTCCAATGATGGGTTTACCAGTCCACATCTACCCACTTGGGATAAAATAAGGTATCAGATAAGGTCTATATGGGCAAGATGGCGGAAAGAATATCTGCACTCATTACAGACTCGAGCCAAGTGGACGAAGCGTCAACCCAGCATCAAGTCAGGAGACCTCGTTATTCTGCTGGAGCGAAGGTCTACATTGGGACAATGGCCGGTTGGAAGAGTAAAATCCACTTATTCTTGTCGAGACGGAATCACTCGCGTCGTCGAAGTGCTAACCCCGTCAGTCAAAACCCTGACTAGGGCAGTCACCTCTATAGTTCCGTTATTCTATCCTGAAGCGGAAGATCCTTCAGGTGCTTGATTTTTTTTTCTTCATAGTTTCATAGTACCTTTAAGGTAATTTTAAGATGCAATCTTTAATAATAATGTTTCATTATTATTCAAGGCACTAAACTTTACTCACCTTTACACTTTTATACACCTTTACATTATATATAAGTAATTTTTTTTTGTTTACAAGTGTTACGAGTTTATGGATTCTATTTTCTTTTCTGTATGTTGATAGTTTATGCATCCTACGCTCATTTGTCTTTATGCAAATCAGCAGAGACTAATTTAGGTGGGCGGCTTGTTCACGGCACGCCGTGAAATACATCTAGAAGGCTGGGGACAGGAAATTTCGGGTCGAGAACCTGGCAACCCCACGAAGAGTCCCTGAGTCGTTCGACACACATTATGATGATGATGATGTATTGTGAGTAAGCCCAGGGCTACCCAGACCGAAGAATGGAGATCAGGGGAGAAGAAGGCCGGATAAAGAAGGAAAATATGAACAATACAGACCTACCTTAAATATGTAATGTAATTTGAATTCTCATTTTTTTTTACCTTTGTCCGTGAATTACCTCAATAAAAAGAATTATGTTTCATTTCATACAGTCCATTTAACATCACTTTAAAACACAACCAGCGAACAGAACTAATGGTAATATCCCCATCTCAAAGGGAATACCTTACTTTGAACAACTTTTGATGATGATACTAATGATAAACTGGATCGTTTAATAATTGCGTGGCAAAAATAACTTCATGAAGGCATAGTGGTAAATAAGTATCTTCCTAATGTTACACATAAATATATTCCAATTTATTTTTTTTTACATCTACAGCCCATAAAAACTCAGTATGTGGTAGAGACAGTACTGTTTCATTAAAAACGGTTGTGCAGAAAGGGGATTTGTCCTAGATCACGTTCAACTATAGGATCTCCGGCTGATAAAAGATTAAATACAGTTTTGTCAAACATCAGGATTGGAATCCAGGACCTTTGGAAATTTCCACTCCCTTTCATTATTATAACTTGAAGGTTGAGAGAGCATTAGATAAAATCTGTGTTGTGCTTATTTATACACAATTAAATCAGCCTGTAGATATTTCGGAGAATGAAAATTGTGGGAATTTTCATAAATATTTAACCGTCTTACATTACCCTTTCATTATACGGATATGTTTAAGGCGATTTGAACATTACAAACAGGGAGTAAAACAACGAATTGAGCCTGAATGTAAAAAACATTAACAACAATAATTCACAAGTCGGGTAACAATTCACCCGAAGATCTTTAAAAATGTCTAAAATTTCGTGATACCATGAACCCCCTAGTTTCCTCTCTAACTTCGATAATGGCTGCCTCGTATATGGAGTACTGTCTGCTATCCATGAAGCGAGGGTGAAGAGACTAATGAATTTTGTCATTAGATTCATCTTCGGGGTCCCCAGGCACACCCACGTCCCCAGTTGGTTTATCGAGTTGAGGTGGATTTATCCAGTTTTCAGAAGGAAATACGTCCTAGGTGTCTACGTTTTCCCGATAATTTGAAAATAAAAAAAAATCTGTTCATCCTTCTTTCTGTATGCTTTCTCTAAGTATCAGATAGTGCGCATAGAAAAATACTAGTTATCTCTGCAGAAACAATACAATACATATTATATTATAATAAGAAACAATATAAAATACCTAAACTTGTAAAACTATTCTCTCAGAGAATTCACCCGAAATAATATTAATCAGCCTAGGGTTTATGAGTGGAATGTGGTCCGGATGGAGATCAGAAAAAAATCTCTTTAGTAAGGAGAACAGTTTATTATAAAACCAAGGTTTCGACCCACATTGCACATCTTTTTTCCCCCTTATGCCAATACCATTCATTAGATTAATTTTTATTACTCTGTTATTATAATAATTACTTTATTATTCAACTACTTTTTCGAATACCATTCATTTGAATAATTATTCTTTATTACTTATTCGATAATTCTTTATAACTATTCCCTCTGTTTTTATATTTACCTACAAATGTCCCCATTTCTATTATTATCTTCTTTTCTTCACCCATATCCATAGATGCCTATATATTTTTATTCCTTACTATGTATTATCTTTATTTGTATGTATCTTGTATATATAGTCCTGAAGAAGACCTGCAATGTGGGTCGAAACGCTGGCTTTACACAAACTGTTCTCTTTACTAAACAGAATTTTTCTGATCTCAACGTGAACCATTTCCTTCCTCTTCTCACTTAACTACTTCTTTTAAAAAATTTTTAGTCATAATTTTACAAAAATACTAATACTATGGTATCAATCGTATTTATAACATCATAAAGAGCTTCCATTTCCATTTACATCATAAAGAGTACAAAAATGACTTCATTTACTGATAAAGAGTACAAAATTGACTTCATTTACTGATAAAGAGTACAAAAATGACTGCATTTACTGATACTATCATGATTGATTAATAAATTTGAAGTATATTATTGGTTGTGTATTTGTTATTCACAATATTTTGCTGGTCGATTTAGACTTTAATTTGAATTTGAATTTTTCCCTGAAACTTGATCGATTTAGAAAATCTTAAATTTAAATACAAAGTAACCATGATATTTAATAATTGTCATTTTGTCATATGGTCCGATAAATAATTTATTTTCCATCGGATAGCATTATGCACTTGTTCATGAAACTTCATCCTCTATATACATTATTAAAATAATATAGGATGTTAACATGATTAGTGAATAAATTAGATTTAATTAAATATACTGTCTTATGTTTTACTTCATCACAATATATTTGCTTGGTTTATTAAGTTTCTTTTAGTGATATCTACACAAGGACTATAACTGCAACACTAATGGCTGAAATTATTTCATTGTAGAGATGCAAAACCAACTACGATAAATTTATGAGTTGTCAAGTAATCACCTAAACAAGTAGGAAATTGTTTAAGTCAAATTTATTTCGTTCTGTAGTATAATTATTTTATTCTATATTTTTTTCTGTATTTGCTTTAAAAGCTTAAAGAAAACATATTCTTAAGGAGAACCTAATCACGGAGGAATGTCGCCGGTCGAAAACTCACGAAGCTATACAGTATTGGCAGGAAGGACTACTTGATCAGGCATAATATTTAGCGAAGATATATCACCAAAGTATAGTCTCCTGCATACTTTGGTGATGTATGAGTGTGACTGTTGGGCAAGGATGATGCCGTACTATCCCAATAAGCCGGAAAAACTATTAGAAATTAATGCAATAAAAAGAGTAAATAACACAGGGTGATGCATAACCATAAGGATATTTTTTTTTTGATCCGTTAAGCAAAAAAAAATCCAGAACCATAGAGGTAGCAGTCCCAAGTGATACTAACCTAATGAACACCAGAGACAAAAAAATTAGGAAGTATCAGGAACGTGTGTTGAAATCACTTTATCATTTGGAAAACATGTTAATAACTACAATAGTAATTGTAAGATAATAATTATAATATGTAATAATTAAATTTCGTCGAATGGTCTCATATTGGAAAGCATAAGAGAGGGTACAGAAGAACTTGGACTAGATTCAGAAAAAAAATAAATTGGCACAAAAAGCAGTTCTGTCGGACACCAGCAAGTTGTGAGAACATTTTTAAATCAGTTAAATTTTTTACATTTCCGAAAAAAATAGAAAATATCAGCACCTGACAGAATAACTGAATCAATTATATAAGGTTGATAAACCAAAAGTTTTTTCCGTTAGTCATATCCACAAATGGACTGATTCCGGAAATGACTGTAAACAGCGCAAAAGAATCGGACCTAAATTGTAATATTCTGAAACAAATGCAGAAAGCAGTGTTTCTCGGAATTACGAGTATTTTGAAAAAAGTGATGAACATTTTTTTTTCTAGCCTCATCCTTGACTTATGTCCGGGTTGGTGCATTCTCCGGTAGAAGCCGAGAAAAAGAAAGATAATGAAATATATATATATATATATATATATATATATATATATATATATATATATATATATATTTAGCTTGGCGAAGTAATAATAATAATAATAATATACTTTTGGTAATGTAGCAAACTTAAAGAAATTAATGGAATGAAAATTACATAACAGATTTCTTATTTTTTTAGTAAATAAATCTTTTCAATTCCTTTCTTAAATTTTTATCAGCGGATTCTACGAAATCATGGGATGGTTGTTTAATGTGCATTCCCCCTCTGAAATTTCTAAAAGGCTCATATCACATAGGCAAAGGATTTTCCACAGTGCGGTCCCCTGGTATAGTTTTATTGCAACCTACGGTTCCCATAACTAACTCTGAAAAGCTCTCTCCCCTTTAATAAACGTTTGGAGCTCAAAGTTCCCAACAAAATCCGAACCCTTTGATAGATAAAGCTCCCAACTGGCCTCTAAGCACCATCAATTTAGAAATGTTTTATAAGTAAGCTTCATTATCCTAAAAAATTTCAAAGGAACATATTTGAAAAACACATCCCTTTTAAAAACCAAAGGCGTTATAATTCAAATAAAAACTCTTATAATTTATAGATGCCCAGTGGAAAAATTTGCATGTTGGAAATTAATATACACTTTTCACTTTCCTCTTTACGAAACAGTAAAAACAGTCAAATACGCATATTTTTATGTTTTTTCAGGTTCTTGAAATCAAGTCTAGCAATGCATAAACTGTTTGGAAGAAAAATGTTGGAACATTGCTGATTTATTGAGCGATTTAGTCATTATATTAGACTTTAAATGCTAAAGATGTAAATATTATGTTTAAATTACAGTGTTATTTAATTAAATTCACTAAAACCCAGTTTTTTGTTTACTGATAAGACATGGAAATAAGAACAATAAAGTCTTGAAACTCCAGCAAAGGTAATACATGAGTAGTAGTAACACTGAGCCTGAAGAATTTGAAAAACAATATATTACATAATTTAAAAGTCACCATGTACAGAGCAGATATATAGTTTATGACTGTTTACATATTATTATTATTAGTAATAAGTTATTGAAGGTCATTAATGGACTTACCTTAATGTAAAGCTCCTAAGCTTCTTAAAAAATTCTGATTTTTAAAAGAATCAATAGAATATAACGGAGCAAAAGATCGTTTATTAGTATTGATAATCCCATGGGCCGAATGCAAGAACTATATATCAAAATGATAAAGACCATGATAATTGATAGTTATCACTTATAAAAAGGAATTTAAATTAAACTTTGATAATTGCAATCAAGATATATATATAAAAATGCTTATTAATGATCTAAAAAAATAGGATAATGGGATTTAGAGAAATAAGCTATAGAATAGCTGTGTTAAGGTTACAAATAAACTCCAGTAAATGTCTATGTTCAATCACAAGCCCCTACGATGAATGATTCAACAAAAGCAAAAGAAAAATTCGTTAAATTAGAAGGCGAACACCAAGTTATGGGAGATTGGAGATTCGGCAGAAGCAAGGCCTGTGAGAAGTGTAAAAGATGAGCATATGAGCACTGGTGACAGAGGACAAGGACATGCTGGAGGCTTGGAGGAAATACTTGCAAGAAAAATCCAGAATGGAAGAAAGGCGGCGGAATTTTTGAGATTGCCGTAGAAGAGGTAGAATTACTGAACCAGAAGTCCCCGACATAGATGACAGCATAGTGCCCATTTTATTTTTTAAATATTGAAAAAGTAACTTATATAAAAGAGTAAAAATGACTTTAGCGTGGTCGAATACAGGCCTTATGATATTGCAGGGCTCTTGTTTGATGTATCCGGGAGAGAGTTGCCGGCTCTGCCCTAATCCTCACCTCAAGGGATCCTTACGTGATAGGAAAACCTGTCACCGTCCCTTGGAAAATAGTAGCCCTGTAGACCTTCCATCCATCCGCCCTCGGAAAATACAGCACGTTTTTCCATACCTTCCGCTACGCCACTTTCACAATCTCTCGGCAAAGACACCTCAGGACAACCATATCATTCCCATATTCTTACATCGGAAACATTCGTAACAGATTGGCAACACCCTTATTTAAACATAATGAAGAAGTTTATGAATCTCCAACTCTCACCGTGTGAAAACCATAGGTTTACAGTTACGGTTCTTTCCATCCGTTTTATCAGGGGGACAATTTGTTATGTTGGTTTTCGTATATGAAATCAATGTAGTGTATGAGTGTGGCGTTAAAAATTAAGGATAGATATAAAATGGTATCCGCAGGTCGTCGCTTCGAGCTGAATCACAAAAAGTTTTAACTTTTCACCCGTTTCCGTTTTAATACGTTCCAAAAATATAAGTTGTCATGAGATGTAGTATATAGAATAGAATGTAAATATGAAAAAAAAAATTGTATATTTTGGTAACCATTTCCTCTAGAAATTAACGTTCCAACAAACTTTATCATGTTTGAGTGGAAAAGAATTGACTGGAAAATTCAATCCATCATTAAACACTTCGAAATGTTAGTTGAAACTTTTGTTTCCTGATGAAATGATTATTATTCCTTATTATCATTCGGAGTATTAGGAGGTGTGTCGACTTTACGCCTTCTATTAGGTTTAGGTTTACTTGGGCTATTTCTCGTAGTTGATTCTAGGGATCGACTTCTCTTTGTATTTCCTTTTTTATCTGATTTGCTGGATAATACTTAATGGTAAAACTTCATTTTGGAATATTATGTCACTGGAGCAGATAGTATTAAAGAAAAAAAAAAGGTAGGACAGAGAGGAAAGGGAACTAAATAAAAATAAAGAGTTCGAATGAGATCTGATCTGAATACGGCACAGATCAGCCTCATTCGGTTCCAGAGGCAGCACTGATAGCTGATAGGGTCAGTCTTACCTTATACTGAGTGGGGATGAACCTGCCGCGACTAGCCTCTTAAATCACTTAATTTTATAATTAATATAGTCACGTTATAAGTCCGTAATTAGCTACGAAACTTCACATTTTACTTCACTGGTACACAGACTATGACTATGTAAAAAGCCGTGAATGTACGATAAAAGTTAATGGGTATAAAAAAAAGTATCACAGAGACGTTGTTGCTCACTCCAGCGCGTGCTGTGAACTCGCCTTGGAAGTTAACGAGAAAAAGAGCGTTTACATACAAACATCAAAAGCTGGTCAAATGAAATACAAATGGGGAACCGGCGCTTCACGCGTTGTGATGAATACGTGTACTTAGGAAACCTAGTTAACAGAGTAACGCGAACAGAGTAGAAAAGGATATTAAGCATCGGAAAGTAGATGACTGTTCGGTATACGGAAACTATTTTTCTGTAAATAGCTGTCCAGAAAGCCAAAATGCCTCATATATAAAACGATAGTGAGACCAATTGTGACTTATGGATGTGATATCTGATCCCTGACAAAAGATAGAAAACGGATCCTTTAAGTATGAGAAAGAAAAGTCCTACGTAAAATTTTTGTATCTTTTAGAATGGAGGACAGTGTAGAATCGGGCCCATCAAAGAATTAATGGACCTACACGATGAGTCCGAGTGAATGTCATCCAGCACAAGAGATTGTGATTCACCAATACCAATTTTCGTACGGAGCATAAAAAACTTTAGGCTTCTCTGCACACAATTGAATAAGGCAGTAGGCACCGGAAAATACTATTGCACTAGCAGGACCAGCGATACAAAGATCCAGTCAGACACGCCCGAGACATACCGAAATATAGTCAAGTACCTAACGGAGATCAAGGCAGATTAACATACATACCAACTAAAGGAGGAGAGATCCATCAGAGTGGTAGTCAGAAAATTGCACCCAACCACCCCTGCTGACGTCATAGAGGAGGAGCTCACCGCCATGGGCTTCAAAGTTAGACAAATTACAAATGTCTACAAGAAGAATCCTGTACATCCCGAGACAGGCAACAAAATTCCATTGCCTCTCTTCTTCATAGATTGAGAACCAGCACCCGGAGTAGAAAAAATCTATGATGTAAGTAGACTATACTATACCCAGGTTCAAATCGAAAAACCATACCCAAAGAAAGACATCGTGCAATGCCATAACTGCCAGGCATACGGGCACACTAGGCACTACTGCCATCATACCCCAAGATGCGTCAAATGCGGAGAACCGCATAAAACTGAAGAATGCGTCAAGCCGACAGAAACACCAGTTGTCTGCGCACTATGTCTTCAAGGGCATCCAGCAAATTATAAAGGTTGCCAAACCTACAAGAATATAAAATCTCAAGTTCTGGCAGCATGTCGGCCCAGCGACGAAGTGAGGACCTCAAGAGGACAGCCTTCTAAAATTGTAGATGGAGCTGTTTCCTACGCCGAAATGTCAGGTGGTCAACAAACAAACAGTCTCGGGGCCACGCTACAACCCGAACCCCCCAAATCCCTCTCTAAACCACAAATCAATTCTCTACAACCAATAAACCAGCCCCAACAACTAGTATATCCCATGAATCAAAATCCAAATACCCCGCATCAAATCCCTCATATCCCCCCTCGTTCAAATGCTACTGATCTCACAACACTACTCACATCATTCCTCTCCGAGTTCAAATCCATGGTCACACCACTAATATCTCTCCTAACAAATCTTGTTTCCCATCTCTTTCCTGCCCAACAAAATCCTTAAATGACATCCACCTTATCCATTCTCCTTTGGAATGCGAATGGTATTCGAAGCCACACTGACAAACTAACATCCTTACTGTATGATAAAGAAATTGATGTAGCCTTAATTACAGAAACTCGACTGACCAGTAAACGGAAGCTCAACATAACACAGTGCCAAACCTACCGGACCGACCATCCTGATGGAAAAGCTCAAGATGGTACGGCTGTCATTGTCCATCAATCCCTCTCCCAACACTCATTTCCACTCCAATCAAACGATATCCTTCAGGCTACAGCTGTTACAATCAAAACTATACTGCCTTCCTAATAAATCCATTTCTCATTCCCAATTCAGCTCTCTCCTAAACTCCTTAGGGATTCATTTCCTTTTAGGTGTAGACTTTAATACGAAACACCAACAATGGGGCTCAAGAACTACTAATACCCGAGGTCGCATCCTCCTCTCTGCACTTAACACCCATAATTCCAGTTTTATTTCTTCAGGCACCCCTACATATTGGCCCACTGACCCAAACCGAAATCCTGATCTCCTTGACTTTTTCATCCATGCTGGCTTATCCATCCATGCTGCTCCCCTAAACTACTCCATAGAACGCCTTGATAGCCTGTCCTCAGATCACAGTCCTTTGATCCTTACCCTTTCTATAGTCCCAATATCCAAACTTCCTCCACCATCATTTATTAGGGGACCAGTTGACTGGAACCTATTTCACCAGCTTGTATCCGACACCATTGACCTCAGAGTTTCCCTAAAAACATCTCAGGAGTTGGATGATGCCGTCAATTCCTTTTCAAATTTGATCCAGCAAGCAGTTTGGACTGCATCTTCACCCCGTCCTTCCTTCAAAATCCGTAAGAAAAATTCAGAACCGCAAGATCTTAAAGATCGTATCCTTTTCAAACGCCGTTACCGATCCCTTTGGCAAAGAACCAGGCATCCTCACGATCGGAGACGGTATAACTACTTCACCAAATTAGTAAAAAAGAACCTGACAACCTATAGATCCGAATCCTACAAATGTTACCTTTCCACACTATCTGCTTCAGATAATTCCCTTTGGAATGCCACCAAAAAAATCCTCAAATATCACTTCCTTGAAAGAAACCTTCCTTGCAACGTTCGCAGACGACACAGCCATCCTATCATCTCATCCGGATCCCGAAATGGCTTCCTCGAACCTCCAAAGGCACCTTACACTCATTGAAATTTGGTGTAACCAATGGTGGATCAAAGTCAACGAGAAAAAATGCAAACACGTGACTTTTACCCTTCGCCGGGGAGCATGTCCTTCTGTCCAATTCAATGAAACCGTCCTAACCATTTCCGACACAGTACGATACCTTGGCTTTCTCCTAGACAAAAGATTTACATGGAATCCTCATACCAGACTCAAAAGGCAAGAACTTAACAGACGATTTAACCAACTATACATATTACTATGTAGGACCACCCATCTTTCAATAGACAATAAACTACTAATATACAAGACCATCATCAAACCTATTTGCAGTTAGCTATAGGATTCCAAGGAGACAGGTAGTGTGTTTGGTTACGCTCCAGAGGATTAAGAAGCTAGTTTCAATAGATAAGGTAGTTTTACTTTTTTTTTGTTTATTGCTGTCGCTCTCGGTTTTCGTTGTTTTATTAACTTTTTGGGCTTTGTTATTTATTTTATTTATTATATTTTATTTCAACTCTGAAACTTGAAATGGTCGAGCCTTTTTTTAGCGCAAACAAAAGAAGAAAAAGAGGTCGAATGAAAACTCCGCCCGACCCAATACGTATTAATAATGAAATTGAAGAAAATGCGCCTTCCTTTATTTTAATTAATAGAGAAGGAGAAGAAGGATTTCAAAAAGTATCACCCTTTCTAATTAATAAATTCATAACAGGATTAATCGGAGAGGTAAAAATTATTAAAAAATTAAGAGATGGAACGTTACTCATAGAAGCAATAAATAGCAAACAAAGTAAAAAATTACTCGAATGTAAATCATTTGCTAACCAATTCAGTGTTTCAGTGAAACCTCATTCCACTTTAAACTATAGTAAGGGGGTCATTAGATGCTATGATTTACAATTTGTAGATAAAGAAGAAATTATATCAGAACTCAATGGAAAAATTAATGATATCCAAAGAATAAAAATCAAATCAAACGGTAATGAGATTTTAACCTTCTTACTCTTATATTTTAACCTTCCCCACACCGTTTCCACCGGAAACAATCCAAATAGGTTATCAAAATATTAAAGTTCAAAACTATGTACCCAACCCAATTAGATGCTATAAATGCCTTAAATTTTCTCACCCTACGCTTAAATATACTAGTCCTAAAACTATGTGTTCACAATGTGGTGACAAAAAACACACAGATGGAAAATGTATGAAAATCCCCAAATGTATTAATTGCGGCGGAGAACATAATAGCCTTCACCGCAAATGCCCCCTATACATAATGAATAAGAAAATAAAAGAAATTCAGTTTACAAAAAAAGTACCTCATAATGAGGCAAGAAATATTTATAAACAAGAAAACCCACAAACTCTGAATCAATTTCATTCCGAAATAGTAAAATCGAAACAAACAGTCAAAACCCAGGAAACAGCAACCCAAACCGATTTCGTTTTTAATTTCAAAGCCCAAGATGACTTTTTATTTCAAAAACCAAAAATCCAACCCTCCCTAACCAATTAATCAGAATCAGGTTAAGCCGAAGCGCACGATGGTGACAAGATCTGCCACTACGAACGCTACGGTTAATCCCCCACTCTTGCCACCCCCCACTCCTCTGCCTCTTCCTCACCTCCAACCACCCCTCCCCCTTCCCCCCCAGCTCCCATCTCCTTCATCCTCAGAAACTAAATCTTCTGCGATTTCAGACGTTATACCTCCAAAGACATCTGACGTCGAAATCGTAGAAGTGGATCCCCCAGACACAAATGACGGATTTATCGAAGTGTCTTACAATAAAAAAGGGAAAATTAAAAAAGACTCTACTAGTAAAACATTAATGTACAAAAACAAAATAAATAACATGATTTACTATCTGTCCATATTATCTTATTTTTTACTTAATATAATTCCCTCCCTTAATGAATACAGGTCTGTATTATTATTCATGTATATTTATATATTTGCATGTTTATTTATGTTTTTAATGATGAATAAATTTAGTGCACCTCTAGATCCTGTTAAAAGATGTAATTTAGGGCTCCAACAATTCAATATCCTTTACCTCCCACTACACCATTCCCTAAATGACTGTTTTACAATGGAACTGTAACGGATTGATATACACTTTAATGATTTAAAAATATTATTACAAGATGAGAGCCCGTTATGTATCTGCATACAGGAAACATACCTCAAAGCTAGGGACATAATTACTATTAAAAACTTTAACATATACAGGACCGATGGCCCCGATGAGCATGGCTCTAGAGGAGTGCTCATTGCCGTCATTAACTCCATATACTCTAAAGAAATAGGAATAGACTCACCATTACAAGTTACAGCAATAACTATACACATTCACAATTTGCAATATCTATTTACCTCAAGACCCACTTATACATACATCAGACATACTCCATATTTACAACCAATTACCACAACCGGTCCTCTTTGTCGGAGATATGAACGGACACAGCCCTATGTCGGGTTCGGCAGACTTAAATTCCCGAGGAAGAGTTATAGAAAACTTTATTGAAATATCAAATCTCTTACTTCTTAATACGGGTGAATCAACTTATTTAAGTCACACATTCGGCAGTTACTCATCTATAGACCTTGCTATGTGCAACCCCTCACTGTTTAATCTCATTAACTGGACAGTACTCCCGGAACTTTATGGAAGCGACAATTTTCTAATCCGCCTTAAATTTGAAAATATAAATCCACACACTAATCGGAAACCACGATGGGTTATTGATAAAGCTGACTGGCCACTCTTTTCTTCTCTCGTTAAACCTCCCGAAACAGCCCCATCTGAAATAAACATCGAAAAAGGTTGCCAACTCGTCACAGAAACGATAATACAAGCAGCCAAATCATCAATTCCTCAAACTAAAGGTACCTCTAAAAGACCATCCGTGCCTTGGTTTAATGAGCAATGCAGAATAGCTATCCGCAACCATCGTAGAGCCCTTAAAAAATTACAAAAAAAATCCAAACCAGCCAAACCTAATCGAGTATAAAAAACAAAGGGCCCTCTGCCGACAAACCATAAACAACATAAAATCTCAATCCTGGAAACAATATGTTGAAACTATAAATACTTCCACCCCTACAAGCCTGGTCTGGGACAAAATAAGAAAAATTTATAAAAACCACTCGGCCATACGATACACTTTATCCCACGATGGAAAACTTACAGATGACCCCGAAATAGTTTCTGAGATATTTGCCGAATATTACTCTGAAATATTTAATACTCCCACAACTCATCTGTGCTCTCAAGCAACATATCACGAAGAAGAAGCAGTATGCGATAAATCCGGTACATTCATAAAAGAATATAACTGCCCGTTCTCCATATGGGAACTTCAATCCACTTTAAAACAAGTAAAAGGATCCTCACCAGGCCTAGACGGTATTCATTATGCGATGACCAAACACCTACCGCAAGATAGTCTGACTTGGCTTCTCAAATTTTATAATCACATATGGAAAATGGGAGAATTTCCTAAGACCTGGCTACATTCAGAAGTAGTTCCAATCCTGAAATTGGGAAAGGATAAACGCCAACCATACAACTACCGCCCTATCTTCCTGACTAGCTGCTTAAGTAAAATAATGGAAAGTATGGTCAATAAACGACTAATGTGGACTCTGGAGAAAAACCACATCTTCCAGAATTTCCAGTGTGGTTTCCGCAAGGGAAGATCGACGATTGACCATCTCGTTCAGCTTGAGGCGGAGATTCAATATACCTTTATTCAGAATCAACAGGCAATAGCAATATTTTTCGATATGTTCAAAGCTTTTGACCAGACCAATAGACACACCATCCTACAAAAACTGAAAACCATCGGCTTCACCGGCAATATCTTAATGTTTATAAATCGATTTCTGTCACACCGGACATACAGGGTTCGGATGGGAAACTTCCTATCAGAGAACTACGAGCAGAAAAATGGAATACCACAAGGCTGTGTGCTTAGCACAACTCTCTTTGCCCTAGCAATCAATGATTTAGGAAGAAGCTTGCCCAGAGGGATAAGAGTGATGTTGTACGTAGACGACCTGGCCATTGTATATCGTTCAAATGACACCGATGATATAAAAAGAAAACTTCAAGAAGCACTAAACCGACTGAGTGATTGGCCCCGAACTTCTGGCCTCGAATTTTCTGCCGAAAAAACCAAATGCTTACACTTCAACCGAAGAAGACGAACCCCTACATTACCGGAGCTTACCTTAAGAGAAACTCCATTACCATATGCTGAAAACCACCGCTTTCTAGGACTTATATTCGACAGGAAATTGTCTTGGAGCTGTCACATTAACGTTATCAAAGAAAAATGCCTCCGTAAAATGAAAATTTTAAAAGTCCTTGGTAAAACAACATGGGGAGCTGACAGATGTACAATGTTGAAAATTTACAAGACCGTCATCGGTTCCAAGCTGGACTATGGGAGCTTCGTATACGGCTCGGCCCGTTTTTCATATCTCTCGAAGCTTGACACAGTTCACAAACCGGGATCCGACTGGCTACAGGTGCCTTCAAGACCAGCCCCATTAGCCTGTGCGCTGAATCCGGTTTACCACCCTTAACATTCCGAAGACAAATTCTAGCAGTAAATTACCTTTCTCGAATATACTTACAGCCTTTGCATCCAACATATAAATACTTATTCCAACCCAAACACTCCAGTAAATTTCAGCAAAAACCAAATGCCACTCTACCCATGGCAGAAAGATTTTCGTTTATAGTAAATGAACTAAAAACCATTCCTATATATATATACCAGAATCCAACACACCACCTTGGACCTATCAATCCCCCATGATATATCTAGACCTCTCCAAATTCCATAAAAATAATACCATTCCATCCGAATATCACGAGAAATTCAAAAAATTACTCCGATCCATACCGCAGCACATGACGATTTACACTGATGGCTCCAAGTCGGAAACAGCAACAGCATCCGCCTTTATCACCCCAACCTCAACACACAAAACAAAATTATATCACCTTTGCAGCATTTACACAGCAGAATTGAACACCATAGCAAGTGCTATATATTTCTCAATGTCAAACACAGACAAAAACATAAAAGACATCGCAATCGTATCAGATTCTATTAGCGCACTTCATGGTCTAAATAACATGTACTCCAGTCATTCTATTATAATGCGAATCCATGAATATCTAAAAATGCTAGCGGGAATAGGTATGTCAGTCCACTTCATCTGGGCCCCTGGGCATGTGGGCATTACCGGGAATGAAATGGCCGACAAAGCTGCCGGTGAGGCGTAATCCCTCCCAGGGAGGGGAACTACTATCCTGACGACCTTAGAACTTGCCCTACCATTGAAGGAAACTGTCAAAGCGCGATGGAAATCGATGTGGGAAGAGAGTCCACCGAGCAAATTAAAGAGTATAAAATGAACGGTGAAGCCGTGGACAACCTCAAACCGCAACAAGCGCCGAGAAGAAGTAGCGATTACCCGACTGAGAATTGGACATAGCCGTCTAACCCATGTCCACCTTATAACACAGGAAACACCTCCACAATGCCAAACCTGCCAAACCAACCTTACTATCAAACACATATTCGAAGAATGCCACCGTCATCGGTCAATATTGCAAAAGCTTAACATGCCTTCGGAACTACCGAAGGCGCTGGGAGACGACCAAGACATGATAAATAAGGTAATTCAATTTCTCTTAAGAAGTAAACTACTTCCCCACATCTAATTTCTACATTTGTTTAACTTTATAACTTTACTTAATTGGTTCGATTGCCAATGTGTTTTCTTTTGATTACTAGTGAGTGATAGTATAGTGATAGTAGCGCTGAGGGAGACGCCATCGGCGCGGCCCACTGGGTGCCGGGGGGGGGGGGGTGTGGTCGGGGCTCCTGGGGGCTTGTGCCGGGGATTCGGGGACGTCTCCGTTTTCATAGAGGAGTTTAGCTCCGAGGACTTGGGAGGATTTGGACTTTTCCATGTACAATGATTGTAAACATTAGTGGGTTGCACTAATGTAATGAAGTTAAGTGGCCAACATGGTTTTTATCCACATCCTCCGATAAAGCCTCGTGTCAAATAGAAGCCGCCATCTGACAAATGGGACCGGGGCGCCCCCTTTGCTCCGGCTGGCCCCCATCGGCCTGGGTGCCGCTCTCGTCGGGGCCCTGCGGGATTCGTGTCGGTGGTCTCCCCAAAGCAGACAAATATAAAAACCAACGGGCGTTGATGACCATAGCTGTTTTTCGCCCCTAAACAACATCAAACAAACAAACATCAAACCTTTTTGGACCTATGGACTGGGACTGTGGGGGACCGCGAAAAAATCGAATATCAGACGCATTCAATCCTTTCAATCCAAAGTCCTGAGAACTATTGTCAATGCTCCTTATTATGTCTTCAACAAAACCCTCCATAATGATCTCAACATTCCTTTCGTCCTCGATCTCATCCCTACTAAATTTTCAAACTTTCACCAAAACCTTGCCTGTCATCCCAACCCCCTGGCTCAGTCATTATCCAGTTCCACACATCCATATAACCCACCCCGCCGCCTAAACCGGCAATGGCCTCGAGACCTGATATAATAATGTTATTTGGAGTACTGGCACTGGCCAGATTCTCCACTCACTACCTGTGTTGTTGTGAAGCGCCCTTAACCAGCTTCCATTGGCGTGTAACACCACAAACGTAACCTGACCTGTCACTGGGGAAGGTTACACCCGGCACAGTCAGTGTTGCCAGTGATTAAACAATTAATTTACTAGCAATATTTTTTAGCAACACTGACATAACCATGGACATGTAACCTGCCGAGGGTTGGTGAACAAAAAACGTGGTGTGTAAACAAGTGACTGGGCTTTGAAAGACTATTATTCAGCGTCTAATGAGTACTTTATTCAGGTATAATTATTTCCTTTGATTAAATCATTTTCTTTTTGTAACCTGCAGTGCAGTGATAATTTATTATTTCACATACAAGAGTTTTTATTTTTCTAAATATAGACTTTTATTTTTTTTTCAAATTTGTTTTAATTATTCGCCCCTTCAAAGGCGTTTAATGCCAGTGACGCGGACTCCTGCTTTGCCCTCATTCATGAGGAAGAAGCTCAGTTCGGGGACCCCCGGCAAATTTTAAATAGAGTATGAATGTGTACAGTATATTTCTTTTATGTTTTATTTATTATTATTATATTTTTTTATTATATATATATATATATATATATATATATATATATTTTACTTTATTTTTGCATATATTTTTTCGCTTGTATATATTTATTTATACATTTATTTCGTTTATATCATTGATTTTGTATGGAATGATTGTAAGCTACATAGCACCATTACTTATTGCCCACAAGAGGCAGATTGTAATGCTTCAATAAAGTGTTTTCTTCTCTCTCTTGGAGAGCAAACGTCTCACTCGCTTGGCATTATAAAAAAAAAAAAAAAACTTCCAAGGCGAGATCTCTAACTTCCCACAGAAATTGGGTGGAATTTTACATTGGAAGTGTGTACTGTTCGTGCTGTGATGAGCACACCATCTGCATATGCTAGATGTGTTGACGGTTGTAATTGTGCCTGCACCATTTTTTTTTTTCCTTTCGGCTGTATCTAAGACTAGATTGACAGATATGGTTGATAGTGGATCTCCTTGCCTAAGTCCTTTTCAATATTTGAATTTACGTGAGGATCTTGCATTTATCATTACGCTACTGTGTGTATTTGCCAGAATCATCCGCTCATATATTTTTTTCCTTTTTTACCGAACCATATGCCTGTCGGAAGTCCACGAACAGATGGTGAAGACTAGCATAGATATAGGCACACACATCTATATAAATAAATATATATATGTAAAATTGCTTATGGGTGCGTGGGCTATGTAGGAGTAATATCTAATGTAATCTATTGTGTTATCTACACCTAATAGTGAAGTACAAGGTTCTAAAGAAACATCATTAATTCAGTTTATGTTTTTTTTAATTTGTATTTTTGTATTAAGTTTTGCTGTTTGTTATAGACTTTTTGTTTTGTTTAATGAATTTTCAGACATTAGGATCTTTAAACTCAGATTACTTCTAATATACTAGAATGAGATATAGAATATAGAATTACATATACATATATGGGCAATAGTAACCACGAGTGAATCAATATCCCAAGCCTACATCATTTGTACGGCATTATTATCTATAAGAGTAATTATTTGAATATAGATGAGACACCTCATGTAATTCAGAAGATTATATAATTACCCTCGTAGACGTAGGGTATTAATGTTATCCATAGATTAGTGTTAGTTCGGTGATCTAGAACCTTCTGCGTTAAAACAAATAGTATTCTTTTATTTTATTCTTTTATATCAAACGAAAATAAGTGCATGACTTTGATTCAATCCTCGAAAATTATAGGGGCCTGAGTTTCTTTTGGACCCTCAGTTTTGAACAAGTCTGCGAAATTCTCTACAAGGGATCTGAAATACTATTCAACAATGAAACCTCAGTAGATACCAGGAAGATATTTTCTTTCAACCGCTGCTATTACGGTCTCTGGAAGCATCATTCAAATAATCTTGTGAGCAGATTGACGAAAGGTATCATTGTTTCACCTGTACTTCTTTGGCTTCGAAACATGGCATACACAAGAGCTTTGGCCCAACCCCTTCCTTATATTTGAAAGTATTGCCCTGAAATTTATGGGGATGTGTGAGAAAACGAATGTAGGAAGAGAAGCGATCGGGGTGAGTTGTACGATTTATATGATCCGGATATCCCCCGTTTCATCAGGCTTGAAAGGCTCGGATGAGCAGAACATCTCGCCAAAATGGCTGACGATTTACTTCCAATGAAGGATCTGACCGATCGTTAGTCAACGTATTGATGAGAAAGGACAGAGCTGCAATAGTCGGATTTTGTAGACAGTATTTTGCTGGGAAGTATTTTAAGTGCTGTTGGGGAATCCCTTATTTTTTTTTAAGCTCTTGTTACATATTTTATATACTATAAATGAATAATACATGCTTATTTATATGTGCGAAATTGATAAATGATTCCGATCTAAATAATCTATCAGTACATAGTAGAGACTGCACTTGTTCAATCTAAAACATCCGTCTAACTTACTCCTTGCTTCTTGCTCTACCTCTTTGTTATAGAAGTGGAGCCATCTATAATACCTAGGCATACAACTAGGCACAGAATGGCCTACATATATCAGTAGTAGTAGAAGAAGATGAGAACAGCTAGGACTAGGACCATGTGCTCCACACGTCACATTACTATTGAGTAGAAAACAGAGGGTACCCACTTTTATAGAGGCTGGGTGAGCCCCAGCAGGGTCCTAGCTCCAATAGGATCCATTTCCAGTCGCTTACAGATTAAATAAAAGTCTGCCAGCAAGCGGAATTTGAACCCAGGACCTTCGGGCATAGCAAATCAGAGCTCTACCACTGGGTCACTCCGCTCCCTCATACTATGCGTTGTGAGTAAAAAACTGAAAATAACTAAACAGCGCTTTGAATTCATATGCAGTGTGGGCTATTCTCCTTAAAAAAAATATTTCCATTGTTTCATACGATGCAAACACTAAACACTGTTATCAAAATTAACGTAATTACGAGTGTTAAAATAAGTAATACACATAATAAAGTAATAAAGCATCTTAATTTTATAAAGAATTCATAATTTTCTAATTAAAAAAAACTCAAACTAGTTAAAAAATGTCATAATAATTTTTATAATAACTAGTGGGGTATAATTTTTTTATTTATAATTGCATTATTGGCGTTCTTCTTCAGTCAAATTCAATTTTAAATACTTTACTATAAAAAACAATCACCAACAAAAACGCAGAGAATCCTTTGCAGCCATCAATACAACTCTCAATGCAACATCCACACTTGTAACCTCCCATAATTCAACAATAGCTCAGCCAATCAAAATTCGGATTCACAAGATTTTTCTGACCCTGAGCCACCACCTGTATATGTTACCAAAATTGACAGTTTTCTGTCTTGTCTGTCTTCAATGAAATCACCAATTTAATTGGGTGCTACTCACGCGTTAACGATATCAAAATCAATACTAATAGCAAAGACTATAAAAATAAAATTGATTAATCATCTTACTGCTAATAACTATGATTTTCATTGTTATCAGCTAAGAGAAGATAAAGCATACCGTGTGGTCTTAAGAGGTCTTCACTCAAGCACCCCCACAGCTGCCATCAAAAAAGGTCTTGAAGAAAAGGGCCACCGGCCAAGGGAAACATATCCTGTGTTCTACACCCAACAGAAAAATACCCGCTACCACTATTTTTTGTATACTTAGAACCAGCTCTGAATAACGCTGGCGTATTTCAGATCTCAAGGCTAGTATACTCGACGGTAAGATTTGAGCAGCCCGGACGAAAACTACTAACAGTGCAATGCACAAAATGTTAAAATCTAGGACACACAAAGGCTTACTGCAATCACCAGACCAGATGCGTCAAATGTGCCGGCCCACACTCATCTGAGCCATGCCCGAAACCTAAAGAGGAGCCTGCAAAATGTGCAATCTGTGGTGAAGACCATCCTGCTGGCTACAGGGAAGAGGTCGCACAATACTGCATACAAAATACCTGAAAAGAGGACCTTAAATGTTGTTCCTGAACCTGACAATTTATCACACTTCTCAGAACTGCCACATACATCTATCAGCCAGCAGCATCCCACTACTTCAACGATCGCCGATTTACAGGAAGACATAAAGCCGCCTTCTCAAGCCTACACCAAGATTCTACAGCAGACGCGACAACAGACGCCTCAGAACATCCAATCTAAACCCCTAAACTCTCAATCCAAGCCACAGTCCCAACCTCCACGACATCCTATTCCTCCTCACCACTTCCTCCTCAATCCACAATCCTCTTAGCTGTCTGAAGAGAAGATGGCCACGGGATCTTCTATTATAAAAATGTTATTAGGGTGCTGCCAGTGGGTAGTGCCTCTACATGTCCTGCCATGTATTTATTTATTCATATAGCCATTGTACTAGATGTATATATTACAGCTGTACAATTCATTTAAATTGATTATGTAAGATTTTACTGCGTAATTTTGTACATTTTGTTACATGAGTTTTAAATTGAGTTTTTAAATCTTTTACTCTGCATATTTTTATCTTTTTTAAGGTATGGTTATTTCCTGCACAATAATTTAACACTTATAACATATCTCAGTACTGTATTGTTTTTCTTGATCGGGGCTTTGTAATAAACTACCCGCTCAGTACTGCAGTCTTATTAATTTATTACATGTCAGAAACTTTTTTTATATAATAGACAGATATATTAATAATACGTACTTATAAAACGCTTACATATTTATTATTTTTTCAGTACAACGTTTCAGGTTTATTTAGTTTTGAACCGAACAAAGTAAATTATTTCTAGAAATAATTTATGTAAAAAAAACATTTAAAATTATTTAAATTTTAAGACTGATGTTGAAGAAGCCTATCACGGATAAGATTAACATTTAAACAATTATCAATATTTTACTAAGATAATAATAAGTATGTAGGTTAGTATCATGTTTAAGAAGGAGTTTGAATTGACTAATTATATTTGTTTTTAATAGTAAAATAGATTTTATAATCGGTGTCTATGTCACCAATCATAAACATAGACAAGTCAGAAAGCTTGGCATACTTAACAGTAAACGTTGCTATGATTTGAAAAAATAAAGATAAAAATTATAAATGGGTTTTTATCTGCGAAATAAAAATAAACAAAAAATTAAGTTTAAAACACAAATACCACTTTCAGTGAATGCAATTTTCAGTAATATTTGTTAACCATTGTGTAGAATTTTGATAAAGATGATCATGTTTGAAGGTATTAAATTAATCATGAAATCAGTCGAAGTAATGTTTTTTTAATACTTAAACAAATAGTCGAGAAAATTCTTTATACGCGTTGTTTCATACTAATTCAGTCTCGTGCAGGACATCTTTAGTGGAGCTACGTGCTTCGACTGCTACAAAGCATATACTGTTCAATACAGAAGAAAACTGTTCTTCAGTGAATTGCAAGTGCTATACAGTTCGGAAATTACTTTTCAATGCTCAATTGACTGACTCAACGAGCCTACATCCCGAGAAAACTTATTTATATTTGATAAATAAATAAAACGAAGTATGATATATGAAATAAGATAAGACCTCGTAGTGAGCAGGAGGAATATGGCAGACCAACAAGAAGTAGTTGGTAGAAAATTCGAAAAAAAAAAAAAAAATTAAACATCAAGGGACAATACTCAGAGAAGAAAATGAAAAATCTAAGCAGGAAATAGTAGATCTAACCAGATAAAGAAAAGTCAATTGGGATGCTGTTCAAAGCCAAAAACCAACAAGAATACGAATAATAAGATATACCGACCGTAATACAACCCGTATTCCTATTTGGAGCAGAGACCTAAACTAGGGTCAGAAATATGGAAAGCAAACGTAAGACGTTTCATTGCGACGTTCTGAACTAGATTATCGGTCCAGGAAAAGTGAGAGACGAATGGAGGAAAAAGAAAACCTGGGAACTACAGGAGATGTACAAACTATTAGACTTCGTGGCAGTAACTACAGAGGGGATACTGGAGTGGTACGGGCACATAATGCGCAGAGATGGTGGTAGAAGATCCAAAAGGGAAGACTAAGAATAAGATGTATCGACGGGATCAAGGAAGGCATGAGTACGATGGGGCTGTCAAATGAAGAAAACTATGGAGTTAGCTAAAGACCGGTTGCGGTTTTTGTGGCCATCCCAATAAGCTAATATTTTTTTCGGATACCATTTTTCCCATTGTCTTGTTTGCAAATAAATCAAAATAACTATATGTTGGTACGCTCGCAAATCATGAGTATTAAAAAATATTGTATACAATATATACAATTAAATCCATAGCAAACTCTTGAAAAAAAGACCATAGATTAACACAACATAAAAATATCTCTGAACCAAAAATTGATTTTCCACCACAGTTTAACTTTCTTCTTGAATCTCGCGACATATACCACCCTCTATTTTTTTACTAATTTCCCTAAACGGCCTTTGCAGTACAATTTTTATCTCTGATTGAAGTGCAAAACTTCAATAAACTCAAGACCCTTAAATTTACCGCAAATCTAAAATAAATCGCTTTTAAATTTCGTTGAACTTGAAATGTAAGTTTATATGTCCTCATGGTTCTCTTTTCATATACTTTTCAGACGAAGCTAAAAAATGTTTTTTTTTTTTTAAATCCTAAAAATTAAAACACGAACTCATGAACTAGAATTATTAACTTTATTGGTATAAGGCTACTGATACTTTCAAAATCGTTGCTTGGCATTATTACAGGAACCTATGTAGTGGTGAATTTCACTGATCAGGACGCGACGATTCAAGTGTAACTGTAGAAACGTTTTTAATTTGTATAAACAAACTCAAGAACTAAAACTTTTATCTATTTTTTCATTTTGAAATAAATGGTTTTCAAAAATACGTTAAGCACTGTGAAATAAAAAAACAGTAGACAGATCAGGAAGGTATGGTGGATACGGTAGAACTTCAATCTTCATATAATTGTTTTTTAAATTTCAGTAAAGAAATTGGATATTTGCATAACCTCAATATAAAATGAAATTCAAATCAAATGATTGCTTTCATTCAAAACTCTCGATGTTCTAAGGAAAAAAGGAACAAACATTCATGATGAAGAATTTTTTTCGGAAGGGGTCTGAATTGAATTGAAGAAAAGGATCGTAATTAGAATACACTTTCAGTACCCACATTCCGTAAATTTGATTAATAAATAATTCACAAATTGAACCAGGTAGTATCTTTCATGAATACCAAAGTCCCGAGAAGTATTTCTGGTAATTCAATTCAGGTACGTTCCAGAAAATGTTTGATGAGTATGATTTTCAAGATGTCATGATTGGAATCATTGGTTCAGCGTTGGGGAAGGTTGCTAGTCGACCATCCCCCCCTCCCCAGTGGTGAACACTAAATAAAAATTAAATATCACTCCAATAATAAAAATTTAACAACACGATGGTTAGTTCTTGGTAGTTCCTTAAACTAGTAATTCACTAATAACATAAAAGTTTGAAGCGCAAAATTGAAGAATACGAATGGACCATATGAGTCTGAAAGACTTGAGTTCCTAGTTACACAAGCATAGTTTTCTAGTTTCTCAACCAGCCCTTCGAGGTCTTCAGAGAGGTGCCGTCGGTAACATGTTATAATGTTATAAATGTTATTTTGATTATTTTTTTTTTCATTTATGGTCATGCCATATCTTATCCTGAATATGATAATAAAATAATATCAACACATGATAATAAAATGTCGTTTATAATCAACACTTGTTGAATGTGAGTTACCATATATATATATACAACTATAAACAACATGACTAATAAAATAATATCCTATAGTGCATCTACCATCCCTTAACTGAAAGTTTCCTTCAACTCATCACTAAAGAAACAATACCATAAACCCCAAGTGCAAATCGATTCTCCAACCCGAAAGCGGTGAACTTACTGAAGAGCTAGATAACAGTAACCAAAAGTTCAGAGGCTAATGTTTGGTCCTCAGCAAAAAGTTAGGATCATTAACATTGGGACCTCAACATGTTCAGTAGTGCCATTGTGGGCGGGGGTTCTGAGGACATTTATTGTTGCGAGACTGAGAGCAATCGACGTCTCAGTAGCCTTAAACATTTATTTAATCGCTCTAAGTTTAGTTTCTTTCCGAACAGTTGGTAGCATTGATCCTCCCAACTGCCATGAGTCCCGGATCGCCAAGGAATATCGCTCTGCCACACAGTTTCTTACTATCTAATGTTGCGTTTTGGACCATGGGTATTAGAATTCTAGTTTAAGTCAATCAAGTCTATTATATTTTCAGCCTCATAACCGTCTAACCGAAAATAAATGATTAAATCCCTAATTGAGGAATTAATAAAATTATTAACATTTTAACGATTGAGTAAACCTTTCCCAGTGGAATGAATTGTTTTGCTCCCAAAAGCTTCACATTTTTTCTTAACGTTACCAAAGATTTCATCTCTGAAACTAAATCAGAAGTACACCCGCCTATATCCATTAGGCTATGTAGATTTAAATATAATAACAATATACACTTATGTTCCCTTTTATATGGAATTATTGTCTTATTTTACATTATATATATATAACATCTCATCATACTGTATAATAATGTTTATTAAAAAAAATACACAGGTGTACAGAACAGAAAGTTTCTTGGATCCTTATTCCACATATTCTCGGGCTCACCGCCCTGAACCAAGTACTTGTTGGCAGTACTTCCTCTTACAAAAGATCCTGTGCCATATTCATGTGCCTGATAACTTTTTATAATTATTCCATTTAAAGTGTGCATCGTCCCACAGAAGCTTCAGAATATTGAGAGAAAGAAGCCTTTTATGAACTCTCAGAGACAGCTGTGGATGCCTGCCCACAATATGATATGAAAATTATTGCAGGTGACTTAAATGCAAAAGTATGGAAGGAATCAGCATTTCACCCAACAATTGGTCGACATTGCTTGCATGAGTCAAGCAGTGACAACGGGGTGAGAATGATTCATTGCTAGGAATTGCTGCCTCTCATGATTTTATTATTGGCAGTACTAATATAAGTAGCCTAAGAAAATTCATAAAGCGACTTGGAAATCTCCTGATGGATCAACACTGAACCAGATCGACCATGTCCTAATCGAACAAAGGCGCATATCTGATCTTCTCAGCATGAGAGTATTCAGAGGGGCTAATATGGACTCCGATCATTATTTAAGGATCGCCCATATCCGAGCAGGAAAACTCTAAGGAAAACTATTGCACTAGCACAGAAGCCTAAGCGACACGATCTTGATAAGCTCAAGGATTCAGTAGTTCTTGCACAATATGAATGAGAACTGGACAAGTATATTCAGGAGATTGTTGTTTCTAGGGGTGATATAGACTCCAGGTGGGCTGCATGCTTGGAAGTTATATCTGATAAAGCTACTTGGACCAAGAAAGAGAGACCTAAGATCTCCATGGTTTGACGAGGAGTGTGAGAGGACAACACTTTTAGAGAACGAAGCTTATAAAGCCAAGGTAGAGCGAGAAACAAGGATGAATGTTTCAATATATAGGAAGAAGAGGCGTATGGAAAAACATCTCCCCCAGTATAAGAAAAGACAGTTGGAGAAAATCAAACTAGAAAAGAGTGAACTACTGAAGAAAATTAAGAAATATAGTAAATCCTTCAAAACGGTTAATTGGAAAAGAAAACATTATGAAAGCAAAACTTCCTACTGCTTGAATGAAACTGGAAAACTTCTTACGAATAGAACAGACGTACTTGAAGAATGGAAGAGACACTTCTCTCGGTTACTTAACAACAATATACCGGAGGAAGTGGAGAGTGAGAATCACGAAGATCTTATTAATCACCATTGTATAGACCCCCAGGTGAAATGAAAACTCTGGATTCATTAACAAAACTTAAAAATAATGAGACTCACCAAGAAGGAATTGATATGCATGGTGCAGTTTTAACTATCAATATCTGAAGAATTCACATCTGGGAAAGGACTGGAGGCAGGGCGATGCATTGGCATGTTTCCTATTCAATATTGCTCTAGAGAAGGCCATTAGAGACTTTGGTATCCAAGTTGGTGGAACGGTTTTCAGCCTAACAGCGCAACTTCTTACTTAAGCTGATGGCATTGACATTGCTGGACGCTCACTCCAGGCTGTGTCTGATGGATTCCTAAAACTAGAAGAAGCAGCAAGAAACATAGGGCTAAGTAGTATATGCAGCAGAGACCAAGTATATGGTCACAGGGGAAATCCCCAGGCCTAATGAGGATATCACAATAGGAGAATACTCAATTGAGAAAATCTCTGAATTTATAAATCTTGGACCCCTCGTAATCCATAACAACGTAATACATGCTGAAATAAAACGAAGAGTCTTAGCCGCCAACCGCTGTTATTATGACCTCCGTTCATACTTAAGTGTTTTTCCAAGGACACCAAAATTTTTCTATACAAAACAGTTATCCGGCCAATTATCCTATATGGATCAGAAACTAGGATTGTTTCTAAAGCTGGTGAGCATAATTTGAAAAGTTTTTAGAGGAAGAGTCAGTGTAAAATCTTTGGAGCCGTGAAGGTGGATCAGGTATGGAGACGCCGAACAAACGAGGACGTCAACGATTTATTTAAGCAATAAGATGTGGTTGTTTTTGAACAGTTTTTGAAACTCAGTAGTTTGAAAAACATTAGAAGGGCACGTTGGTTGGGTGGCCAAATGGCGATATATGGAACAAGACGAAGACCTCGGCTTCGATGGAGTGGCGGTTTGGCTGGTGATGCTAGGTCCATGTTGGGTGTGAGGAATTGAATGGCGGTGGTACAGGATCGAGACAACTGGTGGAAGCTGGTACAGGAGACCAAGACTCGAAATCGAGTTGGAGCTCCGATGGAACGAATGAATGATGAATAAAAAAAAACAAAAATACACTCATTTCGTGGAACATGGAGCTCACTTGAAAATTTACAATATTGTGTATATCTCCTCACTCTTGCCTATTTAACAAAATTTTCCTTTGCAATACTGTATGAGAGATTTTGTTGTCCACATTCCCCGATCGTTGAATAAGAGACACTATATTCGCCATTACAGGAAATGTGTAAACTCGGTTACTGCTTTCCAGTAGGGCTTCTCTTTCCAATGTTATATCGTCCCGTTGTTGCATTCTGTGACAAATTGTAATCTTCGGATAGCTCGAAACCAAAACTATGTTCACCGCGAAAAGTAGCTGGAGGGACGTGGAATGAGAAAGAACCAAGGAAAGATTGAACCATCCTTGGTCGGTAGCAGAGATCTAGTAGGGTCGGAGGATTCTGGAAAATGGCCCTAGGGATCAGGCCAGACCCTAACACTATTAACACCTTACAACCAACCCTTTGTAAATCGAAGAGGACCTATACACTGGAGTTAAAAGACGATTCCAAAACCTACAAAAAGTAATCAGGCATACCATGTGTAACTAAGGGAGATTTCACTTTGACTGACAGTTTACGAGGTTGGTAATTGAAAACTGATAGCAGTTCCTTAATCAAAACAAGCCAGCTAAATAGGCGTTTGGTGGAAACCATTTTTAATAGCAAGAGTTCGTTTTAATTGCGATATGTAACGTCAATTTCAAGTATGTCAGGTTCGAATGGTTCATTTCTGTCATTATTTCAAAATGGTTTTCCCCGCTAAATGCTTTATTTTTTCCATAGTTAAAGATCTTAAAATGCTGCGCTGTATGAGTACTGATTCCTTCTCATTCCCCTGAAATTTAAGTTCGAAGATAAGGTTTTATTTATTTCTTTTTCTGTAAATTTGTTGCCAATACATCTCTTTAAAACATGACTAATAGTTTATACCCCGAAACAGAATTAACATGGAACTTTTATATTTAAAACTTTATTTATGTAAATGTAAACAACCAGTAATTGAAAAAAGCAACTAGTGAATATTGACCATTAAAAAAAGAAATGTACCATTACAACCCAGTATACACTACAAGTATTTGAAGTGCAGTTGGAGAAAGCCGGGTTCCTAATTACTTATTTTATAATATTGTAAATAAATAATATATACTTATACTATATTACTATGTGAGAAATAATGTGATAGGTACTATGAGATAAATGTGATAGGTGATTTCTACTAGATCAAGCTCAACCACCAGATTTTTCTCTTGGGTACCCAATTTATAGAGGCTGGGTGAGCCCCAAGGGGGTTCATGATCCCATAGGGTCCGTCTCCGGCTGGTAACAGACTAAATAAATGTCTTGCCGGCAGCGGGAATTGAACCAGAATTTTCGGCTTGGCAACTCTACCACTAAGCCACTCAGCTTTATATAGACCATTACAATGATTTAAAAAAATTACTCTTGGTTTGATGTAATATTGTTAGGCTAAAGAAAAATATAAGGAATCTTCCTAGAATATTGATACAAACCTAATTAAATCCATAAATCCGGAGCAATCAAGAACTCTAAAGAAATATAAATATTGAGAAATTATTTAAGATTATTAATCAATATAAGGATAATTGCTGCAAATTATTTTTCCTTTATGATATTGAAAAAAAAATCTTGAATCGGAAATTGAATCAGGGCCACTTGAACCTCTAATTAATTTTCTCTTTAACGATGGAATTCATCTACTTGAAGAAATCCCACGCATGTTATAAAATATATCCCCTAACGAACCTGTTAATTGAATTCAACTCAATTACTAACTTGCGCCTGCTATTGACAATTTCACGGGTACTTTTTTGCAATGGCCTCCTATCGGGTTGTATTCTCCTTTGGGGTATGAAATCTACCGCATGCGAGGCTCATCCGCATCATTGAACCCTCGCTATTCGAAACGATGGATATCATCCAATCAGCATCTGTAACCGTCATTCCCCGCTACAAGGTTGGTTTCCATCCGACTACAAGCTCTCTCGCTTGCCATATTACACGTGCTATTGAATGAATAAATCGGTCGATTTTTAAATCAATTATAACAATAAAAATACTGTTATGAATTCCTATAATTAATAACAGTGTAGATGATGCTAAGATAAACATCTTATTCAAAACGAATAATAATAAATTATAACTTGAAATGTTCTATTTTTTCAGTTGAAATCTACACCGTTGATCTCAACAATCATTGACACATCAAATTGAGTTTTAGGGCCAAACGATCTATTAATAAATCTGCATATATTATGAAATAACATGAAGGATGGCTGAGATAGATTAAATGGATATTTTGGAAGAATTATAAATTCAGAGCCTATGTATTATTATTATTTTGGCGCTACAAACCGCAATCGATTCCTGGCATCATCTAACACCAATCGCCATGCTCTTCTATCGCTGGCCGTTGTTTCCCAGCTGTTCACACACACCCTCATGGCATCACAAGCTATGTACTACATAGCTTAGATGGACTTGACTCCGTTAAATGGACTACGTTGTCCACCCATTTCAAGTCTTGGCCTTCCAATCGCTCGACGTCCCCGCAACTGCTTCGTCATTAGAATCCCCGAAGTGGCATTCATTTTCATTGTAGTGGCATGACTTGCCCACCGAAAACGATTCAATTTTATCACTGTAGTGATATCTATATCATTAAGTTGGTCGTAAATGTCATCATTTGTTTTCATCATCAAACCTCACGTTGCCACGAACAATGGTTTCGATGGTGTAATTGCTATAGCTCCATAATCAGTGTCTTAAGGGGAGAATCACCAGTGTCCTTCCCGCCTATCTCTAGAGTTCAATAACACTGACAAATTGATCTATATCCTAGGATTATGGGAGTTTGAATTCACCAGAATCAGGAGGACCTATATTTATTTCCTCGAAGCAGACCATTCCAACGGACCAAAACTCCTTTCGCCGATTTGACATCCAAGAAAACTACATTCCCGATAGAAGTGAGCAGGTGCATATTTGCTAGACATGCTCGGACACCTATACATAATTTAGTAATAATATATCATAGTATGACATGATTATAGATTAAGCAGGTAAGCCGATTTTTTCCTTTAGTATGGCCGGTTTTATCCAAGGAATGTTTACACAATAGGGATTAATTATAACATGTACATCCAAATGAGAAATAAACAGGAAAAATAAGATATGAATAAAAATAAAATTTAAATTGCGCTTAACTCAAAATAATATGGTAGAATGTTTGAAACAATAAAATTTACTTTTAAAAAAAAGCACTGAAGTGGGATTATTATGAGCACAAATACAGCGTATTGTTCTTGGTAGCCACGTATTTAGAGTATTTTTTGCATGCTCCTTTGAAAATCGATATAATTTCATTATGCGAGTGGCAAACCAGATATTTTTCAAATAAATACACCATGTAACCTTATCAACGCAATAATTATTTCCTTTTATGGTACTTGATAAATGAAAAAATAATTTGAATAATAGTAAATTTTTTTTTGCTTTAGTTTGATAAAAAACAATAATTTCAACGTCAATTGAATTATGTTACTACAGAAAATTTTTACATTTATAAATGTAATTACAAAGGTCAAAGTTTTCATAGCAGCAACCAACAAATGCCTTTTTCCGATAAATAATCTATGTATAAATGTTTTCTGCAGTAGATGATCATAGTACAGGGAAATTATGGATTCACAAAGAAATATTTAATGCTTTAATCACATTATAATTATTATTTTATTAGTTCAACTGCTATTTTTAGAGTTAGTGCTACTGACTAATAAATGCCTAAGTTGTAACCTGTCATTTTAGGATTTTAAATCCAAGGTAAAACAGAATATTTGATGTGACTGTTATATGATTATTTTAAACTAATTGAAATATTATTTCAATGTATTTTATATCCTTTCATTCTATTTGAGTAAAAAAATATATTAAAAAAATCAAATACTATCAAAAAATACAATCCCACATAGTCAAAATTGCATGAGAGTAAATCGTATGAGAAATTTCTTTAAACACTCTCAGAATTCCGAAGAGACTTGAAAAAAATAGATGTTGGCGCACGTAGTTTATCAACAATCATTAATAGTGATAAATGTAACCATTCTAGCCATAAAAAAAAAAATCGTAACTAATTGTAACAATGTAAGGCCTGATATCCGATCTGTACACAAATATTTACACTCAACTCTGAGCTTGTTTCTTTATACTTTTCAGAGAAAATCAGAGATCCCGGGTGATTGTAGCGCATATCTCTCAGTATTAAAAGACAACGGAAGCTCACTAGCAAAAGTTCAGTAATCCCAGAACAAATATTAAGATAAAGATGTCTAACTTTCTATTGTTTAATCTAGATAAATATAACTTCACTCTCGAGGTCAAAGCTTTCTCGTTTGAGTCACGAAGTTCAAAGGTGCAATAAATGATAAATCTAGTGCTTGATCCAACAAAATGAAATTTTTATTATGATATATGAATGATTACCTACCCTTCCTAAATCACCACACTACGAAACCTCAACAATACAATGAGGAGGCCCAGTTTCGGTTGCGTAACATGGTACATACACGTTTGATAATAATGATGATAACGAGAATTAAAAAGTACTTTCTGTAATGTAAATCAAAACAATATATATATATATATATATATATATATATATATATATATATATATATATATATATATATTAATCATTAATATATACATTCATATTAATCATTAATTAATACATTAATGATTAATACATTAAATAATTAATCATTAATATATACATACATCACTTTTATATATATATATATATATATATATATATATATATATATATATATATATATAAAAGTGACGAAATTCACAGAGAGATATATTATATATTTAAAACAAGTTAAAAAATTTAAATTGGTGATAAACCTTCAAAATGTATGTTGAGAAACAAAATACAATATATCAATGAATAACATTTGGAAAGGTTATGGAAATTGTGCTTTTGAGGTATATCTTGAGTCATAGAAGAACTTGAAGAAGGGTTTTTACTTATTCTTTCCATCTGTCTAATCTATTAACTTGTATGTTATAGTTATCCACATCAAACTTCTAGTTTTTCGAATTGTAACATCTAACATTAACACATGTGTTGTGTGTTACACATGTGACCATCCAAAATACACCTGTGTTATTGAGTTATCTATGTTGCTATTGGTCCACAGACAATGTATATATATACAGTATACATAAGTTATTTCCTCAAATACATTTTAGTTTGTGAATAATGGTAATTTGCTGATATAAGAATATGCATATGTCCTTTTTAATTCAACTCCTTTATACGTTTCTACAATACAAAACGGAACCCTTGGAGTTATCCGGTTTCGAATAAATGCGAGGCTTGGGGAAAGAAGTCTTGAGGAGACACAAGACTAAATGGTGCTGTTTTTCACTGTAACAGTCCAAGCTAAGACCTTGCGGTTTCTTTTGCCCCAGCCTAATTCGCTACCATTACCTAGCCAGATTGTTAACAAGTTCAAATCTAACATCCCAAGGGATTTGTTTCTTTTTTTGTTTATTTTTTTTAAAAGTCTTTCTTCTCATCAATTATAAGAATCAGGGCAAGACATCTTATGATGCTGCTTTAGTTGTTTTTGTGTGTCATACTAAAATTCGGAATATATTATCTATGTACTAAAGATATCAATATCAAAACCTGTCCCACAACCCACAGAGGGTCTTGGGCTCAGTAAACATTAGAGCATGAACTGTTCATAAACCAACGGTTGTGCATGGATGTGATTTGGTCAAGAGCACCACTAGTTTTCTACCAATAAAGAGTGAGCCCAGAGAGGATCTATCGATCCAACGGGACCTATGTATGCCTTTCAACAAATTAAATAATTTCTCAGCCAGATTCGAACCTGGAACGTTTAGCACAACAACCACCACTCTAGACACTGAGCTTTCCCCACTTTCCTCCTACATGTATATATAAAAAAAAACTTTTAATAATGCTTGCATTAAACTCGATTAAAAAATTTGGTATCCGAGCTAATTTATTTTTAATTCATATCAAGAAAACGATATTCATTTTAGTTATAACATATTATTTCATTAACTGCGTTCTGTGAAAATGCCTTAATTTGTTTATAAGGATTCAAAAGACCCCTTGTTTTATTTACTAATTTTTGTTTTAACTTAAAGACGTCTGAAAGCATTCATATATTCAATTTCAAATGTTGTAACAAACTATCATATATTTTAAAAAAACTGTAAATAGAATTTAATTATCTATCAATACAATCATATAATTAGTCTATACTAATTTTGAATTTCTTATTGAAGAACCTCAAATGCTATAATTTTTTATTTTATTATAATAAGAGAATACCAACCAGGGCCTCCTCCACGAACAACCAATGTCGGCGTTTCTGCATTATTTCTCTCCATCTTCAGCTTAATAACGGGCGCTATGTTACCCTAATCACCTTTAATGACATGTGGATATATTACACATTATATAAAACTATGATAATTGTTATAAACTCAATTGATAGATTGAAAGGTAAAACTGCTAAATCGTCAGAGAATATATCGGACAAAAATGATACTCAGACCTTGGAAATTTAGAAATTATTGAAGGTATTATGACAGCTTGCTCGCTTGAGAGGTGTTGCGACGGAACCTGAAACGTAGTCCCATTAAATTAGGTCTGGCGAACGAATACTACTTCCAGCAAGGTTATGACCCGAAGCATACACCCAACTTAACCAAGGAGTGGCTTCTATATAATGCTCCCAGAAGATTGCTGACACCACCTCAGTCATCAGACCTCAAACGTATAGATAACTTATGGCACATTTTGGACAGAAAGGTACGACACATCTTACTAGCAAGGATCACTTAAAACAAGTAATAAATGAATCGTGGAACACTATATCAGTAGAAATATTAAATAATTTAGTAAAATCCATGCCAAGGCGTCTACAGTCAGTTATTAATGCCACTGGTATGTTTACAAAATATTAAGTAATTTATATGCCTTTGGCACTGATATTATATTATCAATTAAGGTGTGCCAATACTTTTTGGGCGGTGAAAAACTTGTTTGTTGTTTATGCCGTACTTGTTAAATTTTTTTTCTATATTATATATAAGATGTTAAACGTTTATTGTTTGAAAATTTAATATTGTTACGGTCACAGAGAGGAAGACGGGCGGACGGGCTTAAGACGTTAATAGGGGTTTAGACGTTTCGGGTCATAATCTTGCTGGAAGTAGTATTCGTTCTCCAGACCTAATTTAATGGGACTACTTTTCAGGTTGCGTCGCAACAAGTCCCCATATGAGCAAGCTGTCATAATACCTTCAATAATTTCTAAATTGCCAACGCCTGAGTACGCCATACAGCCCCAAACCATAATATTTCCACCGCCGCACTTCACTGTTTTCAATATATTACTTATATCTAATGCTGTTTTATTTGTTCGCCAAATTGTCAAAATGTTAGCCGGTTTAAAAACTTCGAATTTGCTTTCATCCGAAAATATAACTTTCTTCCAAAAAATCTAGTGGTTCATTTACGTATTTTTTCGCGAACTCAAGTCTCTTTTTCCTATTCACTTCACTAATGGAAGGTTTTTTTAGAGGTCTTCTGCCACGAATGTCTTCACTATGGAGAACGTTTCGGATTGTTGGTAGTGCAACATAATTTCCACTAGATGATGCTAGGTCATCGGCAAGATTTTGAGCACTTTTATTGGATTTTCTTAAAGCTTCCTCAACAGAAGAAGACAGGTACTTCTTGGCCCTTGGACGAACTCTCTGAGGCTGATTTTCGTCGATCCAGTTCTTATTTTTTTTTTAATAATATACCACACTGTAGGGAATGACAATTTCACTTGTTTAGCGATCTCCCGGTAACTTTTACCTAAATACGATAATGATATAATCATATCCCTAACAGACAATGTTATTTCCCTAATTTTGCGGGCCATTAGATACTGAATATGGTGGAAGTTCAACATCACTGGAGGTAATAAGCAGTAACAGCATTAGTGAGTGTCATAGGCCACTGGTTCCTTTCTCAAGTATAAAATAATAAGTCAACTTCTCAGTAATTCCAAGTGTACCAATACTTTATGGGCGGTGAAAAACTACATTTTGTTGTTTATTCAATATTTGTTTAGTTTTGTTTCTATATTATATTTATCATGTTAAATTGTCTGCTCTTGAATAATTAAAGATATATCAAGCAGGCTAAAAAAAATTTTTATTATGCATAAAACCTCTAATCGCTGGGTGTGCAAATATTTTTTGTGCCAATTGTATCTTACTTTGAATATTATCAAGTAGAGTGCTTTTTTACTATGAAATGAAAGTTCAAGTTACAAATCAGCATTTCGTGCGTTTTGAGAAAGACTGAAAAAACTAAATTGTCTCCTTTTGCAATTTTGACATAATTTCGAAGAAAAAATAGAACTAACCTAATAAAGAAAATGTCTGGTGAGCACTTAGTTTTGACTATGACTATACAGTAGCGAAGATATCTGTGAATAAAGTAACTTTCGAATTCGTGACATAATATCTAACGTTTCAATAAAACGATTCTCTTGTTTGTGTTGTATTCCAAAGTTATAACAATTAACTTAACCTTAACAAGCAATAAGTTTGTATTATTAACTCATGTTAGAGGGTACTTAAATAAACTTATTGTTTGATGCACCTGTTAAGTAAAATGTACCTGAACTAGTCCTTAGACTTGTGGAATTGACTAAGTGCAAGTAGAAGTTCGATCGACCTGGAATTTCGTTCGGGTCATCCGAGGCCGTGGTGGGAATCTTTTCGATGAAAGTTAGGCCGCTATGGATTAGCTGATTAGGAAGTTGAGCGGGGCTAACTCGACCTCTGCAAGTTTGTTAAGGTTTCCTCGAGTGATCTTTGTCCCTAGGGCTAGGACCAACTCTTCACTTTTATCTTCCTCTCACATATACACTTTATAAAACAATTCAATCCAGCATTTCGTTTTAGAAAATTGGACGAATATGTAGGACTATTCGAAGTACGAGCGAAGCTCATGTGGTTCCAGCAGATTTATAAATTCTTGATGGTAGCTGACAATTGGGACCTAAGATCATATCTCTGTTTAATTATAACTAAATGATCAACCAGTATCCATACTATTTTCTTGATAGAACTACAAAAATTATTGTATGGCCGGTAGTTCGGAATCCACAATTAGAAAACTGCAAGCTGAAGATTAATTCACAGTTCTATCATCAGCGGCCGTTCTCTTTATGCTCCTTGATGTGCTCTATCTCCTTGGAACAACGGTAGAGTCCTCTATTACCTGCCTAGACCTGCAGCTGGACAGAAATAACTACAAGTAGAGAAAATGGACATGTCCACTAATTCTCCACTAGCCACCCCACATGCAGGGACCATCAGAAGGCAGCCATCAGGGAGAGGAGGAAGCCAGCAACCACAAAGAAGGATGCAGCTACAAAAATTACATCAGCCATTCATAGTTGTCTTAAGTCAGAATCAGTAGTTAACTTTATTATATTTCTGTCGTCAATAAAAGCTATTATACCACCAAATTTACAGTTCACAATACTAGAGCTATAAAAAAGGATAGTATGTTTCCACTTTGAGCATCAGCAGCAGTAATTTTTGTTTTTTTTTTACACTAAGAGTGTTGTACTTAAAAACAACATATTTTTGACCTACTTTTAAATAATAATATATATGTTTTTTTAATTTTTTTAAAGGAAGACATTAGTTGTGGATCCGAGCCCGCACCTTCCCACGCCAATTGGAATAAGAACGTTAAATAAACAATATGATCATGTTTGAACTATGACAATTAATGTAGAAATACGTAAAAATGTTCGATTTTGTTGTTTAAGAGGTTATGACTTAATATTCCTGTCGCTTAGGTAATTAATAAATTGTCAAGAGACTCGAGCGACATTCCGAGAAAGGGGGCATAAAATCAGAGGGCACGTTGACTGGGAGGTGAAAATTCTGAATGAGAAGATAGATCAAGTGAAGATCCAACTGGACGAGTTTGCTTCCTTGGAAAGTTCAACGAATGAGGAAATAAAAGGGTTATCTAAGAGGATGCAAGTACTCGAGGATAAATTTAAATCACAAAAAACTCCCAGGGTTTTAGAAAGGAAATCTTGCTTGGAGAACCAGGAGGTATCGATAATAAACACTTCTTATCAAAGACGAACCAGTACAGAGGTAGCGCCACAGCCCAAGATAGATCTGTGGAATATGGGGATTAATGCTGGCCAAGGGAAGATTTTCACAGACAAATGCTTGTTTTCAAATAGCAAAAAGAATATCCCAACGGAATTCTTGACTCAGTTGTCTTTAGAATACGAAGTATATGGGAAAGGAATGATTCTAGATCATTTCATTAAGGATCACCTGCGCGATGAAGCCCTTTCGTGGTATTTAATCACGCAAAATCAAATAGGGTATTTTGCCAAATTTAGAGAGAAATTCACAAATGAATTCTATGGATACCGTTATGATCATTAGATCTATGATGAGTTAAATCATAGAAAACACTCTAGACAGTCAAATCAGACATCCACAGAGTAATTTAGTCAAATGGTTATTCGGGCTCAGGCCTTTAAGAGCAAGCTTGAAGATGCATATATTTGCAGAACTCTAGGTCGACACTTCGGTGAAAAATTGGAAGAAATTATAATCTACCAAGGTATAGATGACATCAGTCGATTCATGAAAATTCTGGATGACCTGGGGGAGGAAAGAATCCGAGGAGAAAATCATACTTTTAAAAATTCCTCTCAGGGATATGGTATGAAAAGAACATTTGCAGCAGGGTATTACAGCAAAAACCCACCAACACCCGTTTTTGAAGGGACGCACAGGCTAAAAGATTGCTTCAAAAGGAGGATTACTTCCAAAGGAACCAAAAAATTTGAAACAGGTCGCAAGGATCTGAACCAAGAAATTATCTTACTAAGGGACCGATAGTAAATAATATGGAAATAGAGGATAACCGCAAATCTGAATACCCGTGTAGGAGAGAGCGGCGGAACTCTCGGTACGGAAGTAGACCCGTGGATTACAGAATCCGTTGACGGGGGAGAAGAAGATTGTAAAAGTGTATTTGGTGTAAGACAGGGCCGAGAAGACAGGGAAAAATGAAAAGGGAGAACTGGGGATTTGGAAATAAGGATTCTGTTTCAAGAATTTACTGACTTGTTGACACTGGAACCGGATGAATTTCAAAACCAGTTCCAAAACGTCATTTTTCCGCAACTAATAGTTTATATAGGAGAAATTCCCACTCAAGCCTTAATAGATACGGGAAGCCAAGTAACTTGCATAAAAGAAGAATTTTACGAAAACAATAAGGAAAGATTCATGCATGAGAAACTCCCCGTTTCGGGTCTTAGAATTACCACGGCCTTAAGAAAGAGGTCAACACCTATAAAATGTCAGGTACTGGTAGATGTTATTTTCCAAGGATATACATTGAAACTAAACTTCTTGGTAATTCCCAATCTAAACCAGGACTGCATTTCAGGGTATGATTTTATGAAAGACCACATAAGAGAGGTGAACGTTGAAGAGTATTGTATAGTTAAGGCCGCTAAAAATACATGAAGGCCCAATATGGTAATTTTAAGAAGGTCAAGTCACATATCAACATGCGGAAACTGGACGAGAAATCGAGCGCGGGAGTTGGGCTCGTGGAAGTCAGAGAAGAAAAAGAAGAACGAAATAGCAACAGAATTAAGAACAAAATGAAACAGACCAGAGCTTAAATCTTCCACACCGGGCGCAGACGAGATTCACAATGATATGTTAAAGAATTTACCAAACCAGGTCTTAAGAAAGAAAAAAAGCGCGTAGAAAGAAAAAAAAATAGGTAATACAGTATTTCCTTATTCAATTTCCTCACTTAAAAATAGGTTATAGTAATAATTAAAATTAAATTGTTTTAAGTACAGAAATAAATTATGCACAACGCGCTTCTTGCCCTTTACAACCATGTTTGGTGCACTGGAGACTTTCCAAGCATCTGGAAGAGAGTAATTATAATCCCAATCCTAAAGCCGGGAAAAAATAAGTTACAACCTTCTAGTTACAGGCCTATCTCACTGACCAGCTGTTTGTGTAAGCTTTTGGAAAAAATGGTGCTTAAACGGCTAACCTGGATATTAGAAGAAAACAACCTAATATCTGAAGCACAGAGTGGATTCAGAGCTGGTCGTTCTACGTTAGATCGCATGGTTACTTTAGAGCATTAATTACTGGACTGCTTCGCTGAGAAAAAAGAATGCGTAGGTATTTTTTTGACATCGAAAAAGCCTACAACAACTTAAACCCATCACTAGTACTGCAACAGCTAAAGGAATGGGGTTTCTGTGGTCGACTTCTCGTGCTGATAAAAAACTTCTTGAGAGAACGTACCTTAAAAGTTAGGGTGGGTAACCATCTGTCCTCAGTACAATTAATGACAAATGGAATACCACTGGGAAGTGCCTTGAGCTGCGCCCTTTATGCTGTTGCAATTAATAAAATAACTAGCATAATACCCAAATCTATTAAGACCTTTCTTTTTGTCGACGACATAGCCCTCTTACTACCTTTCAGAAACCAAAATACAATGAAAATAACTATACAAAATTGTCTTTCGAAATTGGAAACTTGGTCCGCTCGATCTGGATTAAAATTTTCAACAGAAAAAACAAAATGTCTCCTTTTTTCAAAACGCAGGATACCAGCTTCTCCTACAGATTTAACATACAGAGGCATAAAACTCAATTTTGAAGAAAAAAAATACATTTCTAGGCTTAATTATTAACAACAAACTTGACTGGAAAGATCACATTAGATGGCTGAAAGAAGAGTTTGTAAAAAGATTATATATAAAAAGATTATATAGTAAAAAGATAAAAAGGAAAATAATAAATTGAAAAAAAAATAAAGCAGAAATAAAACCGTGGAAAAGTTCTTGCCGCAGCAACAGAAGAGAAGAAGTAGTCATAACTAGACTAAGAATCGGCCACACACGTCTGACACACGCATGTCTGACATACTGAAAGTTCTGGCTGGAAGCACTTGGGGAGCAGACAGATCCAGCATGTTAAAGGTTTACACCACCCTAAGAAGATCTAAATTGGATTATGGCAATTTTGTCTACTCATCAGCAAATCTCAAACACCTTTCTACTTTAGACTCAGTCCACCACGCGGGAATCCGTCTTTCAACAGGTGCATTCAGATCTAGCCCTGTGAACAGTCTATGCGTAGAAGCCGTTCTAGCTCCGCTAGCTGTCAGAAGACACCAACTTGCATCCGGATACATTGGAAGATTAAAATTCAATCATAATAATCCAGCATGGAAACATATTTTTCTTATAAATACAAGAAAATATACAGAAAACCCAAGACTAAGTTGGAATACGAGCAAGAAGCTATATTGAAGAAATCAAGAATTTTAAAACAAGCACAGATGAAAACGGCTAACCACCTTAGACCTTGAGTCTACCATCGATAGATTTAAGCCTCAAAAAACACAATAAGAACACCACATCAGAACACACATATATCTTATAGAATTTAAAAAAATCCTTGACAAATAGAGAAATAGTCAGCACATTTATACAGATGGGTCCAAATCAAATCATAACGTCGGATGTTCTATAATTTTCGGTTCTAATACAATTAAATACAGGCTGCCACACACAACCAGTAATTTCACCGCAGAATGTTACGCAATCAAAGCAGCGCTATATCATATTATGCAACGCCAAGAAAGGAATTTCGTTATTTTCACGGACTCTCTATCTGCAATAATGGCTTTCGCCAATATATATACGAAAGAAAATGTAATTAAAAAAGCCCAAGCTTATTCAACGATGATCAAAAGCATGGACAAGGAGTTAGTACTCGTCTGGATACCATCTCACGTGGGAATCAAAGGTAATGAAGTGGCAGACCGAGCAGCCAAGAAAGCAGCATCATCACCGGCCATAACAAATGTTTTTACAATGTCAGACATTTCGCAAAATCTAAAACGCCAAGCACTCATGACGTGGATACAGCTGTGGGAGGCAACTGAGGAAAATAATAAATTGAAAAAAAATAAAGCAGAAATAAAACCGTGGAAAAGTTCTTGCCGCAGCAACAGAAGAGAAGAAGTAGTCATAACTAGACTAAGAATCGGCCACACACGTCTGACACACGCATGTCTGATTGAGAGAGAAGCACCACCAAAGTGCGGAAGTTGCAGGGTGCAATTAACTATCACCCACATCATAGAAGATTGCCCCCTGTATGAAACATATTTTCATAGATTGGGAATAGATAGAAAAACTCAGACTATCTTGGCTAATAACACCACAAATATAAATAAAATAGTAACCTTTCTTAAACATAATAATATGTTCAATAAGATATAATATTTATATTTGAAGCGAAAATAAAGGTTAAACAAAAAGAATAATAAATATTGAAATAAATAATCATAAATATTGAGCCAAAAGAGGAAAGACGCTGATGACCATAGATGTTGTGCGTCTATAAGCAATAAAACCTAACCTGTATGTGTGTGTGTATGTATGATTCTAATCAAATGGCCCTAATTCAGTGGAATCGTAATGGATTAAAAACCCATTTCAATGATTTAAAGCTTTCAATAAATGACATAAATCCAATCTGTATAGCACTTCAAGAGACACACCTCTTAGCACATGAAAAAGAATTTCCGTGTGTACCGTCCCAATACCATAATCAGATTAATGGTGTTCCTCAGGGTTGTGTAGTTAGCCCCACTCTATCCTCCCTTGCCATAAATGATCTTGGGCTCAACATACCAAAAGTTGTCAAGCCGTTGATGTTACAGGCGACTTAGCGATTATTTAGCGCGTCGCTCTGACAATATACATACAATAAAAAATAAATTACAAGTGGCCATCGACAGAATTAATATTTGTGCCATAACCATAGATCTAAAAATGTCTATAGAATAAACTGTTTGCATCCAATTTAGCCGCAAAAGAAACCCTCCAACCCCCACCCCATGAATTATATCTGGGAAATTCATTGGTACCATACATTCATTGAATCAACACAAAATTTCGGGCCTCATATTTGATGACAAGTTAAATTGGGTTCACACGTTGCATCATTAAGAACGACTGCATCAAAAAAATTAAATATCCTCCATTTTCTTAGTAGCACATCTTGGGGTTTATATAGATTCACAATGGTAAAACTATATCGGGTTTTGATTTGCTCCAAATTAGACTATGGATCTATTATTGACGATTCTGTCCGCCGTCGAACACTAGCTAAGTTAGATTCTGTCCATAACGCTGTAATCAGAATTGCAACTGGCGCTTTTAGAGCAAGTCCTATCATCAGTCTATGTACAGAAGCAGGTCTACCACCCATATTGTATAGATGACAAAAATTAGCGATAAATTACATCTCCAAATTATGACCTCAGACAGACCATCCCACACACAAATACATCTTTCAATTGAAATTCTGTATAGCATTCCAGCAAAAACCAAATTCAACCTTTCCTCTGGCAGAAAGAATTTCTACTTTTATTTCAGCTCTTAAAGTTATTGAATTGTCTAAATCAGAAATCCAGAATTCACCTTAGACCCTACCACGACCTAGAACAATATTAAATCTTTCTAAGTTTCCAAAAAACAATACCATTCCTTCAGAATACAAAATACGGCTATCTCGCATCCTTAAAAACATCCCAGGTCATTTCCTAATTTATACTGATGGATCCAAATCCGAAAACTCGACCGCTTCGTCTTTTGTAACTTGCAGCTCAACTCACAAGTTTAATCTATATAAACTAGCTTATGTTTTTACTGCCGAACTCCACGCGATATTTTCAGCCCTACATTACTGCTTGTCGTTGACTGAGAAGACAATAATCATGTTGTCAGATTCGCTAAGCTCCTTAGAATGTTTGAAAGATATGTACCCGAACAATCCTCTTGTTATCAGAATTGAAGATCATCTTATAAGACTCTAAGAGCAGGGAACGTCCATATATTTTATATGGATCCCTGGCCACATTGGCATTAAGAGCAATGAGCTCGCAGATCAGGCAGCTCGAGAGGCACTTACGCTACCTAGCCGAGGCACCACCGTTCTCACTCCATCAGAATTAAGTAGGCCTCTTAAAATAGAAATATCGGAGAAATGGCAAGCCAATGGGAAGAAAGCCAACCTAGCAAATTAAAAATTATTTTTAAAAAACAGTAACAGCATGGCATACGTTACAGGAACAGCCGTCGAGAAGAGGTTGCCCTGGCACGCTTGAGACGGGGCCACACTCGGCTCACTCATCTGCATAGCATTACAAAACTACAACCTCCTTACAGTTAGATACATTTTTGAGGAATGTGTATATTACCGGTCAACAATAAATTAATTAGGACTAGTCCTAGATTTAGCGAAGGCACTTGGTGACAACGAGGCTGCTGTGTCGTTGGTGTCTCAGTTTTTGAAAACACATCGAATACAGTCCGCAATCACAACATAACAGCATAATCACGAATTGTATTTGATTTTTTTCATCATCCAATTTGATTGATGAGTGTGTGTGTATGCGCGCCCGCGCTAATGAGTTGTCTGTGTGTTTTAATTACAATATGTACCAAGATTTTATGGAAAAACCGCAGGTGTTGTTGACCTAAGGGTTTTACGCCTTTAAACACCAAAAAGCTAACTAATAAACAATCAGAAACTAGCAGATCCAATATGGTGGGGAAATATGCTTTCATTAATTTTCTTAGCTTAAAGAAATAGGACCAACATGCTCTCTAGTCAATTATCTCTTCCCCATTATCAGTAACTGCAGCAGTCGCTGGAGAAGCGGTGTCTAGATGCTCAAAACGTCTTTTCTTCTGTAGATTTATCTAGATATCTTAACATCTAATGAACAAGTGAGTACCTTAAGCTTCTGGGAGATAAAGGGAATTAAGCTATTTCAGTAATACTTTTTTTACATTCTAAAGAGTTTTCTATTTATTTTAACGAAATTCCATTTCATAAAGGGATTTGACCGCTGGGGCGTAAAATTGAATCCTTTGAAACAGATGAACAAGACAAGCGCAAGTAAACATTCCTGCTTCGCCCCAGGTTATCAAAATATATTCGACATGTTTTTACTTTTTCGCTTTTTTTCTTTGTAAGGATATTCTTTTATATAAGCAAGCTAAATTAATATATATATATATATATATATATATATATATATATATATATATATATATATATTACAAAGCACATAATATAAATAATAATATACCTCAATAATTTTTGTAACCACTCCATCGTTATCAATATACACCACAATTTTATAAGGCGTTGATTGGTTAAGGGTGTTAGGCCTTTTTAAACACCAACAAACAAAGTTTAATATAATTACGATATGCTAAATTAAATAATTTTTCCTGTGGACTCGGCGAATTACATACTGCTAATAATAACATGCATGTTTTGTGTTGATCACAATAGAACTAGAAGCTTTGAAGTTAGTGTTCTAATTATCGATCGAGCTGTTTGTCATGAAATATTTCGTCTATGTAAAAACTTCAGAAATATAACCGTGGAAAGGAACTTCAAGACTCAGCATGCCACGAACAAATTATTGCAAGCAGGGGAACATGATTTTTCATGTTATATTTTATTGCAATCCTCAAAGCTCCTTATAATGTCACAAACAAACTCATCTATCATGATCTTAACATCCTATATGTTGCTGATTTGGCCAAAACTAGATACCTATCCTTCCATAAAAAGCTCAATACACACTTGAATACGCTAGTCTCTCAACTTGCTTCCCATAATATTCCTGATAACCCTCCGATGCGTCTGAAAAGAAGATGGGCTCGAGACCTTCTACTATAGAACTTTATTGGAGTTCTATCAGTGGTTAGTTTCTCCACAAGTGTTTTTTTCTAATTTCCTTTTTTCATAAAGCAGATTTACTTGATGTAATATAATTACAGTAGCAAATATCAATAAATTATTCTAAAAAAAAATATTTTATTGCTAAACTATTTAGTTCACATTAGTATGCATGAAGTATAATTTAGCACATTGCCGCCCGCTAATGTTTTGCTGAAATTTACTATAAGACCGGTGATTTTATCATAAATCAATATTATTTTCATATTATCATATATATTATAATATCAATTTACTATGTGATCGGATCTCATCAACAAAACGAGATTACTCATTCCCGGTTACCAACAAATCTGTATTGTTGAAAGAAAACGAGATATCTAAATCACGTCAATGTGCTAAGCAAAAATATTTCGATCATGAAAAAATTTTAATTCGTGTATAATGCACATACATTCTATGATCATAATAATTATATTAAAAATATAACAAAAAACCTGTATCACTGCAACCCCTGTAGGATCATGAGCTCTCAGCATTAGTGCAGGATATTCATAGGCTCATCCAATAGCTGTGCTTCAAATACAGTAGCTTATACTTAATAGCTGAAAACCCACGATTTTCTAAAAAAATTACCCACAAACCAGAACAAAAAATTTTCATAAAACTTCCCAATTACAGTCCTTCAAATTTGACATTTCCCTTAACTACATTAAAAAAGACTATTTTTTTCTTTTGGCAGATTTTTTTTTTATGATGCCTGTATAATAAATCGGATAGTGGTATAGAGACACTACAATAATCCCATTCAATTTTTTCGAAAAATATTCACTTCTCTTAAAACAGAACAGATGCCCATTCAATAATAATAAATGGCCTATAAAGTGAAACTAAGAAAAAAGGCGGTTATTGGCGAATCTACAGCAAAAAATGATTGGAACGTAATTTGCATTTAAAACTGCAAGGAAAGCCATTTGAGTGGAAAAAAAAATCCCCATATTGGATGTTTATGGAACTTAATTTTATGCAGGACAGTTTTGGAGCATTCTTGGACTCCCACTACCGTCCAATTATCTTATCCAATTAATCATAAAATACAAACATTTAAAATTCATAAATGTAGTCTTCACATTTCGCCAGAAACAAAGTTGAATATATATTATGGAAATTAAGGAGTGTGAATCTATTGTGAACATTGCATCAAAATGGATACCAAAGTTCATTAGGAAACTCGGGGAGTGGATACGATTTCTACGCTTCGCCTAGATCTCATCAAAAGGTTCCACAGACTCCTTAAACTAACTACCTGTAACTTTGAGCACTGTAAATCAAACCATAATATTGAAACTGTTGTATTATTCAACAGTTCTGTTTGAGCCACAAAATTAATAATCTGGTTCGAGTATTCCGACGCCATTATAGGGTGAAACGGCAAACTAAAACAATACAATACCAATACTGAATCTTCTCAATTCTAATCGTTTTTACTAAAAAAAAAAAAGATAAACCAAACAAATAACAGTTTTCAAAAAGTAAAAACCGGTATAAATAAATTCTGTTGGTGGATGTTTATAAACTGGACAATTACATCCGGCTAAGTTCACAAGGATATAATACCAGTTATAATTATGCAAGTTTTTACTGGATTAAAGGTCAACAAGACAATGGAAACTGTTTAAAAACATTAATTGAGAGCCAGAACTTCTATCAAATCGGATGAATGCTTTCGTTAGCTGAAGCGTGCGAGGTCGCAACAATTTTAAGTGTTTGTGGTAAATATTTTAAAATGAAAGAAAGATAGCGAATGCTGAAATTTATAATGTATGGGTTGGATGGGTTGGAAGTAGTCTTGGCTTATTTTGTAGAGGTTGGGTTATTATAACGGGGTTGCTTCAGAAAGATGAATATTTTCCTAACCCTCGCCCTTAAACCTGATGCATAGTCAACACTCCTTACTCAATTATAAAACCCTTTCGAATATCATTCCGATATACAAACTTCTCACTTTTCATCTTTCACTGGCTTTTCCTCGTCCCTAGATACTGTATAGAACATAAATTTGAACATTCAAACTAGAACGAAATGGATTTAATTAAGATGTAATCGGTTGAAAAATAGCAATCTAAATTAGTATACATATTTCAAATTGATTCCACACGAGCCAATAAACTGTAGGACGTTTGAATGACGACGTTTAATTGCACTATTTTCCGCGCGGCTTATGCGCAAAAGTCGAGAATTTCGTCGTATGGATCAGAAAGTTACCTGATAATGCCGATGTTTCGAGTTATCGTAGAGGGGTGACGTTGATAAAGAAAGCCAGAATTGAATGGATGGGACGTGTTGAGAGAATATATCAGACCATAACGTACCAAAGAGCATGCTCATTGAGAAACCAGATGGCAAATGAGTACCCCTTCGTGAAGGACGTTTATTGCTCTGCATGTTCCATAGATAGTACATTACATATAATTGTATTTTCATATATTTTTCGTTTTAATTATAAATAAAACAACGCTAAATGGAAAATACAGCATTAAAACAAAACTTAAACAACAAATTATTACTAATCATTCAACCAGTTGAAACTGAAGTACTCGTATTATTACTGATTAAAAGAACAAATAAGAAAACTAAAATTAGTAAATTATTGAATTGGTAATAGAAGGGAAAAAGACAACAAAATATTGTACCTAGCATACATTAAACTGGTTGAAACATAAATATAAATATTATCACATATTAAATAGCAAGTAAGAAAATGGGGAAAAAAATGGTAAATAAACACGAAATACTACAAACAAAGCAATTAGAAGAAAAACAAGACCAAAAATTCTTTTTTCTCTTATAATATTGATTTCGTGAAGTAATGATTAACCACACTGCCTCAGCAAATTCCTTGAAAATACTTGCAGTATAAGTCCTTAACACTGATTGGCAAGCTGTCCTTCTGCCTCACATGGTTGATAAGTTTAGTCCTTGATAGGTCCGTTAGTCTGCAGTCATATATTAGGTGTAAGTAAGTTTGTTCGATGGTATATAGTCACAAGGGCATGTCTTATTGTGCGTATGGGCATGACATTTGTGTGAGGTAGAAGTCAGTTGTTATTCTATTATTCCTATAATATTCTATTAAGTCAGTTATGTATAACTTGAGATGTTGTCCTTTAGTTGTCGTATTTCATGTGTCTTGCCACTGATCCATATTTTTAATTGTTTGTCTGTGTTTCGAGTAAGTCTTAGTCAATTTACTGTAAACAATTGGAAGTGAGGCATCTCTGGCAGCCGACTTACAGCCTTGTGGGTTAATTCGTTACCCACGTTGCCAAAGTGCGCTCTCAACCACCTGAAGTTAATGTTGTATCCTTTATTTTGTATGTGAACTAAAGTAAGTCTAGTTTCTTCAATCAATATATATATATATATATATACATATATGATGATTATAATATGTATTCTATGAAAGTTAGACGATAGAACTATATACATTGATAGTTATTAAAACCCATTTTTCGGTTGTTGATGTTTTATTTTACTTTTTATTATTGTAGTCAGATCAATAAAAAAAAATTTAAAGGTCTCTTGAAATCTATCATTTGTTTGGTTGTTTCTCGAGTGCAATGGGGACAACATTGTCAGCTCAATTTAGTCCCGCGGGACGTGACTAATGATACTAAATAATATTGATTAATCGAGGTTTTACTTTACTGTAAAATAACCTAATTCAGCGACATTGTGCTTGTATGAATATTAACTTCATTTTAGTTCATACATAATTAACACATTATGTAATTTAGAAACAATTATATTTATAAAAACTATTCATACCTGACGTAGGTTGGAATTTCCTTATTTATTCCTAACTTACTTCAGCTTGTTAGAACTTATATCCATCACGGCTCGGGAAATAAACCTCGATTCTCTCACTCAGACTAGATTTCATTACCAGTAAGATAGATCCCTCTACCCGCCCTGCTCTAGTTGGGATGCATAAGAACGTAAAACTCAAATAAACAGCAACATAAACTTTTAAATTAGTTTTAAGATGGGAAATCATCTCCAGTAGCTGAAATTATCTGCAATCCCGATTCAGACAGCGTGCATGCAAATGCAATAGAACTAATTATAATTCGTACTAGTAATGTATCATTATTGTTGAATCAAAAAGATATACCCAGAAAATTGTATGGTTCGGCTGAGATGATCTTAAGTATTGCCTATTTTCAATAAGGCATTATTATTATGCACCTTAAAATAAATCATGAATTAATTAATACGCAAAGTGTGAAGTTGAACAAGTTAAACAGATACTTCTATCCAATATTTAAATTTTAACATATAAATGTAAGTTACGTGTATATAAGAAGGGATTTTAGTGTTAGAATAAACTTTTAGGATTAGCTATATTTATATTCCATTGTATAAACAAATAAATGCTCGAGGAAAGAGAAATAAAGAGTTTTATACCAGCAGCGCGAGTGTGTTTATGCCCTATTTCCCCTATACCATATTTAATATTAGTGTTCAGTCTAATCATAAAGTATATATATATATAAATAAGAGTGATAATATAAATAAAGCTTGGTTGTTACATATAAGCCTGCAATTCAGCTCCAAAATTCCTTTTTGAAGAAACGCAATCAGCCCTATTATAAATTATATGCGTCCGCTTTGCGGCGGACAGAGGCGATTGGAAGAGTTAGTAAAGAGCAAATGAATATATATATATATATATATATATATATATAATAGAATAGAATAGAAAGGTAACTTTATTCTGCGACCAAGTCCCTTTAGTAATAACAAATATGAACAGAAAAAGAAACATAATTTATCTGGCCAGAAGGCTAAGTGTCACAAATCATAAAGCGTGTAAAAAATGACAAAAAACAATTAAAAAAGAAATATTTAAACAATATATATATATATATATATATATATATATATATATATATATATATATATATATTTATATTTATATATATATATATATATATATATATATATATATATATATATATAAAATTTAAATATATACGAGGGGTGATCAAAAAGTTCCAGGACTGTTGAGATTGCGCGGTAATGGAGTGTCATAGAGCAGTGCGGTTGGCACATTGTTTAGCGTGACTCTTCCTGAGCTCAGCTGTTTATTCAGTTTGTTGGTAACCTTCTTCATTGCAAAGTTACTGCTGTTTTCGTAAAAAATAGTTTTTTGTGTTCGGCGATTTTGTGAAATGAATGTAAAGGAAAAGCAACGCGTTTGCGTAAAGTTTTGTGTGAAGTTGGGTAAAATGTTTACTGAAACATTTCAAATGTTGCAAGTGGCTTTCGGTGATGAATGTCTGAGTCGGTCAAGGTGTCATGAGTGGTACAAAAGGTTCAAGGAAGGCCGGACATCGTGTGAAGATGATTCTCGTTCAGGGCGCCCATCAACATCGACTGACGACGATCATGTTGCAAGATTGAACAGTCTCGTGCGTTCTAATCGTCGACTAACCATTCGTGAGATGGCTGAAGAATTGAACATTTCATTTGGTTCGTGTCAACAGATTTTAACAGAAAATTTGCAGATGAGAAGGGTGGCTGCAAAGTTTGTTCCGAGACTGTTGACTGAGCAGCAGAAAGAACACAGAGTTCAAGTTTGTCAGGAACTTCTTGATATGGCAAATGCCAATGAAAACTTCTTAAAACAAGTCATTACTGGAGATGAAACGTGGGTTTATGGCTACGACGTGGAAACGAAGGTCCAGTCATCACAATGGAAGACAAAATCCTCCCCAACCCCCAAAAAAGCACGTCAGGTCAAATCAAACGTCAAGGTCATGCTTACTGTTTTTTTCGACTGGAAGGGTGTTGTTTACCATGAATTTCTTCCACGAGGTGAGACCATTAACCGCTTTCGATATCTTCAAACCCTGAGAAATTTGCGCGAGGCAATAAGGAGGAAGAGACCAGAGTTGTGGCGGAGCGGTGAGTGGGTGCTGCATCATGACAATGCGCCTGTTCATTCCGCACTGCTCATTCGCGACTACTGCACCAAAAATGGAATGACGGTCATTCCCCAGCCTCCATATTCACCTGACCTTGCTCCTGCAGACTTTTTCTTGTTTCCAACACTTAAGAGACCCATGAAGGGAAAGAGATTTGAGTCCGTAGATGACATTAAAAAAAAATCGCTGGAGCAGCTACACACCATTTCACAAGATGATTTCTCAAAGTCCTTCACACAGTGGAAACATCGTTGGGAAAAATGTATAGCTTCCCAAGGAGAGTACTTTGAAGGGGACGACGTCCAATAGCCTGTAGATTTTTTAAATAGATTAATAAAAAATCAGTCCTGGAACTTTTTGATCACCCCTCGTATATATGCCTTACATAATATTGTATAAAGTGTTTAGCCAGAACGAAATAATAATTTCAGCTTCCAAAACGATAGTGAGTACAGAAACTAGAATCGTGGGAAGCGTGCTTACGGACGTGACTTCTACGCCATCCACAACCAACAATCCCCAGAAAAACAAATAAATATATATATGTTCGAGTCAGGAGAGAGGCTGCATATATAGTATCGGACATCAAAGGAAGTAAGTATGACCTAATTAGACCATGCGGATTGAAGATGTCAACTGGCAAATTAATGTAACCAAAATAAGAACGATGAGAGTAAAAGCCAGATGAAGTGAGTGCTTTCATGGAACACCACGAAAACTTTGGAAGCATTGACAGAGAAACTGACGGTGATTTAAAAAACGAATCAGAAAAGCTATGAGCAATTTTCGCACAGTTCCACAAAATGTTGTTGGACCAGGGAAATAAGTTTTAGCACAAAGTTGTGTTCCCATATTCAATTCCTACATTAAGTCCTCGATCCATCGCCTATGGTAAGTGTGGAAGGGTCAGAGATCTATCTAACTCAGCCATAGATTCTTTTAGTCTATCTTGGAACTTTGCTGGCCAAAAACTGTTTACAATGAAGAGCTATTCAGAAATATCAAGCAAAGTAAAAAATAATTGATAATTAGGACAAGAAATTAGAGGTGGATCGGACACGCCCTGAGAATAAGTTCCGCCCTTAGGCGGAGGGCGTCCTTCGGAGTGTCAACACTCCGACGTGACGGTATTCTCGCGCCAAGCGCCAAGGGTTGCCAGCGGCCGGCAGGACTTGGCGGGGCCCGTGTGTGGCCCGCCTTCGGGTGGTGCTGCCGCGTGCGTCGTCGCTACGGCCCATGTCGCGCTGTTAAAAAAAGAGTAGCGCTCCGGCTGTCGACCAGAGCGGACGCACGGCTGGCTGTCTCCGGAGGATTATCCCCACCTTAGTTGAAGGCTGCAGCGTTCAGTCGTCGCCCAGCTCTTGAGCAGGTAAGACGCGTTTTTTCCTAGCACCGTGAGTGAGTGTGCTGGCGGTAGTGATTGGTTGAAGCCCCGAGGGACACAAGTGCGATCCGGGGCTCCCAATAGGACAAGAGAACCTCGGTTCGAAAGGTTTTTTAATTGATTAATTAATTAATTAATTAATTAATTGAAAAAATTATTCTCTTTTTTTTCTTTTTTCTTTTTCTGTGGTAGTAACAATGAGTAGTGATAAAGTGGAGGAGCTGATGGACGTGAAAAGTGGAGAGCGGGAGGAGCGTGGACTGGCGTCCGGCGCCAAAGTCAAATGGCCGTTAACCTCTGCTTCCGACGGAGAAGTCGAGAAGCAGAAGGCTAAGAGGCAGAGAGAAGACGATTCTCCGGTAGAGGAAGCAGCCGAGGACCCTACGGCCAGGGCCGAGAGGATCTCGGACCAAGTTAGGGCCTACCTCATCCGGAAGAAGATGTCGCTGGATGCCCAGAGTTACATTAATGGCCAGGTTAGAGACATCCTGGGCATTATTGTGGGCCTCCAGGCGCAGTGGAAAATGGTGCCCACCATAGTAGAGGAGGTGGTCAATGAGGCCCTGAATGGGGAGACTCTCCACCAGATAATAGTGAAGAAGGTGTCAGAGATTATCGCCCCCATGGTGGCAACATCGATCAGTGATGCCATAGGGGGCGAATATGACCGGAAGAAGAAGGAGTGGGTCTCCCCAACTCTTAATAGAGTCCAGGGCCTCATCGGGGACCTCCGGTTGAAGGACCAGGAGGCCGGAATACTGGGGCATGCGGCGAAGACTAGGGCGGAGGAGAGAAGAAAAAAGATGGAGAAGACCAAGGAGCCCGAGAAGGTGGTCGCAGGACCCTCCGGCCTCACGACGGCCTCATGCCGGCCCCGATGCCCCAGAGGAGCAGCGCTACCCCGATGTGCCGGGGTAGGAATAGGTCCTCGGGCCGGCCCTGTGGAAACTCGTCTTTGACCAGCTGCTGGGGGAACTGGAAGAGGAAGGTTTCCTTGCCACGGCCTACGTCGACGACCTGGCAGTCATCGTGGCCGGGAAAGACTAAGGGAAAGCCTTCAGCAGGCAGACAAAGAGGGCCAGGGACGAGAGCGACTCCCCGACAGAGGAAGGATCCCCCACCGCTAAGGCGGAGAAGGTGCAGGACCTAGTGAGGGCCTATATGGTCCGTGAGAAGTTGTCCCAGGAGGTCCAGAGCCATATAAATGGCCTAGTTCGGGAACTGGCGGGGGTAGTGGTGGGCCTTCAGGCCCAATGGAATATGGCCCCCTCAATAGTCAGAAGAGTGGTCGAGGAGGCCCTCACTATGGACACCATGCACTGCATCATTGCAGACAAGGTGTCGGAGATCATTGCCCCCATGGTGGCGACGGCCATAGGCGACGCCATGGGTGGGGATTGTGGGGTCTCCCCGACATTGAAAAATGTCCAGGGCTTGATAGAGGACCTGGACAGTATGATCGAGGAGGGTGACCGGGCGACAAGGACCAAGCCAACGACGGCGGAGAGGAAGAAGGTGGCTAAGGTCCCCGAGGAAAAGGCGATGGCCGGACCTTCTGTAGTACCCCCGCCCAAGCCCAAGAGCAAGTACGATGGCCTCCAACCGGCCCCGATGCCTCAGAGAAACAGCTGCACGCCGACGTGCCGCGGGAGGAACATGGAGGTGGACTCCAGCGGAGAGGAAGAAGCGAACTGGGAGGTGGTTCGGAGGAAAAAGAAGAAGCAGCCGACCACCCAGGAAGAAGGAGAGAAGCCGAAGGAGAAGGAGAACAAGGCCAAGAAGATTACCTTCGCTGGAGTCCTCGCGAGTATACCCGCGATGCCGAGGAGGGCTGAAGATGCCTCCACCTACGTGACCTTGAAGGGGACCACGGAAGGGTGGGAGGCCGGAAAGATCTACGACGGGGTGGGCGTGCGTAAACCCAACGTATCAACCCGCCACTGCCGAACCCCGGGGTGTTCTTCCCCACCGTCCTGTCGATATTGGCGGCGACATGGGTCCTCCCGGAATACTGGGTCTCGCAGATGCTGACGGGACACGGCGGGTTCCAGGGAAAGCTCCCTGAGACGGCAGAGCATGTGGTGCTCTCCTGCACCGCGATGGAAGGGCGCCATGCCAGGTTGTCGAGGAAGACCGGGATCTCCGTCCTCTCCGAAGAAGACTTCTCCCATCTCATGGAGGAGCACAATTACCCTTATTTCAGGGAGTTTCTCTTCGGGTGGAAGGCCTTGGTCGGTCCTGCGCACTTCACCATCAGCTGGATACGGCCACCCGGCGAGCCACCAGACGACGAGCAACCCCAGGAGGTGAGAGAGGGAGACCGGACAGATGCAGACTGGCCGGATAGTGACCGGACGGATGCGGCGGACCAGGGAGGCTGGGCGGCACCCGGACGGATGCAGACCGGCCAAGAGTTGCGCTCCAGCAGTTGATGGGAACGGACGCACGTTACATTGGCTCCCGGGGATTATCCCCACTTCTGCAGAGACAGCGATCGGTCAGTCATCATCCAGCCGGCGGCCAGGTAAGGCGTGTTTTCATATAGCTCCCGGTGAAGTGCGCTGGCGACAGTGATAGTGATTGGTTGAGACCCGAGGGACACTAGCTGCGAGTCGGGACTCCCAATAGGACAGGAGAATCTTAGGATTCGCAATTAGTATTTATTAATTAATTAATTAATTATTATTAATAAGTTTTTGAAAAAAACAAAGACAAAATTTTTTTTATTAAAATTACGTAATATTACGTAAATTAATAAGAAATTATGAGTTCTTCGAAAGAAGTTATTGAGGATACAACCACAAGCGAGGAAGAGGAAATGATTGTGGAGAGTGAACTGGACAAGGACGGAGCGCATGCGCCAACGGGTGTGTCAGCAGGAGTTGCGCAAGAAGGAGCAGGCAGCTCTAAAGAGCGGGCAGTGAAGTCAGGAGGGCCCACCCTCTCCTCGTTCGTGGAAAAACTCCTCGGTACATCCAGGAGAATGCCGGAGAAGACCTCTGAGAGTGAGACTGACGAGGTCAAAGAATCGGCAGGGGACAGCAAGGCTAGCCCTCAAAATAAGAAGAGGAAGGTTGGCAGGAGAGGGAGTACCCCCCCCCCCCACGCATACACTGAAGGTAGCCCGGGGGATCAAGCGCGGGGTATCCAAAGAGGAATTGTGGAATACCTCGAGAGATTCAGGAACCACATCTCAAAAGAATAAAGGGACTATATCAACAACCATGTTGGGAAGTTGTGCGATATAGTCCTGAGGATGGAGGGGGAGAGGAGACTGATCCCCCAGGTGGTAAAGCACGTGGCGAGGGAGATCATGCACAATGAGGAGCTGCACCAGCTGGTAGCCCAGAAGGTTGCGGAGCACCTGGGGCCGAAGGTTGAGCTGCCTAAGCCCCAGAGAGAGGAGAGGGCCCGCACACAGCAGGTTCCTGGACCGTCGGGGGCCGCTAAGGAACGCCCCGGGGAAGGAAAGAAGATAAAGGAGAAGGCCCCGAGGGACCCTGTGGCGGTGGCCGAAACGTCCGGGGTGCCCCCTCCCAAGAAGGGGAAATCGAAGTACGACGGCCTTCCACCGGCTGAAATGCCCCAGCGGTGGAGTACGACGGAGATTTGTAGGGGCAGGAACATGGAGGATATGAGTGAGGTGGAGCCCTCACCCTGGGAGGAGGTTAAGGGCAGGAAGAAGAAGAAGAAGAAGAAGGCGAAACCTACCTCCCAGGAGGAGGAGAAGGAGAGGAAGAAGAAGAAAGCCAGAACATTCGCCGGAGTCTTGGCCAGTGTCCCTACCGGCCCGAGAAGACCAGAAGAGGTCACTACCTACATTACCCTGAAAGGGAACGTAGATGGATGGGAGGCCGGTAGGATCCTGGAGCAACTCCGACCCAGGAGGAGCTCAGGGAAGTCGGCGCCAACGTCAGCGTAGTTAGAGTGACGAAGGCTGGCGCCGTCCTGGTCAAGACCGGAGGTCCTGAACAGGCGCAAAAGCTGCTAGATTGGGACGCTCTTAAAGGGAAGGGGCTGGAAGCCAAGATGGCAATGGCAAGAAGGCCCCGCCTAGAAGCTAGAGGCGTCCCCAATCACTGGGACGAAGAAACGCTCCAGAGGTTCATCTGGAGCAAAGTGAAGATTGTGCGGCCGGAGGAGGCGTCCGTCAGGAGGGAGTGGTTGAGACCCTGTTTCTCTAGTCCCGCGAGGGGCGGGCTGACCAGGAAGTGGATCGTCGAGGTCCACCACTCGATGAGGCTCGCCCTGATGAACCTGACGGAGGCGGACTTGAGTGGAGGGTGGTGGTGTCTGGCCATCAAGGACAACCTCGAACCCCTGCTCTGTCTGAAGTGCATGCAGTATGGCCACCCGGCGAAGTCATGTCAAGCGACCGGGATAGCGTGCATGTGGTGCGGAGAGACCGGGCATAAGGTCAAGGATTGCCCGGCAAAGAAGAGTAAGCAGGCACCGACATGCGCCAACTGCAAGGCCAAAGGCGGGCAGGGGGAAGAGCTCCGACACTGTGCGGGCAGCAGGGTGTGCCCGCAGCACCTTGAGATGATGGCCGGACAGGTGAAAAGAACCAGATATGTGTAGGCTGCGGATTCTGCAGGTCAATATGGGCCGAAGGTGAGTGGTCGCGGAGGAGCTGAGAGCTCTCGCAAGGAAGACTGACATCATGGCTATACAGGAGCCGTGGTCTCAGGGAAACGTGGTCGCCGAATTTGGTGTCGCGTCGAGGGTAGTCGCGATGGGCAGTGGAGAGAGGAGGCCCAGGGCGGCTATTGTGATAGTTAACCCCAACCTCGACGTCATGGAGCGGAGTCAATTCACCACGGCGGATCAGGCGGCGTGTTATGTCAGATGGGGGAGGATATCCTTCGCCCTCGTCTCGTCATACATGCCGCCGAGGCAAAGGATAGAGGAAAGTGCTGCCGCTGTGGAGGCCATCGCACAACGCTATAGGAGTGTGGTGGTCTGCTCCGACACCAATTCGTGGAGCACGGCCTGGGGTTCGGTTCGCACAGACGCTAGAGGAAGAGTGGTGGATGAGACCGATGCGAGGTGTCAACTCATAGTGGTTAATGAGCCCTCTGGTCCCACGTTCGTTGGAGCTAGGGGCCAGAGATGGATTGACGTGACACTCGCCACGGCCACCATGGCGAGGCGCATAGCGGACTGGACCCTACGGTCTGACACGAGCTCCGACCACCGGGTCATTGCCTTCAGTGTGGTAGAGGAGGAAGGTGAAGTCCTTCCGGTCGAGAAGGGCTTCGTGACCCGTATGGCGAACTGGGGAGCTTTCTCCAGTGAACTGGAGGGAATACTGGTAGATAGACAATGGGAAGAGATGGCGCCGATGGAAGGAGAGTCAGCGCTAGACCGCAGAGTGGCGGAGCTGACGGGCGCCATCACAGACGCGGCCAGTATGACCCTCCAGCGCCGCAGAGCGAGAGCGCGTCCGGTCCCATGGTGGACGCCTGCCCTGACGCTCCTCAAGAGGGAGTACTACAGGGCCAGGGGCAGGTACCAGGAGTGCAGGGTTGAGGAGAGGAGGCCTGCACTCCGAGATGAGTCCAAACGGAGGTACAAGGCATACCGAAACGGAGTGCGTCACCGGAAGAAGGAATCCTGGGACGAATTCATCGTCAAGGAGACAGAAAAGAATCCCTGGGGTATCCCGTACAGGGTGGCACTGGGCAAGGTGAAGCCGCTCACCACGGTGGCGGCTCCCAGAGTGGGAGATGCCCAGGCGACCACCCTGGAGGAGACGGCGAAGATGTACGTGGATTACACGTACCCCAGGGACGACCCGTCCCAGGATACCGATGAAGATAGGATGGTGAGACGCACCACGGTGTGCCCTCCGGGTACCGATTATTGTCCGCCATGGGACTTATGGGACCTTCGCCTTGCCGTGGAGAGGCAGAGGATCGGCAGAGCCCCAGGACTTGACGGAATAGATGCCGCGATCCTGAGGAAAAGCGCCCCCCTCGTTGAGGACGACCTTTTGGGTATCTTCAATGAGTGTCTGGACCAGGGGCGCTTCCCGAGTAGGTGGAGGATCGCGGACTTGAGATTGATCTACAAAGGAGGAGGTAAGGACAAGAGGGATCCTAAGGCGTACAGGCTGATATGCCTCCTCCCAGTCGTCAGTAAGGTCCTGGAGAGCATGATGGTAAATAGCCTGAGACCGGTCCTCATTGCAGCAAGCCACCCACGGCAGTTATGCTCGACCCGTGGCAAGGGAACGACAGACGCACTGCTGAGAGTGCGCAGGGATGTTGAAGAGAGGGCGGAGAAGTATGTCATGCTAGTATTGTTTGACATATCCTCCGCCTTCGACAGTGTGTGGTGGCCCTGCGTACTTCAGCGGCTGCAGGAGCTCAACACCCCCAGCAACTTGTACTCCCTCGTAAGTAGTTACCTCAGCGACAGGAGCGTCAAGATCAGAGGGAACTACTACGAGGTCGAGGAGAAGATCGAGAGAGGATGTCCACAAGGGTCGGTCCTTGGGCCGGCCCTATGGAAGTTGGTATTTGATCAGTTGCTGGGGGAGCTGGAAGGAAAAGGGTTCCTTGCCACGGCCTACGTCGACGACCTGGCGGTCATCGTGGCTGAAAACAGCAGGGCCAGATTGAAGACGGAAGCGGAGAGGTGCGCCAGCCTCGTGGCAGAATGGTGCGTGAGGGGAAAACTGAGCATGGCCGCTGCCAAGACCCAGGCCATGCTCCTTAGAGGCTCCACTGACAGGGCTCACCCTATCATATTGGATATTGAAGGCGAGAGGGTTGGACTAGGTGAGGAGGTGAAGTACCTTGGGGTAAAGTTCAGAAGGAACTTTGATGCCACTCCTCACCTGGTGTACCTGAAGGATAGGGTGACCCTGTCACTAAATGGACTAGCAAGAATAGGGGGTGCATTCTGGGGCCTCAGGTACCCGGCAACGATGACCATCTACAAAGCCGTGGTCTTGGGTATCCTGAGGTATGCATCCCCGGCGTGGAGCCGCAACCTCACGCAGCTGCAGAAGAGGAGGCTGGCGACGATCCAGAGATTGGCCCTGCTGAGAGTCACGAAGACCTATCGAACGGTGTCGCACGAGGCGGTGCAGGTGCTGGCGGGAGCGATGCCCCTTGACCTCGTCCTCAAGGAGGATAGTTTGATGTATGAGGTGAAGAGGCAGGGGCTGACGGCGCTCCCGGAGGGACTCCGAGAGAGAGTCTGCGAGACCCCCAATAGATGGAAGAAGATGGTGAGGGAGGATACCTTAGGAGAGTGGAATGGACGGTGGGTGGGAAGCCAGAAGGGCTCAACCTTGAGGAAGTTTTTCCCCACAGTCAAGATTGTCTGCGACATGGGTCCTCCCGGACTACTGGGTCTCGAAGATGCTGACAGGACATGGCGGGTTCCGGGGGAAGCTCTTTGGCCATAAGATAGTGGTCGACCCCCTCTGTCCCGCTTGTGGAGTCCCCGAAACAGCGGAACATGTGATCGTTTCCTGCACCGCGATGGACAGACACCGTTCCAGGTTGTCGATAAAAACTGGCATCTTCACCCTCGCCGAGGACGACTTCCCCCGGCTGATGGAAGAAGCGAATTATCCCTTCTTCAGGGAGTTCGTCTACGGGTGTAAGGACGTGGTTGGGCCTGCACACTTCACCCTTGGCAGGACCCGGCCCCTCGGCGAGCCACCAGACCAGGAGTCACCGATGCATTCAGAGGAGGACGAGCCCCCAGGAGCAGAGGACTGAGGGAGAGGACTGACCGGATGCGGACCGGACGGATGCGGCGGACCAGGAGGGCTGGACGGCAACCGGACGGATGCAGACCGGCCAGGAGGCCTTAAAGGTGCTGCCCCATCAGTAAGGTGCACATCCGTGCACCGGGCAGCACCACAGATTTTTATTTGTTTTGTTTATTTTGTACCCTGGAAGTAAATGGTACCCCCCAAAATAATGTAAAATAAGAATTTCAATAAAGAGTAGTTTATTGGCAGTGGTGGGCGTGCGTAAACCCAACGTATTAACCCACCACTGCCGAACACCCCGTAGCCAGCAATGGCAGGAAGGGGAAAAAAAAAAAAAAAAAGACCGGCCAAGAGGCCTTAAAGTTGCTGCCCCATCAGTAAGGTGCACATCCGTGCACCGGGCAGCACCACTGAATACTTTTAATTAAAAAATTGTATGTAAAATAAGAAATTTTTAAATAAAGAGTTGTTTTTTGGCAGTGGTGGGTGTGCGTAAACCCAACGTATCAACCCGCCACTGCCGAACCCTGTATGCCAGCAATGGCAAAATGCAGAAATGGCAAATTTAAAAAAAAAAAAAAGCCTTTCGTTTTTAAAATAGGAAATATCTAAAATACAATGCCGAGAAAAGTGAGAAGATAAACGTTATGAATTTTCGGATACCATTTCTCCTTTCATATTATTTAATGGAAAAACAAAATTTCACGCTGATTAATATTAGAACCCATGAAAAAATTCAGAATATTTTAAAATATATTTCAAGTAAATGAAAATTGTGTGATAAAACCACCCGATTTGTATTACATTCAATTAATTTAGTAAAAAATTAATGCCTAGAGCATTGCCAGTTTTTTTAGGAGTAACTTTTAACTTTTAAAATTATTAGACCTTTGTTAAATTATTTGTGCTATCTGTTTTTCCAGTTTACCGTGCAATCCGTAGCTCTCGCAAGGATTCCAGCGCCTCCTCCGGAAAATGCCCATTTGAGAAGATGGGAAATTGGAATTTCTACTCTGCGACGTCCCCTTGAATATGAATCAGTATTTAAGGTTCTCAGCCACGTTGATCGGTCAACATAACTTTTATAGAAATTTCTGGAATTCAATAATTTTCTTTTTCAATTACAAAATTGGGGATGAATAAAAGTTGATTTGAACGAATTGAGAAATGTTAGTGATTTAATTTATAGGAAGTCGAAGGAGGAGCAGCGTTTTCCTAATTCTTACTTATTGTTGTACACAATTTAATATTGTGATGTTACATTACTTATAAAAAATTGAAGACAGTTAGTAAAAAAATTAAATATTTTTTAAAAAGCCATTAACATCGAGTAACTAAAATTGTTTCGATATTGAAGTTATAGCCAATGAAATAATTACATTGTTTTCTGATCTAAAAAATAAGATAGTCGGATAAATCAAAACTGTAATCAGTTGGATGACAAAACCACTCATAAGAGATACAATCTTTCTTTAGGCGGAAACAAAATACATATGTAAAAAGTCACATAAATTAGATTTCTTGCCGGAAGAAAAATGAGTTAACAAGCACACCTATTAGAATCCTATTAGAATCCTGAGTACATGGTTACCGGTAAAAAATAGAAATTAATAAAAATATTGGATTAAAATCAGTAGCATTAGAGAGTAGCATTTAAGCTGCAACAATAATCACAATTATAATAGTTCAAAATAATTATAAGATAAATTTAGTCGAATATATTAAATGTTAAAACCATAGGTAGAAATGGGAGAAAATTAAAATAATAATATTTAAAAAAATTGTTACAGAACGCTCATTATTGAATCAGTTAAATCTGTAATTACTGTTTGGACCTTTAGAAATTAAATGAATTGAGGCTTTTGAAATGGAGAATACATTATCTATTAATCTATCTATTAAACTATGAAGTAATTAAGAGAATACACAGGTGGAGGAGTTCAGGGATAGTGACCTTGCTGGGGGTGATAGTTTCGGAAAATATTAGACGCTTGTGAAAAATAAAGGATAGTTATATACCAGAAATATACCAGAAAATCTGTTTTAGTAATAAAATATGGTTGTGATAATAAAATATTCATTAATAATAATGGTGTACATCATTTTTTTAATAACCATCGAACTATAAAATAACAATCTTTGTATAGATCTGAAATTTTAATTTGTTATAACTAATAGTTGATTACATTACTTCATATTGGATATTCAGATAGTAACATGAAAATGTTTTATATAAAAAAAAAAGACTGTACCACTACAATTCGTGAATGGATCTGGGGTTCAGTACATGGTGGAGACTATACTGTTTCATGGGCAACGGTTCTGCAAGGAGGTGACTTGTCTTAGGTCCCGCTCAACCGCCAGATTTTTTCCCCTTATTTTGGGTACCCTACTTTTATAATTTTTTATAGAGGCTGGGAGAGCCCCAGAAGGGTCCTAGATCCCATATGATCCATCTCCCGCTGCAAACAGACTAAATATTAATAATAATGATTCCGGCATGGCAACTCAGTGCTCTACCAGTGAGCCACTCCGCTCCCCTAAAATGTTTTATACTAGGAGTTAATTAGTAAATATAAATTAATATATAAAATCAATTCCACGAATAAATATTTCTATAACTATTTATAATAACAATATTTTACCATATATATTTTAATCTATAACCACTGGTATTATTGCATAAATAATAAAAATGAACTAGATATGGAGAATAATGTACATGATAGCATTGAATAATACAATGGATTAAAAATTACTATGTTTTTTTTGTTTTGTTTTTTGCAATGCAGATGATCTACTTTTTTTACTGAATTTTAATTAATACTATGAAATGGGATTCCAAATAATTAATTAATACAATGAAATGCAGTCGATTATCATTACGTCAGTTCTAAATCGAAATCGAAATAAAAACCTCTTTATATTCTTATGATAATTATTAGCATTTCAGCCACGAACCCAAACTGATTTCCAATGTAAATCATAATCCATTCATAGCGAAATCAGATCTTTGTTTGAATAAATGAATCCGGGATTGGGAAAGGGCTAAACAGGATGGGGTCGATAGTTCCCAAATCGATTAGCCTAACCAGAATATTCTTAATCGATTTTGATATAACACTTCGACGATAAAACGTCACATATAATTATATGTTTTGAGTAATTTACCTAGCTTAGCAAACAACAACATATATATTTCAATGACATTCTTTCGACCACAGTTATTAATGAACGGAGTTCTACCCACGCTAAGCCCTATCGTGTATTTGTTATCAGCTCTATTAATCGTGAGCCCAAACAAAATAAAAATAAATAATTGTCGATTGAACAAAATATATAAATAGTAATTTCAATAAATTCATTAATACGACTCAATACGAAAATATACGACGATAAAGTCAAAAATACGACCAAGCGAAAAATAGTAGATACTGCATTAATTAAGTATCCCTTTCAAAATCTACTTTATGGAAAACATTTATAAAAAATGTATAGTAATTTGAAATATTTAATCAAATTTATAGTCGATTAATGTACATGATATTCCTTAGAACCGAAAAGTTTTATTAAAATACCTCATCGATTATATCTAAGTGGAGTGTATTGATAATTTTATCCAGTCCCAAAAAAACTAAAATAGGTGTTGTTATAATTCCAGAAATCCCTACCCTAAAAAATTTTAAGACTATTCCTGTCGGACCAAATAGACAGCTCATTGATAATACTCAACGATAGAGAAAATTGAATTCGTACTCCAGGACCAAAGAGACGGATTAGGTAAGGAACGTGAATATATTTGGTCGGGGACACAAAACCGGCACTACGCCATTCACCGAATATCTCCGAACCTTGAGCGAATGTATTTGGACAAATCGTGTGATCGTATATTGAATGATGGATCAAACATTGATACCTGGGCTGAGAAACTGCTACAAACACCGAATACAGTTCGAAGCATTGCGTCGCGTTACGATTGGCAAATATCAATGAAGAATGCCAAATTTCGTTTCGTGCATTTTCGTTTTGTTTTTATTTCGACGTTTCAATAAATTTTTGAAGAGCCCAAAATTCAACGATGACATCAGATGATCTATTTTTCGCGTTTGTTTTTACTGTGGATATGAGGTATCGAATAAGCAGGCCAAGGAAGACATCGAAGGGTTCTGTATGCTGTCATGGAAGGGTCTGCAAAATCTGCTTGCAGTGTTTGTGTTTTTGTAGAAAGGAGGGGGCGACTAACGGTGTAAAAAAGAACTTTCTACTCTTCCTAATTTTCTTCAATATGGTAATGGACCAGGTGGGCGTGAGACCTATGGGGTCATCCATGCTGTGGCCGAGATGACCGATGAATCTAGGAACAGTCAATGTGGTACCAGTTAGCGCCTAACGCGAAAGCAAGTTTGCATACGTGCTACCAATGGCTGCAATGGTACGCACTCGGTTGGTAGATACCGAGATATTCTTCAGTAGCCAGGTGATGCCACTCAGTTTTGTCCATCCACATTTCGATATCATTGAGGAGTCGAACCGTATAGTCATAGGTTCCTTTACGGATCCCAGTTTGTAAGTCTGAGATTGTATTATTCTAATAATGCAGCCGTTTGACCAAGTATATTTTTATTAAACTCTGTACACTTCTGTTATTCTTAAGGGAATTGGTCTCAGAATAAAATTATTTTTATATTCTATTTTATACATGAGTCCATTTACTTTTTGTTGTGAAGAATTCCTAATTTTCCTAAAACACCTGTTTGTCCTCCAACACTACCTTCTAAATCGTCCCGAAATGATTTTCTCAATTATTTCCTTCTTAATATCTAGTTTAATATGACAATTTCAGATGTATGGTATAAAATATATCCTGGCTCAAATAAAATATATCCGGTTATCGAACAAACAACTGGTAGAGGTTTTTACATCAGTATTGAGGGATACAATTCTTTTTTTATATTCCTCAATTACAATACATATTTGTAAAAATTTATTTACGACTCAATAGTAAAAATTATTTACAACTCACTTCTTACCTCATAGCTCAAATTTTCAAATCATTCCTAAACTTTCAGTTAACCGTGAGAGGTTGATACTTTGGAAATTAATAACATAGTATTGCACTTCGACTTATAGCTTTATACAGTTATATACGTTGTTGGATGATGAATAGTGCTTATATTTTAGCTATTGATAATGACTAATGTCGAAACGTTTAAATAATAAATAATTAAGTAGAATAGATATTGGGTTTTTCTTAATTGATTATAAATATATTTTATCCTCCAATGTTATGCAACATAATACCGCTTTCCTGAGTGTCGATTCGATCCTATCTGTATCACCCATTCCTACCTACGCCCTTTTGTTCAATCTTATATAATAGCAGGAACTCCAACAATAGCCTCTCCTCTGACACTCTTGATAAATCAAGCTTTATAAATCTAACCGAATGATCATTGTTATAGCATATTCATCCCAAACTTATGTCCTTTCTCTCAAAATCCTGTACATTCCCTTTCATAACATGATATCATCATCATCAGTTTCAGTGACATAACCCCTAAGCTCATTCCTAAGGCAAGGAATGTGGTATGAAAGTCCAACCAGCAAGTTGAAATATATAAAAAGGGAAGTAAAGCCTTACATCTAATCGTAGTAAACGCCATTATGAGGTGGTTATTGCTCGCCTTAGAATAGGGCACACCCTAGTTACCCACGCACATCTTATTACAAGGGATGCACCTCCGATATGCCCTAGGTGTAATAAAAACCTTTGTATCAGACATATATTTGAGGAACGCTGGTTCTATAAAATAATACTGAATCAGCTCAAAATACCATCCGATGTTGGAAAAGCACTTAGAGACAACAAATCTGAAATCGACTAAGTGGTGAAATTCATTACAAACTGTAAATTAATAACCAATATTTGATCATCCATTGTCCCTACTATAGATGCATTGGTTGTTTTTTACCAATTGTTTTATTTCCTTAGTATATATATATTTTTTTTTTCCTCTTTTTTTTTAAAGATAAGTAATTATAAAAATCTAAAGGCGTTGATGACCCTAGGGTTTTACGCCTCTAAGCAACAACAAACAAGCAAACATCAAGTCCATTGATAAAATTGTGGAACACATTAATTTATTGGTAAGCGAGTACGAAGCACCTCTCAAGATTCAGATGTTCTTTTATTCTACTCTTCTATAGATAGCTGATTGTAAGAAGTTATCATGCCATAGATTCATCGACAAATTTTTAATAACATTTAAGTTTTCATGATGACATTAACATTTTTGGGGGAAAAAATTAACTAACTAAAATGGTAAGAATAAAAAAAACTGTAAAAACTCAATTTACACCAGGTTATAAAAGAAATACATCAATGAATAACTTTGAGAGACAATCCTTTTCATTGAAAACCGTTTAGTCCGATGTTTAGAGTTACTGTGGTGCAAAATATAATCCTATTTAATATCTAAAGATAGCGGATTTGGTAAAATGTGTAAATAAACATCCACTTCTAACTGAATCGTTCCAACCGATTAAACTTCGATGGAAGGAAGATTGCTTTATATGCGTTCCTGAAAATATCTTGAGTAACACATACGAAAGACTATCACATAAAAATGTCAACGTAATCAAGGAGGATAAAAATTGCCTTTGGTTCGAATTCTATTTATTACTTTAACTAGACATCATAGAGCAGCGGTTTCCAAACTGGGGGGGGGCGTGAGGACATGGCAGTGGGGGTGCGAGACAAGTTGAACATTAAATGAAATTTAAGTAGTCTTTCAAACATTCTAAATCAACCATGATGTTTAGAAAATTTACCACTTTGATATAATAGACAAACCTTCATTATGGTTAAAATATTTCAAAGTGTATCCTATGGAAACGTATGGAAGCTCTTCGTTTATATTTGCCTTTTTCAAGCACCTATTTGTGCAAAAAAGCATTTTAAACACTTGTGGCAATTAAAACAAAGTATCCGAATAAACTTGATGTTGTTAGTGACTTGCGTTGTGCACTTACTAAAACTCAGCCTATTTTTCTACAAAAACAAAAACATCTATCTTACCATCCAACCTAATCTATTTTTCTCTTATTAATAATTTTTGTATTTTATGAAAACTGATATTGTTGTACTTTATACAAAAAATGTTTTGTTTTCAAAGTAATACTTATTTGTTTTTGTTTTGTTCCTAGGCCCACACAATTTATTGTTAAGGGGCGCGAGAAGCTTTCATTTCAACAAAGGGGGTGGTACAAAAAATTTTGGGAAGCCCTGTTATAGAGCATGATATTTCATATAATACATGTACAGTATCTTTAAATTAAATGAGTAATGCCCCACCATAAAACGATGTATTTTTAGCGACGATGAAGTTCCCCAGAACGCACTTTTCAGGATGTCTTTTTTGTGTTTTTAAGTGTTAAAAAAAAACTCGAAAAAGTTGTGTTCGCAAACAAATTTATAATATTGAATGTGAATAATATATAGATGTTTTATGTAAGGAAAAACTACAAGGTAAACTTATGTGTTTCGAACTTGAGATGAGAAAAGGGAAAGAGAAGGGAGGTGAGGCCAAGGGCTCTGCCTGGATAGCAATTCGCCTATTGTCTCTCAGTTCCCTTCGGGCCCGGGCAAGAATAATAGCTGAATTCGCTCAGGTCCCGGTCACCACATTTTCCAACCTCATTCTTTTTCTTTGTCAATCTTTATCAGGGATCTACCTTCAGTCCTACTGTATCTTTGCGATGATGCCAAGGTGGAACATTCTTATGTCATTACCATGCATTAATATAGAATATACTACCACGGAACAAATTATATTTCGATGCTACTGTTTGATGTTTGCATCTTAAATACCAAATAAATAAAATAATAATAAAGCTTAGCCAACCCGAAGGTCTGATACCGACACCAACAATCTCTTCTTAACCCATTTACGGCCATTGATGCGCATACGCAACATTAATACAACTAACAATTTTTTTTAGTTTTATAAATCAAAATATTTTTCCATTTTGTCACATCAGCTTATTATTTAAGGTTTTTAATTATTAAAAATATTTTTTTTTTTATAAATTTTGTGTTTTTTAACCCATTGAAAAATAATAGTACAGTAGGTTATATTTCAACACGAATGAGTACTAAGATTTAAATGTTAAATTCAGCCATATAAGGGTTGCTACAATTAAATTATCAGATTCCTTTTTTAAAACATTGTTTTTTTTAATTGTTGGGATGAAATTTTTTTATTCAATTCAAATACTGCTGTTAGAATGGTCGTTTTATTTTAATGTTGCGTTGACGCATCATTGGCCATTCCTATGAAGTTTTTACAAAGAAGACAGGACAATGCATTTTCATCTCCCCCACCTGTCTAATGAAGACGTGCTCATGCATGTGGTATGTTTAAACTCTTAAATATATTTTGAATGAATTGGATTGATATTTGGTGTGCCGGAGTATCATTTAGGATGATTAATCAAATTATTATTTCTTTGCCTTAATCTTAATTGGATTCTTTTCCAGAGGTCTGTTCTTGTGTTTACCAATTTACTCATCTATTATACCTTCAATATATTATTCATAAATAATATATGATGTATGGGAGTTTGCGACCTCCGCCTTTTCTTATCTCTCCAGTCACCTTGACCATAGGGGACACCCTTCTACCTGCGTGAACTACTTCTCGCAAACCAATATTGTTCCAAACCAACCGGCCCTTCGACGGGTAATTCGAACATTCGTTCAAACGAAGGCCCAATAGCCAGATCTATCGATGAACAACCGCGAAGAGGAAGCTTCACAGCTGAACATGGTGTTAGATGAAATGAGAAGGTACAAAAGCGGACATTTGATCGTCAGGGATGAGGCAAGGTAAACGTGTAGAGTATGTAAAAGCCAAACTATTTATAGGTGTGAGAGATGTAATGTTAAATTACACCCAGGATGTTTTAAACCATTCTACGAATAAAAAATGAAAAGAGTGATTTTTTTGTGAAATTAGTGTGCAAATCGTAATTTTTTATTTCAAAATCAAAACTTTGAACTTATTCTAGCCTTGGCCGTAAATGGGTTAAAGCAATCCTCCCACCTAAGCCTCGGTCTACCTTTTGGACGTTTCCCCGTCGATACAATGCTTATTAACTTTTTAGGATTCCTTTCGTTACTAAGCCCTACACAACTTTACAGGCCCAACTTCATATTCGTGACACTATAACTTGATTAACATTCACCGGGTACACTTCGCAATTCCGCGGTGTGTAACATACTAAATTCTCCATTCGATAAAACAAAAATTGTAAGTAAAAATAAAGTTTGTGCTTAAGACCGCATGGCTGAAGTGAAAAATTCACTTGCTATCGCAATCAATTTATAGTGATTCTCCAATCCTTAATTGTGAGCGTCGGATCGCTGTGTGATGGTCCGGGAATTTGTGTATCATCAATCGCATGTTCTATTTTTTTATGCTAGAAAGTCGTTTCTTATCACGATATCTTTTAGAGTCCCTTGATAATTCTCTTCGTCTTTCTAACGTATTTTACTGTATTTGTTCATTATGGTATTTGGGTTCATTTTGGGAGAGTAATTTCTGCTGCTGAGCTTCTGTACGCTTTTTTTACGATGTTTTGTTAAGCGTGCATTAGCTAATTTCCTCTTTCGTTTTAATTCGTCATCGAGTTTGCTGTTTTGATCCATCATCGATTTATTCAATCTGAGAAAGACAGTATTAAAACATTCATACGTCATATTATTATTACTTATAAAAAGAACAATTATGTATCAAAAATATTTATTTTTGAATACGGGAAAGAAAAGTTAACAGAGAATAAAAATTAGGTTTAATTTTAATTATATATATATATATATATATATATATATATATATATATATATATATATATATATATATATATACACACACGAAGTGTACCTATTTGATCGAATCACTCTTTATAATAAATAAAAGTAGGTTGATTCTTAATTATATTATATATACATATATTTATATGTCTACTTTGTTAATAATTTAACGCAAGAAATACAGTTCAAGTTTAAGCACACAATATATTTTTCTTAACTTTACAGCTTCTCTATTAATTTTATATCAGCATATGATCCATGAATATTGTAGGACGCTCTAGAAAATCAGTTGAGGAGGCATTCCTTTCTCTGGCAGAAGCTGCAAGAAAACTTGGACTGGAGGTCAATGATAAGACCAAGTATATGATAACTGACCAGTACCCAAGACATCCTGGGGAGAAAGTGGAATTTGGGACATGCTCCATGGAATGGGTTTCCGAGTTCACGTATCTGCGATCACAGGTGACATGCGATAATGAAATTAGAGCAGAGACAAGAAGAAGGGTATTGGCCGCAAACCGATGCTACTTTTGACTGAGGCAACAAATAGCAAGTAGGGTAGTTAGTTACAAGGAAGACAAAAATCATTTTGTATAAAACCTTGATTCGCCCAGTCCTTATTTACGAAGCAGAGACTTGCTAACAAGGATTTAGCCATATTTGAGCGCAGGATCCTACGAAAGATTTTTGGACCGGTGTTAGTTTGTGGAAAGTGGAAACGGAGGACAGACGAAGAGGTTTATGTCCTTTATGGGGAGCATGAGAATGTGGGGAGACATTGTGACTCTGATCAAGCGAGAGCCTGAGATGGGCTGGCCATGTGGCCAGGATGAACGACGAGGAAGCTTCAAAAAGACTACTGACGGAGATCATGATGGGCGGAGGAGAATTGGCCGTCCTCGACTTCGATGGATCGACTGTGAGGCTGCGGATGCAAGGAGCTTGGGAGTCTGTAACTGGATGGCAGCAGCACGGGACAGACTTATGGTGGCTGCGGGTTGAGGCCTGGACGCGTCAACGTGTTGTAGCGCCAGACTAATAATATGATCTATGACTTCCTGATCACAACTTTACAATATTATTTACATAACAAATATAAATAATATTGTATAATTTTGAAAGATCTTAACAGATTTGTGAACTAAGGCATCGATTTATAATAATTAATAATAACAATTATTACGTATTAATTGAATATACTAAACACAGCGAAGAATAGGTGACTATCTTTCTCGGCCGGGTACACTCGGCGTTCCCGAGTTTACCCGATCGAGCGTTACACCTCAGAGCGTGACTGGTCAGGCCAATTTAATACTTACGAAAAAAATTGTGTGCGGTACGCCAAAAGAAGTTTTCACTTCAAAAAAGACTGAATGAATTGTCATTTAATATATGTAATGTGTTTAGTATTATTTCATGTATGTAACTAAATAATTTCAACAACAAACAAACCCTTGTTCACTAACGGGTACTTTTAATAAATGTCCCACTAACAACTCTCATAAAGAGGTCACAGCAAAGAAGTTTATAATTAATGCAGTCAAAGGCTCTTTGAAGGGCGCTACCATTGCATATAGATGGTTTGCACTTTGTGTTCATTAATTGGATGAGATGATGGCAATCGAAATATTGTTCAAAGCCACGCATGGTCCAGACACCCCCTAGACTAGGTTTAACATTTTCATCAAAAGACTTTCTAACACATTTTGACTATGTTATCAAATATTCTTTAACATTGATCGATCGTAAGTGAATGCTAAGCTTGGTAGGCGATTCCACCGGCAAACGGGATAAAGAAAACTGCTTAGGAAACTGCTCTCTCTGCAGATAGCTTCTCTCTCTCTCTCTCTCTCTCTCTCTCTCTCTCTCTCTCTCTCTCTCTCTCTCTCTCTCTCTCTCTCTCTCTCTCTCTCTCTCTCTCTCTCTCTCTCTCTCTCTCTCTCTCTCTCTCTCTCTCTCTCTCTCTCTCTCTCTCTCTCTCTCTCTCTCTCTCTCTCTCTCTCTCTCTCTCTCTCTCTCTCTCTCTCTCTCTCTCTCTCTCTCTCTCTCTCTCTCTCTCTCTCTCTCTCAAATGGTTTGAGACATACTTTAGTTCAAGATATCAGGCAGTCAAAACAGCAAGTGGCACAATATCATCCTGGGAAAGTAATGCAAGGGGCATACCTCAAGGATCAACATTATCAGCTTTAATCTTCTCCTTGTATATTAACAGAATTTCTGACTCATTTATGTTCTGTAAACATGGAACTTATGCAGATGATATTCATATATATACTTCTTCAAACATATCTGAGATCAACGAAACTATATCAAAAGTCAACAGTGATCTATCAATGTTAAACAGTTGGTGCAGCAATCATGGACTTAAACTCAACCCAGATAAATGTAAAGCTATGGTTATAGGTCACAATAAACTACTTCAAAAACTTAACATTAATGAAGTAAATCGAGTCACAATACAAGGAATATCTTTAGCCTACAGCAACAGTGTCAAGTGTTTGGGAGTAACCATACAACATAACCTTTCCTGGAGGGAACACTCAACTGCTATCAGTAAGAAGATAAACTCGATTCTATACAGTGCTAAGAAACTACTGCTTTACAAAACTACAGATATCAAGAAGAATCTAGTCGTCACAATCATGTTTTCGTACCTTACATACAGCCTACCATTAATGACAGATTTTAATAGTGAAATAGCTGATAAATTACAGAGAACACTAAACAGGTGCATAAGATTTATTTTAAATTTATCATTCGATGACAGAGTATACGACAAATTTTCGCAGCTTAATTTACTTACACTACATGATTACCAAGAATATTTAGTAGCAGCAATAGCCCACAAAATAATAAATTCAGGACAACCAAAACATCTTGCCGATTATTATATTTTTCAAGACCAAATTCACAAAGTAAACACAAGATTTTCTTCAGACATCCTTCAGATCCCTCAACACAATACTCAAGCTTATGCAAACTCCTTTAGAATAAAAAGCATCAAATTATTCAACTCTTTGCCACAACCTATCATCAATAGTTTAGACTCACATTCTTTCAAACGGCGCTTAAAAAACAGTTATTTGCTTAAATATGTGTGAAGCAAACACTTTACCAGAGCTCAAACACATTTTTTTTGTGCATTAATTTTATCTTTTTACATTCATTACATATATATTTTTGTATAATAGTTGTTTGTTTATCTTTTTTATTTTATTTTTATTTGCTTATATGTACTTTTCCATGTAAATACACTTGAAGGAAAATATAATTTGTTATCCTAGGGGTAGGAATTTAGTTTTTGTAAATATTAGCTACACGTTGGATGTAAGAAAGGTCCAAGAGACCTAATTCTGCGTGTTTAATAAATAAAGCGATCAATCAATCAATCAATCAATCTCTCTCTCTCTCTCTCTCTCTCTCTCTCTCTCTCTCTCTCTCTCTCTCTCTCTCTCTCTCTCTCATACTCTATATTCAGGAACAGTATTATGTTTTGAACATATTTAAGCTTCATTGGTAACGGGAGAAAGGGCAGAGATTTCTGTTGTCGGTTCAATAAGCAATCGATGGAACTTGAAAGAAGGGACAGTTCAGAATCACTTCGAGATAGACAATCTAAATCGGACATGGCCTGTTCGACAAATACAAGCTACTGTGATGGTGCAGAACGTTGCAAAACAAAAACAAAAAATCGCCTTACTTTCACTTACGGAGTACCAAGTGTCATGGCCGCAAGTGAAGTGTCGTTTTCACATCGTCCTGTGCTTGATACTGTATTTTCATACTATTAGTTCAAATAATTTCATAAAACTGTTCCAAAACAAAGTTAATAGACAGTACTACAGTTTACTTTCAACATTAGTGAAGTGAGTGACTTATAAAAACAATAGACATAAAATAAATTAGTGACCTGCTGCTAAAGGTAGCAACTTGGCCTTAATCTCATAGTAATAAAGAAAGGACTAATACTATCAGTTGACATGATCAAGGTCAAGGCTTGGCTGTTTATCTTCTCCGGCCTTCAATTGAATCCCAGTTACATGAGCTTTTTGTTCCACTTAAAATTTAATTAAATTAAATATGTTTATTATAATTAATATAAACGTATTTAACGATAGTTTATGATTAATTATTAAAAAGTAATTCTTAATACTTGTTATCTGTAATTAATTAATAATAGAATGATGAGTGTGGATAAGTCGGGTAGTGATGTGTCGGAGGAAGAGACTCCTTTTTCCGAAATTAGTGAGACCGATTTTCGATATAAAAAGAAGAACACTCCAGAAACGCCAAAGAAAATGTGACCCTGGCTCAGCGGGCAACTCGCCTAACAAAAAGAAAAAACAATCGGCTAGTTTAAAAACAACAGTCACACAGAATAATCTAACAACTGAAGCACCAAGAACCCGCAGTAAATCTACAGTCAGACCGGTAGCCTCAACCAGCAGCAACTCTTGCCCAAAAATTAAAGCTCGTAATGAGAACGCTGATAGTCAAAAATACGATGACCCGGTACTTCCTCCTATATTCATCACTAAAATAAGTGATTTTTATAACTTTGGAAAAAAAATATCAGATTTAATCGGGAAGCTAAACTTTAGATGCTACTCTCGATTCAACGACATAAAAATCAACACAGTTAATAAAGAGTCATATAAAAAACTCATAAATCATCTCACTAGCAACAACTACGATTTTCACTGTTATCAACTCAAACAAGAGAAAGAGTGCTTCTCTAATGGACTTTACTTGCCTCCCCAATAAGCCTTCTTTAATCTATCTTTGATAACGCCCCATGGGTTTTCCTCGTCCGCCTGGATCAAGTTTAGCAATTGTCACTTTACGTAACACACTAGTTCTGCCTTTTGTGAATCATCGTTCCTGGGAAGGCATACATTCTAGGCTAGCAATAGAAATAAACTACATGATATCTGTATAAGAACTGTTTTTGTCAAGTCTGTAATCATATTAACGCTGATACAAGTGTTCCCCGAACCTTAATTCTCCTCTATCAGTTTACGAATAGTTCGGAAACTCTTAGAAAGTGGGTATCATTATATCTTGGAGGTCGGAAGAATGTGTATGACATATTTAATATTTCTTCAATTAGGTTCCGTAAAAAACATACATACGTTTTATTACTTGTTCATACCGTCAAGCACATAATTGATGAAAGAGGCGAACAAGATAAACTAAACTAGAACAGAAGATAAAGGCCCAACTGATGTCGTATTGAGTACGGCATGTAGTCGAGCTATTTCGGGGGCCCCTTTATCCTCAAGGGCTATTACCATTATCCGTACTCTCCCAATTCCCAGTTCTCTTGTTAATGCTAATTAGTGCGATCCACCCCCACCCCAATAAACACAAAGAGAAATAGAAAAAATAATTTAATTTTCTGCTACATGTCAAAAGTGTTCTCAAAATACAGAACACCTATCAAACGGAGATATAAACATTCTAAATGTCGAAAAAAAAGTGTTCACATTTCTAAGTTGTGTTTATGGGCATTTCCTAATACTTATTTACGTAACAGAGATGACTAACTAGATAAAAATATAATCAGTTGTCAGTTATCTTTCCTTGCAGCCGCTCCGTATATTTGTCCTGAAGATGACGTACAAAGTAGGTCGAAAAATCGGCACAAAATAAATAAGTATGCACGAATAGGGTTTTCCAACGCTTTTGCCGTTTGAATATGGTTCAAATTTCATGACAATTAAAAAATCGAAATGATGTCCAAAACTTCTATATAATAATAATAATGTCTTTATTTATTCTGGGCAAGTCCCTATAGAACAACAATACAGTCATTGTAAGCTATTATGTCTTAGAGTGTAAAATAATTACATTTAATTAATTATTACAATTCATTTAATAAGTGAGAAAGAATAAAAAAATTAACAAAAAAAAACGCGAATTACCTACAATAACAGTATTTTAAGAACAGATTAGAAGAAAAGAAAGAAAAAAAAATTAAAATAAGTTAACAATAATTATATAAGAGAAACAAATTTATGGTCACATATATATCAGATTTATGCCAAGAAAAAAACAAATAAAAAAATAAAGAAAAATTAAACAATATTATTAGAGAATTACATAGCACACTTTTACGTTAAGAATTACATCCCTTTTTGTCTTTTTTAATATCTATCTATATGACATTAATAATACATATGTACGCGGTTTAAATTCCACACACTCATATATATGAATACATTTACACACACAAATGTACATAAAAAAAACATCATTCATTCATCGAAAAAGAGAACATTAAGTCAAAACTGATCCCCTACTATTTTCGATTTTTTGGGAATTGTGCTGGAATATACGGGATTTGAAGGTTGGAAGATTATTGGAACGACGAATGGAAGAAGGTATTTAAAATGATAAATAATAATTTCAATATATTAAACGATCAATAGAGAAATGAGGGCTCCGTCATCCCAGTCATCCTCAAAAGGTGCCTGGTTTGCCAAATCAGCTAAGTAACTCAAGAAAATTGGTGTCTCCATAAAGTCCCTCGGAACGGAAGTTGCGTGAACTTCACCGAGGACGTTGGCCGTGTACTACCACTAAGTGCATATGTATAAGCAAGAATGAAGAAATAAAGTAGCACATGGAATGATGGGACCGCACGGTGGAGAACACATTAAAAATGAAATGACTTATTGATTTCTGTATTTAAAATGATTTACTGCTGGGGAACTCATTCTTCCCGCATAAGGTTGTCCATAAAATTCCTTTTTCAGCCGCTGAGATAAATGTCAACAGTTTCACATACTATACACAGCCGATACATAAGAAGGTTTTTTAAAAGTGTAAAAATAATCAGAGATGCAGAAATAGGAAGCGACCACATGCTTCTGGTTGCTGTTACCCGAATGCTCAAGGAAAAAAAGCAGAAGATGATTGAAGTACAGAAGTTGCAGGATCCTTAAAGGAGAGATGAGTACGAAGCAGAGCTAAGGAATCGGGCCCAGAAAGTAGAAGCAAATATAAACCTTGATAATATATGGATTCAAATAAAGGATTGTATTCACACTACATAGCTAAAGTAGTGTGCGGAGTGAAAAAGATTTGCACGAAAGGTAAACATACATTGTTCTTCATTCATTGTGGAGTGAAGAACTGATGGTACAAGTCATGCAAAAGAAAACAGATTGGAAGGAATACTGTCGGAACAATACTCCAGATAAATGGCAAGCATAAGTGCTGGCTCGAAACTAGGCAAAAGAAGCAGTAAAAAGGGCGAAACAGAAATCGTGGGAGAAATTCGGAAGGGAGTTGTAATTCTTCTAAAAAAAATTAAATATCCTAACTTGACCCCGATGGATAAATTAAAAATCAGAGGTTAAATAGCGCGTAATTGTTCCATATCAATACTTCCTATTTTTTTAAAAATAATTATTTTAGCATCGGTAACAATTAAATATATATCAATAACTATTTAAACTAACTGTGATATTACTAATTCGTAATTTTGATATTTTTATCTTTACACCATGCTATGAGCTGATATATTCTGTTCTTATGAATACGTTATAAATTCATAAATTCTCCATAAAATGCTTTAATATGAGTTTTATTTGGGAGATGTTTATTTTGGTAGAAAGAGGAGGGTTTTACCACCAATGGAGCCATGATTACATTTAAATTACCCCAAGCAAGAAGTGTTTTACTACGTTATTTAAATTATTTCAAGGGATACAAATGATATAAATAAACACCCGAATTCCATTAGTATTAATATATTTATGGGAGGGAAACAGTTAAGCGTGGATCTTCATCTAATATATATGTAAATTTTATTCATACTTCTGCAGCTAAGTGGATAGAGTACTCTGCCGGCCATAATTATGACTTGTAATGTTTATAAACAACTCATTTTTACTTGCTATGTCACATGAATAAAAATAAATTAATGATACACTAATTGTATTAGACTCTAATGATATAACAAATCCCTTTTTATTTAGTCGGGATCACATAAAAATAAAATTTTGCTATAAGAAAAATTTCTCATAGTATAAACACATTTTATTGGCTGAATCAGGTTCAAAAGATTCTAAGAAACAAAATTCTCTTCTCATATTTCCTGTTACCATATTTATTTATTGGTCTTATTAACAATTAATATAAATTTTACCACAATCAAAAGATATATATTATACTTTAAAAAAACCGTCATTCTGAATTTTTGTACTTTTAGAGTTAATGTCTTAAGAAAAGTGTATCTCTTCAACGGTTTATGCACATTTTAGAAGCCTTAGATTATTTTGGTTATACGCCTTGTGCTCGTTGATATCTGGTATAAGTTTTTGGACCTTTTGAACTAGATTTCGTTCGAGTCAGATATTTAGATAAATTAATAATGATTTGAGTATAAATTAGCACCAATTCGGACCATGGGTAAAGATTTTACGAGCTTGCTAACCCTTGGAGACACAGTATAATAGACATTCAAATCGTCAACACTATTGTACAACCATTAGAAGATAGCAAAAATCGAATCAAATCAAGGAAAGGAATAAAAAGTGTAAGGGACTACATTTTATTTCTTAAAAGTTAGTCCTAATAAGTATATATATTTTTTTACTTCATAAAATGTATATATATATATATATATATATATATATATATTTTTTTTTTATTTATGGTTCTTTTTTAATTATTCAAATTTTTTTTTTTTTTTTTTTTTTTTTTTTTTTTTTTTTTTTTTTTTTTTTTGAAGAGAAAAGATTATGTCTTGGCCGGGATTCGAACCCGGGTCGCCCGCGTTTCTAGCGCGGTGCTCTAACCACTGAGCTACCAAGGCACTCATTCCAGCTAGACAAATCCTTTCTCTTCACTGATCCTATATAAAAAAAAAAAAAAAATTTAAATAATTAAAAAAGAACCATAAATAAAAAATATATTATGAATATAAATTTGACGTAAGTCAACGAGATCCCGATTAAAGTATATATATATATATATATATATATATATATATATATATATATATATATATGTATGTATATATATATATATATATATATATATATATATATATATATATATATGTATATATATATATATATATATATATATATATATATATATATATATATATATATATGTATAGATATGTATATATATAAATCTGCAAGTTTACACTGCCCTTGCTGCGATATCTAATGAATGGAAATTTTTTGTTTCTAGAATAATAAAAATTCGGATGCTTCAGACTACACGGTCCCTGGAGCACCGATTAACATCGATTTTTCTAATGTTTTAGTTCCAAGAGAACGGAAAATCCTTTAGGATTGAAAAGCCGAATATCCGACGATATGATCACATATTAAAATATAAAGCGATAACTTGATAGTCTAAAAACCATTTTTCCAATAAGTTGATTTTAATTTCATTTCAAGATCATGCGATCGTTTTCGAAAATCCCCGACAATCCTGCCTGACAAGCCATCATCGAATTGATTTAACTGTAAAGGCATAATACGAAATACAAATATTATTTTCGCCCTTGTTCAATCTGCCTCTTCTCGGATGAGGAGTAAGAAATCTTAATCTTTTTTGTAGGACTTAGGCCAAAATTGGGGAAGCTTCTAATTGGATTTTCCTTCAGACGGGCCATAATTGAGACAAATGTCTAGTCTACCTCCTGAGCCGTTGATATGTTTCTGCTCCTGGCGGCGAAGAAAATGGTCAGCTATTTCTTTCAGTAAAAATCTTCCATATTTTCTCACATTTACAGACAATTTTGACACGAATACTAGACGACTCCACCATAAATCGTAATGTTCGAAAATCATTTTTACTTAAAAAAGTTTGAATTGTTGCATAAAAACAGAGCCCCTAAGTATTGCAAGGCTATAACCTAGTTGTGTAATCAATGTCATTGAACATAATAATTCAGTACTAAAAAATGTATTATTATTATTATCGTATGAGAAGAAAATAGTTGACTGGATGATAAAATGGAGGACGGAGATAGTTGGGGGGGGTGCAGTCAAAAAAACACCAAACTTATATATTTTCTTATTATAGACTTATATATAGTTAGTGCCGAAGTTTCTATATAAGTCTAGTACTTATTTGGTGTTTTTTTGACTGCACCGCCCAACTATATCCGTTCTCCAAATTATTATTATTATTGTGGTGCTAGGACTTAAAGATGATACTTAATTAACTCATATATTATAATATATTTTGCAATATTAATCCAGTAATTTGAAATAAAGAGCATAGCTTTGAAGTTATGACCGCTTTTCTACACTAATAATTTTAAAATTTGGAATCATTGTGTTTAAATTTTTTATCTCATAGTGTTTCGATAAAAACACCAAAAAACTCATATAGAAAACTTTTTTTAACTAAAAATAAACTGAAAAACCATGTATAGAAAATTTGAATCTCAACAATGCCCCACAAATAAAAGCATTTCTGAACCAAAATACGGAGACCAGATGAAATTACAGCAATGGTTGTCATCCAATTCTAGTGATTTTATGACAGTATTGCTAATTTTGAACAAGAAAAGGGAAAAATAAAAAAGAAGCACTATTTTATAGGTAACGAGCGGTCAAATGCCGTGTGTCAGTAAGGATCAGTATAAGAAAATTTTGTTCTCAATGAATTATGTTGTTTCTGTTAAAACCAGTCATTATTTGAAACAATAACTTTTCTGGATTAAGAAAGCTATCCTGGTTGATGGAAAAAAACTTTTAGTGTGTCCCATATTCAAAAAAGGAGATCCCTTTGACTGTATAAATTACAGAGGCATATCCCTTCTTCCCAGCGCTTACAAAGTGGTATCAAGCATCCTTTTTCAACGCTTGGTTCCTTTCGCATAAACAGAAATAGGAACCTATGAAAGCGCATTCAGAAGAGGCGAATCCACAACTTTTTTTTTGTTTGCCTAAAGACAATATTGGAAAAGGGACGTGAATCTCGCATCAGGACGCATCATTTATTTTTTGACTTCAAGGCGGCCTAGAATATTTTTGATGGGATAGTTCTATATTGAGTAGCGAGAAAATTCAACATTTCCGCTAGCCTGATAAGTGTGATCATAATGACTGTGACTGACCTTGAATGCGTTATCCTAGTTCAAAATGATCGGCCCAAATATCTCCCTGACAGAGGTAGCAAGGAAAACTGGTTAATCAAGATAAGACCAAGCAGATGGTAGCTGAACAGCACCTAAGACATCATGAAGATAATGTGGGAATCAGATCATACCTCTTCGAGTGGGTCTCAGAATTCACTTATCTTGGATTCACCAAGTCACAGGCACCAACGTCATCGGGCTGGAAACCAGGAGAAAAATAGCAACACGACCGTTATTTTGAGCTGAATTTGACATCTAGCAAGTAGCTAACGAAACAAAAATCAATCTGTATAAAACACTAATTCGCCCATTGCTTACATATGGAGCCCAAACATGAACAATGACGAAGGATGTGTAACTTAATCTGCTTGTTTTTTGTTTGTTGCTGATATGTGGCTAAGGTGAGTGACTAGGAGATCCCAGCACGATTGTTGACGGAGGTGGTCCAAGGGTGAAGGAGAATCGGCCGAACGAGACTGCGGTTGATTGACTGTATGGCTGAAGACGCAAGGAGCTGTGAGTGTTCTGTACGGTCATTAAATATTTTTTTTATTGATAAAAGTTCGGAAGTCAAGTAAGATCTACATTTTGTCAAAACTGTTCATTTCAACATTGCTCTCCAAACACGGCACTTAACACAAATCCATCAACGTTTCTGTATTTATAATTTGTTATAATTATTGGTCAGCTGTTTGTCAGCTTTTTTTGTATTTAGTTTGATAGTTTCCGCGTCTTTACCCAACGGCCCTAAATCGTCCGCAAGCCCAAGCACGGATATTATACTGTTCATATTCAAATTCAAAACATTTTAATAACAGAATAAATATTTAAATAATCAATATTAAATTATACCAAAATTGAAGAAAGCCTCATCCTATATAAGTAAAATCCTTTTGTAAAAAGAGACGTAACTGTTCATAATGTTACTCTCTTCTTTTTTTTTTACGTTTAATATATAACTATAGGTTGACAAGCCAAATATTTGAAGTAAATTATTATTTTGAACAAATCTTAAAACAATATAGCTCTCTAGATTTGTCAGTTGATCACATTCCTTTAGATCAGACGGAATATATTCTAAAACAACAGAATAGAGACATACTTTTAGAAATAATGCAATTTTTTATTTAAAATAATCATCAAGTTCAAAAAACGTACACCATTAGGAAAATATTATACTACATATACGAATGAGTATGTATGGGTGTGTGTGTGTGTGTGTGTGTGTGTGTGTGTGTGTGTGTGTGTGTGTGTGCGCGCACGTGTGTGTCAACGGAACGTTTTGTCGATTTACTCAAAGTTAGTTCTTTGTGGGCGTATTAAAAATACGGAAAAAAAACAAACACCGGCCATAAAATTATGATCAAAGTATATTGTCGGTTTATTTTTGTCATGTTATGTTTGATCAAAGCTGGTTTGTCATGTTATGATCAAACGGCTGACGAGTAAAGAGAAGACGTGAAAAATTTATTAGTGCAAGTTATTTTGATTCCATTGATGGTATGCATTTTAATTTCTGATGATTAATTTTATTATTTGTATGTGTATGTATAATGAAGTCTATGCCCTTTCATAGACTTCAATGTATTCATGCGAATGAATACTTGTGTATAAGGAAGACATTTATAAGAAATATATGTTTTGAGAGACTAGCAGATTTAAGTGTGTATGGAGCTTGCCATGGAGGGATAGGTATCTAGTTTGGGCCAAATCAGTAACATATGGGATATTAAGATCATGATGGATGAGTTTGTTTGTGACATAATAAGCAGCATTGAGGAATAAGAAATATGAATATATTTTCCTATATTCATATAATTTAAGATATTTATGTGGAAATGTGTATTAGCTAGTCGCACATTGACCAACCTCAAACGATGAGTAAAATTTCAAACTGGCCGAAGCCAAATTAATAAAATTCATGTGTGCCTTAAGAGTTTAAGCCTACAAACCTTGGATACCCATATTTGGAGTAACAAACATGCATTATTATTCAGCTAAGCAGCAATGTTTAATATATTATTACTTATTGAAACTATGGGTCAAGCCCAGCTTTACTGTATTAGAAAACGTTTGCTATTTCAACACTCGATTTATTATTTGTTTTTTATCCATTGATCACGTGTTCCTTATGGTTTCCACCATGTAGCCAAATTCTTTGCCGACGTTTGCTGGCCATAAGTCCAGGGCTTAATCCGAGACTAAAAATGTTCTTCTTAACTAAGGTATTTATAGTTTCTGGGCCCGTGTGCGGAGCCTATTCCTGTAATCAGCTGAATTTCTGGGCTGGGTTCCGACCGTGTGGTCTCTGATCGGGCTGACTTCACATTGGTTTTCTTTCAGGATTTTTTTGGTTTCTTCTTGGCCACTGGTATGCTTGGGAGCTACAATTTGCTTAATTTATAAACATCTTCTCTTTTGGAAATTTCGATGTGCTTTACTATTTCGATTGCTTCTAATACCTTTTTTTCTGTCGTGTCATTACACTTTTTAACTACTCTAATGTTGTCAAACTCTACAGCATGGTTTGTATGGAAAAAATCTTCAGCCAATGTTGATAACTATCCATCGTCTTTACTCATCTAATATGTTCAGCAAGTCTTATTTTTTGCCTAATCTACTCCTTCCAACTCGATCATGGAATGCTGTAGATTCCTGGTGTCTTTAGGCGTAAGTCATCTTTTGTACTACGAAGAACCTGAAGATGCTCGAATCGTAAATCGGCTTCTGCTGTATCTCGATAATTCTAAAGTTTAACACAGTATTGTCCATTCCAGTGATTTAATAGGAAATTGTATATCAAGTATTCCGCCTAGATCCTCATTTCACCACCCCAATACCTGGAGTCATCCTATATTCAGACAGTACAGAGTTTCTACAGTAAGATGACATTGCCATCTTGCCATCGTTTATGAGGGCACAGCCGTCATCTAGAATCAGTTGCTGCTATCCACTAACATTCCTGGACGGTGATGGTGGATGAAAAAAAGTGCGGTGAGAACCGCATATCCAAATTTTTAAAATGTGTAAAGAGTAAGAGAAATGGAACTCGCTGGAACTACTATTGACGTTATTTCCAACTAGATCGCTTGAGACACTGTGGTGAGTGAATATGATGACTTCTGAATCATGGAATCGCAATTTTTCCAGAAAATTCTGAATCAGCTCAACTTCTGGAGGGAAATACACCAAATATTCGGCGTTTTTAGCCGAGATACCGGAAGGCACTGAATGGCCTGTTAACTATATCACGAACTTCAGATGCAGCCGGGGCTGACGATCTACAGACTTCGCTCTAAGGTTGGTAACGATACGAACTTCAATGTCTGCACTCTGGTGGTTGAACGTATCGCCTCTTTTTCACCCAGGCGTCCCGTTCCTGCTGACATATTGAAGCAACAGTCTCGCTATGATTCGTCTGACTTTTGACTAAGTCACAGAAGCATTTGGTAACGAAACCCCATTTCACAATAGGCAAGCGTACATTACACCACAAAACCTACAAGGTTTTAAGAGAAAAGAGAAGAAAATTAAGAAATTGCCAGTAAATTGTATTTCAAAAGACCAATGGCTAAAGCAAAAAGCTATAAAAATCGAAACTCATAAGGAGATTAGATAATTATTCAAATTGTTGTTAAAAGAAATAAAAGCCACGGTAATTTTAATTATTTTAATGAAAATAAAAGTCATTACAGAAAAAGATCATATTCAGGGAATGAATGGTACTGTAAAAGAAAACATACTGTAGAACAACACTAGGTATGCAAGTCCAAAACTATTTAAGTGGTAAGAAATTTCTTGAGCAATAGGAGATTGCTGTTACAAACAAATCGGATAACAACGTTTAATCACATTTAAAATACTATGAAACTATTTTTTAAATATGTGGAAGAAATTGTATATATTTTTTAAATAGTAAGATGATGTATTCATTCAGAACACATTTGCTCAACAAAATTGTCTTCAAATTTCTTTTCAAATTAATAGTATCTCAATACATGCATTAATTGTTACAGGGAGTTAGGTATTATTTAACAGTTAAATAATACCTTTTAATAATTAGTAATAGTTAATAATTAGTTTAATAATAGATATTATGTTATGGAACCGTTTATATAGTAAATGGTGGTATTATAAATACTACAAAATATAATAGGTTATAAGATTATTCGATTGAGTATCGCATCAATTTGAACTCATTGCTGGGGATAACTTGTTAGGATAAATTGGTAAAGTTATATTTATGAAAGACGCATCTATGAATATGTCATATGTCGTTGATTACATACCATATAATAGAGTATTGCAAGAACTACAGCTCGCTTCTTTCATA